>JAVSCE010018784.1:0-85956 GCA_032199065.1 Smutsia gigantea
CTCTCCCTCGGGTGGGAATGACTCCAAGGCGGAGATCTCCCCCTGCTCTTAAGCTCAGAATGGAAGATTGAGAGTGTCCTCCTGGAGGCATGACTTTACAGCAACTTGTTCAACATTTCCTACTCCCCAGACTGTGGCAGGGACTGCACCCACTTGTCTGTCTGCTGTGTCTGTCCCTGTCCTACACAGGGTCTGGCATGTGCTAGGATGTGAGGAATACCCATGCCCTTAAGCAGCTATCTGGACAGACAAGAGGAATGAGGATCCCAGAATTAGCAATGCCACAAGGCAGCACACGACCAGCAGTCTAAGGAACAGCAAGACTGGTCTTCCCAGTGACCTTGGCAGGTCACACACTTATTATCTCCAGCCCCACGCTGTCACCTGTAAATGGGAATGGAAAGATAAGCCAGTAACCTGAACCATCTCTTGGGTCACTCACCTCTTTGACAATCTGATGAAAGCCTGGTCTTCCCTGTAGATTGAAACATGCACTTAGGAATTTATAAGCAGTTATGGGGGCCATTTAGGCCCTGGAGTGAACCAGAGTCCGAGGCTCAGAACCTCTGGACTGAGACAGAGCTGGCTCTAGGACCCCTCTCAGCACAAAAGGCATAGGACATGGCTTGTGGGGAACTGGCGGGACGAGAGAGACTTCAGACAGGTGGTAGTGGGCCTAGGGGTGGTGTGAGAGGAGAAGACAGGAGGTGAGAATAACTGACAAAACTTCTGGAAGGCCAGGGTGAGGCTGAAGGTGAGATAGAGTGGGGAAGTCAAAGCTCTCTCTGCCTTCTAAAACCCTGCTCCTGCCAAAGTCACCCCTCGGGTGCCACCTCTTCCATGAAGCCTTCTTCCTTGCTCTTTCCTCACTGCATTTTCTGTACTTCCAACTCAGATGGCTTCACTGTCTGTGAGATAACTTAAGCTGCATCTGGGGCAGGCAGGGACAAGGTGTCGGCTTAGAAGGCCAAGCCCTGGCTTGCCACTCCTCAGCTGCATGGGCGATGGCTGCTGCTGTTACTCACTTCTGAATTGCCCACACATCACCCTGAATGTGGTAGGAAGATAACTGGTGAATAATCACAAAAACCTCTATTTTTGTGGGCCTATTTTCAGCAATGTTCATTATTGTGAAATTCTGGTGCGAACAAAACAATTTGACAGTGACCTTGGTATTTGTTGTGGTGGGATCTAAAACCATTTCCAAGCCTGAACACAAACAGATTCAACAGCTCTTAGGTATTAAGTGGAAAGAGCTGGTCAAGTTGATGTTGCCATGGAAACCCAGACAGGCTGGGATAGCTACTTTCGGGCTTGAGAACCTTTGTTCCATAATGTCCCTTAAGACTAACTTTGGCACTGCCTGGTCAGTGTCTCTGGCTCAGTTAAACCCACCCATGACATACACGGCCCCACTCTTCACACAACTGGTTTGGCCGTGAGAGGTGCCATGTCAGCGGATACACCCCACCCCCAGCCAGGTTCAAGACAGCAGAGGCCCATCTGACCAGCTTAGGGCACAGGAAACACACAATAGGAAGAGGAAGCAGAAAACCTCCACCCTTTTCCAGGCTGCAGTAGCAGCAAGAAGCTCCCTTCCTCAGCAGTGGAAGCCAGGGAAGCTACTGTAGGAGGGCAGCCGATCCCCTATCAATAACACCTCCCTCTCCTGTCCCCCACCCGGCTCCCCAACAAAAAGATGCCAGGTCAGCAGTTCCCGCAGAAACAATGGGATTTTGCTGGGTGCCAGGACTCTACAAGCCTCTAGATGGCGCCAAGTCAAGACAAATGCTGACTTCCAGCAAGGTGGGTCCCAGCCCAGGCGGCTTCCTAACTTCTGCACAGAGACAAGCCTAGGTGGAAAGAAAGCTGGCTCTGGATGGATATGCCCTATGTGGTTCACATCTGGGCCAGCCTGCTGGAAAAGTGGTTGCTGGGAGGATCTCCATCTTTGGAGGGCAGGATCAGAGCAGAAACTGGCACCTATTCCCACGCCCAGACTCATCTGGAGAAATCCTGACCCCTCTTGAGAAGGCAGGTGGGAAAGGTCAGGTAACCCTATGAAAGTCCCAGAGCTACACGCCTCTTTCTCATCCCAGGTCGGCTCAGATTAGGAGCAATGAATGATTTCAGTTCTCCAAAGCTGTGTGGATAAAATAAGGCAAAGGCGGCACCCAGTCTGTGGAGACAAAGATCCCAGGAAACGTGCCGTGGAAGGGTCACTCCGGGGAACCTGCAGTCCTGGCAGTCGGATTCTGATGGGACCCCCACAGTTCAGAACTGGGCTTCTGTCAGCACCTCTACTTCTTGAAGCCACTGAGTCCATGACCCAGGACTTTAAAAGCCTGATTTGTGGTCTCCCCAAATTCTGGTCCACATTACCAGTCTTCTGAGTAAACTGTGCTTGCTTTTAACCCTTTCTTTTGAGTTTGGCAGTGACAAGGTGAGTATAATATTCTGTGTTCTAAGGAACACGGCTCTTTTCTCTTCCCCACCCCCTTGGTCACTGGTAAAGACACTCCCTTCTGCAGCTTCACGGCAGCAGCTGCTTCTGGGGTTCCAGGCCCACCAAAGGTGCAACACAGAAAGGCTGTCTTTGGCTAAGAAATGTGGTAAATGCACAGGGGAACCTCCAAATCCAGGGAAATGCCTTCTCAGAGAGGCAGGCCAGGGCAGACACAGCTGTCAGGGCAGGCAGGACAGCAGGCAAAGTCTACCATTAACCACATAACCAGACGTGATGACTTGCTGCAGCCCCAGGCCATCATCTGGTCAGGGTGAGTGGAGCTGTCTCTTTCCCCCAGAGGCTGGCTTCCTTAGAGGCTGTCTGTCCCCAGATCACATGTTAACTTCCTTACATGAGAGAGGGGAGAAGGGAGGGGGGAAAGGGAAAGAGGGGGAAAGGAAACACCTACCACTTAACAGGTCTGTTACAGTCTTCCCTTGAGACCTCGCTTCTTGTTTCAAAATAGGAGTACAGACAGTAATATAGGAAACTAAGAGTTGGGGAAGGTTATGCTGGCCATGCTTACACTGTGAACAAGCTAAGGAGCAGGGATTCAACCCAGGTCTGACACCAGAACCAGGTTCTTAACTCATGGGAGTTTTGGGGGAACCTGCAACCATCTTGATATAACCCTCCAGAAAGCATGACGCAGGGGCCTAAATTGCAAGTCCCTTTGGTGTGATCCTGTTAGTTCCCTTTCCTTACATCCTTCGGCTCTCTGCTCCAAGACCAAGAGTGTCCACTCACGGAGGGCAGGATCTCTTCTGCTGCTGCTGTGTCCCCTTCCCTCAACCTGCCCAACACAGGGGCAGCCTGGGGTGCTGCCAGGGGCCCACGAGCCAGGCAGAGCTGTGAGTACTCACTGTGCGCCTCCACCAGATCAATCTGCATGTTGTATGGGACCAGGGGGTCAGGCAGTTCTGAGAAAAAGCTCTTCATGGCTCCAGCCACAGTGTTCACTGTGAAGTCCTTCTCTGCCAAGTCTAGGTTGTGGTCTGAAAGGAGTTGGGAGAGTAAGGTCAGACCAAAATAAGCTGGGCAGAAGCAAAAGGAAAACACTCCTCTTCCTAAGGTCATCTTCTGAGTAAAGGAGCTGCACACCCTCATTCCGTGCCACCCACCTTACTTTCCCCTCCTTTGTTCGGCTCAGATGTGCCGCTGCCTTCCCCTCACACTGGTCCCCTCTGAGAAAACAGGAGGAGCCTTTCCAAAAATGCCAGCTAGCTTTCCATGGTTGGTTGCAAAAACGCTGCCAACTGTCTTGCCTGTTGCCTCGGCCAGTGTCCCTCCCTCATGACGGCAGGGGGCAAATGAACTCAGTCTTCTGCCTTTGGCCCCTCCCAGCTTATGACACCACTGACCTCTGTCTCTAATTTTTCTTTACATACTTTATTGCATTCCTGATTTGTAAGACATCACCTACTGACAGACATTAGCTGTTTGCATTCTGGAGATATAAACTGTGTTCCAGACTCTTGCACACACACAGCGCATACCCAAGTGTGGCTACACCTACATTTTGACTTCATGCTTCCTATCCCGCAGGACTAAAAAAGATAACAGGCACTGCCTTCTCTCATGTGACACCTCTTCCCACTGCCAGCTCCCAGAGACTGACTGTAGTGCTGGAGTGCCACAGACCCCTGGGTGTGTGGGCAGGCATCTGCTCCTAGCTGTGCTGGGTGGCTACTCTGGCCTGGCCTCCTCAGCACCAGCCACATGCAGAGGTGGGCCCCACTATGGTCTGCAGCTTACCTTCCTCTCTGGCCAGTGACCCCTGAGAACTTTTATTGCTTTGGCTCATGGGCTTCTGGCACCAGTGGTGGACTTCTCACCCCACAGTGTGCTCAATTTTAAGAGCTACAGGTTGGCTGCTGGGTACAGTGACATAGATTTGGTCATTTCAGCTCTAGGCCTCAGAGCTGACCTAGCTTAGGAGATGGGAGTCCCTGCCTAGGGCCAGTCTAACTCATATGAGTTCAGCTGTGGGAGTCTGGGTCCCAAGGCTCAGCTAATCACAAAATGTTCCCTCTCTCTGGTTCTCCTGTGCAGGGCCTTCTGAGGAGGGCAGTCATGCTGAGGGGACTCCATGAGGTACTCATGGTCAAGGCCCATGACTGTAGTCTCAATCCAACTTTTAAATCCTATGGCCAAAATTATTCCTGCAGGACCCAGTCCATAGCAAGCCAAGCCCTTCAGTGTTGAATGAGGCAAGGCTAACCAGGGCCAAATGCTCTTTTTCAGTCACCAAGCCGGCATCTCTTGGCTTTGGGGCTGTGTGTGGCAGGAGCACCCAAAGGGCCAAACTACAGCTCCCTCAAGCGGCTCCATGGCAGCTCAGCTGTCGTGTCTGCCTCAACTGGCTCCAGCCTCCAGCCTCCGCCAGGCCGCAGGCCTTACCTTGGTCAAACTGTCTCTGCAGACTCTCCATCTCTGACTTGTTACCGCTGACCCGGTAGATGCCTTCAGTGCTCAATCCTGAGGCAAAACAAGCAGGTGTCTTAGGAGCAGGAAGCGGAAGGCAGAGAACGGGGACTGGCCTCCAGGAAAGAAGGGCAAGTGTGGGAGGCACCCGCCACGAGGCAGGAATAGGGCTAATAAGTGCTTGTGACTTTCCCCCATTTTGTCACTCAAAAATTTAAAAGTATGTGTTTACTGTAAAAATTAAAACAACACAGAAGTACATCAACCAAAAATAACTTCTGTCTACACTTTGATGTATACTCTTGGGATTTTTTTTTAACAAAAATGGAGATAATACTACATTTTAAACCACCCTTTTCACTTAAATAGTATGTTGGAAACTTATTCTAATCATCAGATATTCCTTACTCTTTTACAACATGATTTTAAAGACATCTAAGCACACAACTTTAAAAATAGCCCTATTGTTAATCACTTACGTTTTTCCAAGTTTTCACTGCTAGAACTAATCCACAATTATGTTTTTTATCTTTTTTTTTTTGATAGCTATTAGGTTTAACAGATTCTTGGCAGTGTTATTTCTTACTTTGTGAATTTCCTATCCATGTTCTTATTCATTTTCCTATAGAAGTGGTTTTTCTCATTTTGTACTTCAAAGAGATCTTCGAATATTAGGGAACTGATTACATTAATGCTATATATGTTTACTTTTTTGTTACCTGTCTTCTAATTTTGTGTATTGAATTTGTTGAAGTAAATAATTAAAAAATTTAAGGTTTTCAAGACCAGTTTCTTTATGATGTCTTTCTTTGGTTTCTGTATTTAGAACAGATTTTCCTATTCCTAGATCAGAAATTCAGTTTCTTCCTTCTTGTTTTATAATTTTTTTTAAGGTTTAACTTTGTGATTCCTCTAGAACTTATTGGTACAGTGTTAGGTGAGAAAAAAAAACAATACTAGAGAAATAAATTGTAAAAAGGAAACAAAAAGGCTCACAAACACCTGGAGGCTTAACAACATGTTCCTAAATAATCAATGACCAAATTAAAACAGAGATCAAGCAATACATGGAGACAAATGAAAACAACAGCACCACGCCCCAACTTCTGTGGGACTCAGTGTAGGCAGCTCTAAGAGGAAAGTATATAGCAATCCTATTTAAAGAAGGAAGAACAAGCCCAAAAGAATAGTCTAAATTCACAATTATTCAAACTGGAAGAAGAACAAATGAGGCCCAAAGTCACCAGAAGGAGGGACATAATAAAGATTAAAGAAATAAATTAAAATCTAGAAGAATAAAACAATAGAAAAAATTAATGAAGCCAAGAGCTGGTTCTTTGAGAAAATAAACAAAATAGATAAAACGCTAGTCAGACTTATTAAGAAAAAAAGAGAATCTACACACATAAACAGAATCAGAAATGAGAAAGGGAAAATCACAACAGACACCACAGAAATACAAAGAATTATTAGAGAATACTACGAAAATCTGTATGCTAACAAACTGGATAACCTAGAAAAAATAGACAACTTTAGAAAAATACAACCTTCCAAGACTGACCCAGGAAGAAACAGAAAATCTAAATAGACCAATTACCAGCAATGAAATTGAATCGGTAATCAAAAAACTACCCAAGAACAAAACCCCTGGACCAGATGGATTCACTGCTGCATTTTATCACACATATAGAGAAGACGTAATACCCATTCTCCTTAAAGTTTTCCAAAAAATAGAAGAGGAGAGAATACTTTCAAACTCATTCTATGAAGCCAGCATCACTCTAATACCAAAACCAGGCAAAGACACCACAAAAAAAGAAAACTATAGACCAATATCCCTGATGAACACAGATGCAAAGATACTCAACAAAATATTAGCAAACCGAATTCAAAAATACATCAAGAGGATCATACACCACGATCAAGTGGGATTCATCCCAGGGATGCAAGGATGGTACAACATTCAAAAATCCATCAACATCATCCATCACATCAACAAAAAGAAGAATAAAAACCACATGATCATCTCCATAGATGCTGAAAAAGCATTCAACAAAATTCAACATTCATTCATGATAAAAACTCTCAACAAAATGGGTATAGAGGGCAAGTACCTCAACATAATAAAGGCCATATATGACATACCCACAGCCAACATCATACTTAACAGCAAGAAGCTGAAAGCTTATCCTCTAAGATCAGAACAAGACAGGGATGCCCACTCTCTCCACTGTTATTCAACATAGTACTGGAGGTCCTAGCCACGGCAATCAGACAAAACAAAGAAATAGAAGGCATCCAGATTGGTAAGGAAGAAGTCAAACTGTCACTACTTGCAGATGACATGATACTGTACATAAAAAACCCTAAAGGGATCCACTCCAAAACTACTAGAACTAATATCTGAATTCAGCAAAGCTGCAGGATACAAAATTAATACAAAGAAATCTGTTGCATTCCTATACACTAACGATGAACTAGCAGAATGAGAAATCAGGAAAAAAATTCCATTCACAATTGCATCAAAAAGAATAAAATACCTAGGAATAAACCTAACCAAGGAAGTGAAAGACCTATACCCTGAAAACTACAAGACATTCTTAAGAGAAATTAAAGAGGACACTAATAAACGGAAATTCATCCCATGCTCTTGGGCTAGGAAGAATTAATATTGTCAAAATGGCCATCCTGTCTAAGGCAATCTACAGATTCAATGCAATCCCTATCAAAATACCAACAGCATTCTTCAATGAACAGGAACAAATAGTTCTAAAATTCATATGGAACTACAAAAGACCCCGAATAGCCAAAGCAATCCTGAGAAAGAAGAATAAAGCAGGGGGATCTCGCTTCCCAACTTCAAGCTCTATTACAAAGCCACAGTAATCAAGGCAATTTGGTACTGGCATAAGAACAGACCCACAGGCCAGTGGAACAGAGTCCAGATATTAACCCAAGCATATATGGGCAATTAATATACGATAATGGAGCCATGGATATACAGTCGAAATGACAGCCTCTTCAACAGCTAATGTTGGCAAAACGGGACAGCTACATGTAAGAGAATGAAACTGGATTACTGTCTAACCCCATACACAAAAGTAAACTCGAAATGGATCAAAGACCTGAATGTAAGTCATGAAACCATAAAACTCTTAGAAGAAAACATAGGCAAAACTCTCTTGAATATAAACATAAACAATTTCTTCATGAACACATCTCCATGGGCAAGGGAAACAAAAGCAAAAATGAACAAGTGGGACTATATCAAACTAAAAAGCTTCTGTATAGCAAAGGACACCATCAGTAGAACAAAAAGGCATCCTACACTACTGGAGAATATATTTGTAAATGACATATCCGATGAGGGGTTAACATCCAAAATATATAAAGAACTCACATGCCTCAACAACCAAAAAGCAAATAACCCTATTAAAAAATGGGCAGAGGATATGAACAGAGACTTCTCCAAGGAAGAAATTCAGATGGCCAACAGGCACATGAAAAGGTGCTCCACATTGCTAATTATCAGGGAAATACAAATTAAAACTACAATGAGATATCCCCTCACACCAGTTAGGATGGCCAACATAGAAAAGACTAGTAACGACAAATGCTGGCGAGGATGCAGAGAAAGGGCAACACTCCTACGCTGCTGGTGGGAATGTAAATTAGTTCAACCCTGTGGAAAGCAGTATGGAGGTTCCTCAAAAATCTCAAAATAGAAATACCATTTGACCCAGGAATTCCACTCCTAGGAATTTACCCTAAGAATGCAGCAGCCCAGTTTGAAAAAGACATATGCACCCCTATGTTTATCACAGCACTGTTTACAATAGCCAAGAAATGGAAGCAACCTAAGAGTCCATCAGTAGACGAGTGGAAAAAGATGTGGTACATATACATAATGGAATATTATTCAGCCATAAGAAGAAAACAAATCCTACCATTTGCAACAACATGGATGGAGTTAGAGTGTATTATGCTCAGTGAAATAAGCCAGGCAGAGAAAGAGAAGTACCAAATGATTTCACTCATATGTGGAGTATAAGAACAAAGCAGAAACTGAAGAAACAAAACAGCAGCAGACTCACAGAACCGAAGAATGGACTAAGAGTTACCAAAGGGAAAGGGACTGGGGAGGATGGGTGGGAAGGGAGGGATAAGGGGAAAAAGGGGCATTACGATTAGCATACATAATGTGGGGGAGGGGAGTCATGGGGAAGGCAGTATAGCACAGAGAAGACAAGTAGTGACTGCATAGCATCTTACTATACTGATGGACAGTGACTGTAATGGGGTATGTGGTGGGGACTTGATAATGGGAGGAATCTAATAACCACAATGTTGCTCATGTAATTGTATATCAATGACCCTCCCCAAAAAAACACTACTAGAGTTATAATATAGAAGAATATAAAGTCATCAAGTGAGACTGAGTCCCTCCCACCCTTCACTCCCCATCCGTTGACACAGGAAGCATGGTTCAGCTTGGAGAGGATTCCAGGCACTGTCCACTGACTCCACTCTCCCTCTTGTCCACTGCTGTACCCCTAAGATCACAGGTCTAAAGAACAGTGAAGTCACTGTGAAAACCAAGATGGAATTCACGGCTGGACCAGGATGTCCCTCCTGAAGACTGGTTTCGAGCAACTCTGGCTAGCTGAAAGGGCACTAAGGAAGCCCCCTGGAGCCACCACTCAACACTAGACGGCAGCATAGGCAGCAGCGAGGACCAGGCCCTGAAGCCAACTGGAGGCTCCAGAGAGTCAAGTGTCTCAACCCCAGTTGTCACTGTAATTGCTGCCTCTGGAGAGAGAAAAGCAGTTGACCTGTTTCTGGGGCCCCACATTGGTGGCAGGTGAACTCTGAGGAACAGTGAAGCAAAAAGTCATCAATTCCCTGGCTTAAAACCTGTTAACTGTACAAAGGCCTTTCACCCCAGAGAAAAGGGGTTAACGGGCCAGCCCCAAGGAGAACCCTACAATGTGATACCAAGTCACGAAGAAGATGCCATCACTGCATGCAGTGCGGACACTTTCCAAGCCTGGGGTCTCTAATGCACCCTGGCTTGGCGGTGACTTTCCCATTGACTTTCCTTTTGGAGTTAACAATTCCTGAGGGGTCACTGTGCTGTGCACTGAGCTAGGTGCTTTCTCGCATCCATCCACCACTCACTCACTATTAATTGAATGATGATGCCATCAAATCCTTAACCCCTAGGACCGCAGGCCCATAGTAGCTCCCTAATGGTGGGAGCTACTGGATGGAGAGACAATACAGGTAAGAAAAGTGAGGCTCCCTTCATAAGAGTGTATAACAATAATACCTTAATAAAAGAAAATGGGAAAGAAAAAAGAAAAGTGAGGCTCAGAAAGGTGAAGTCCTTGCCCCAAATCACACAGCTGATAAGAGGCAGAGTGGTTTAAGTCTGGGACCTTGGCCATTCTTCTGCCTCCACAATGTTCCAGGAGATACTTGCCATATATCCACCAGGCTGGGTCCAGATCAGTCTTCCTCCTCAGAAGAAACACCACAAAAGGCTCAGCATTTTGGGTAGCTTTTGAGGTGGCACCTATTGTTGTTAGCCTCCAAAGGTCAGTGATGGACCCTGTTCACCATCCACAATTAGTAATTTTACAATGGTCTCTTTTCTCAGTGGCTTTTCTCAACGACTCTCAGACATATTTCATCTTTCTACCTATTTCACATCTCACGTAACTCATTACATGTGTACACACGAAATCATCCACATTTTGGCAAGCCCTAGGTATATGTCTGCAGGCTCAAACCTTTGGCCTCTAGGCTGAAAAAAAAAACAACTATTTTCCATGTACTCTTCCCTTTACCTGAATTATCAGCCCCACATCCAGCACAAAGAAAACAATGGTACCAATGGCAGGAGCTTAAAAAGTCCTCAGTGACGCAGCAAAGCCCGCAGCTCCTGAGTCCCACGTGGAGGGCACTCTGAGCTGCAGGAGATCCTGACAGCCTTGGGCCACTCATCATCTTCTGGCAACACTGACCTTCAGCTCAGACAATATTGTCTCCTAATGACCACCTGCACTGGCATCACAAGACAGAAAACAAACTGCAAATTAGCTATTTGGAAATTATCAGAGGTGTGGGCCTGCTGAAACATCACTAGATGGATGATCACCAAAATGGAAGCATTTGAAAGTGCAAGGCCAGCTCCACAGCACCAATTAATCATCAACTTAGTATTTCCTGTAATCTGGTCACATGTTTATTTTACAAAATCCTATTTTAAAACAGCAATTCTGCCACTGCCCTACACAACACCATGGCATAATTTAGGAAAGGTATCATTTGCTTGGCTAGTACAATTTTTCACAACTACTAATTAGACATCAATTAAATACAAACAAAAACCCTAGAGCAAACTGCAAACACCAGAAAGGCTGCTAGTGAAATAGAGGGCCAGCAACACAGGTGAGAACCAGGATGCCTGCTAGAGTACGGGCAGCTTGCCAAGAGAGCCCAAGGCCAGAGCAGGGAAAAGGCTGGGTGCCTGGGCTGCCTACAAACAGACACAGACACACAGACACACACACACACACACAGAGGTTGGATTCTGAGCTGTATGCATCCTAGGACACACAGGCCCACAGAAACACTCCAGCGGTGACTCTGGCTCTGCTTGCTAGCAGAAAGCAAAGTCCTTACAAATAGTACCCCTAAGCACAACGTCTACTCCATGTCCACAAGTCCATCTGAGAAAACTTTAACCTTAAACTCGGAGACATCTCTACATACCAGAAATCTCCAAAGACCCACAACCAAAGCAGAGTCTTGGCTATAGGCCATTTTCTTTCTTTCTTTCCCTCTTTTTCTCTCTTTCTTTCTTTTTTAAAAAGCCCTACTGGTTTCAAATATCTTCTGTTTAAATTAATCTTTGGGAATAGGACAAGAGAAAGTTCAGAATGGCCAAGGTCACTATCTTCAAATATCTGAACTGCTGTGAAGATCAGTGTTGTTCCAATGACTAGAGAACAGAGCTATGACTAAGAATGGAAATTACAGGAAGGCAAATATTCTCTCAATACATAGAACAGCTCTCAATAGCTATAGCTGCCAATCATTGGAATGGGCTGGAGCTTTTGAACTTTCACCTCACCGGACAGCCATCTGTCTGGGATGCTGTTTAAAAGACTGATACCCGGTCTAGGAAGACAACTAATAACAATAACAATAAACCATTTATTGATTGCTTACTATGTGTGAGGTACATAATGCTAAATGCTTACCATGCATTTTTACATTAGTTCTCACAATGGCGCCTTCCAACAGGTTATCACTAATCCTATTTTACAGATCTGAATGCAGATGCCAGGAGAGAAAGTAACACACACAAGGTCAGAGAGCTAGTGCTTTGAGATCTGAACCCCATCTGGTTCTAGAGCTTGCATTCTTTTACTACTTGGTTCTAAATCACTAGGTCTCAAAATTGAACATGCATCAGAATCACTGGAGGGCTTGTTATAATACAGGTTCCAGGGCTCCACTTGCTGCTTCTATTAGTTTGGAGTTGGGCCCAAGAACCTGCATTTCCAACACATTCCAAAGTGATGCTGCTGGTCAAGGAGCCACATTTTTGCAAGAACTGCCACTTTAGAATATGACACAGGCCTCTAAGGTCTCTCTGACTCCTGAATTCTATGATTCAATAAAATTGGGGGACAGAATGGAAAATGGATACCAGATACTTTAAGAACAAAGCAGTTCCAGAAAGCATTAAAATTGCAGCTTTTTGCATGTAAGCATGCCCTTATGAATTACTTAAAGTTCTAACCATGGCCATGTCTAACTTTCATAAAAATGTTAAAAAACAGTAAACAGAAAAGCGAAGAGAAGTGGCCTTATTCTTTCTTTTCAATAAATCTGTATTGAGCACACACAGGCAGGTAAGTTCCTTTACAGAGCCTTTCAGACGTGGTCTTCCTCAAAACTATTCTGGTGACATAAGAAGGCTAGATGGCCTAGCAATGCCAGCTAGGAGGTGTTCCCCATGGCTAAGAACTGGTGCACTTTACCCAACTCCCGCTCAGAGCCCAGTGCTGACCCCTGGCCCTGAGGACACCTGGCGCACCAGAGGCACTAGGAAGATGAATGGTGGCCCCTGGGAGCTTGAAAACCGAGGGAGAGAATTGCCTCCTGCCCTGCTATTATTCTGATTTTCTGAAATGTCCAAACAAGTTTTTTATTCCTGGATCCTAAGCACCACTTCGCACCACCAGTGTTTCTGGCCAGAAGTTTTTTCCACAGTCAGCCCAGGGCAGGCCGCACTGCTGCCCATTCACACCAGGGCTCAGTTCCTCCTAACTTTCCTTTCTAGCAATGAATCAATACTGCTTCCAAGACAAACTCTGACTTGTTTATTTTTACTTTCTATATTTAGATATAAAAACTCAGCACTTTAGTCCTTTAAAAAACATTTCATTGGTGCTGCCAGGAATCTAAAATGCCTTACACCAGACAGGTCTTAACAACTTTTGTCATATTTTCTGGAGGCTGAAATGCATCTTATCAACCATTCTCCTCTTCCATGCATCCAAAAGGTAAGCCTCAGGCAGGCTAGCTTTCAAGGCCGCAGAGGTGCTGAGAACTCAGGGAGAGCAGAAAACTCCAACAAGCATAAAATCCCAGTTGTCTTGAAGAGGACTGACCTCTGGAGAAGAGCAAGAAGTCCTCTTTTTGGGTCAAATGCCAACAGTTAATATGTATAGTCTGTCTCCTTTTGAGGGTCACAAGCAGCAGCCCTACCTCAGTGGAAGAGCAAAGGCTAGGGGCCCGGGGGCAGTCTGCTGAAAAGCAGAAGCTGCTTGCTAGCTGCCAGACTCTGGGGTCGGGGCCTCCATCTCCTTCTCTGTAAGAGAGCAGTTCCTACCTCACACCCTGTTGGTGCACATTTAAGATCTCAGCACAAGGTTAAGGGAGTAGCTGTTACCCCAATGATTTAAGTGGAAAGCAAGCTGACAAGTGGAGGAGCACCCGAGTTTTGCTCAGGGAGACATGGGTTCAAATCTAGGCCCTAGCTTCCGCTCATCTGACTGTACAGTGGATTATAACTCATATTTGGAGCTTGCTGTGAGGAATACATGAGATAACCTAGGCTTAGATAACCTAAGCCCATACATAGCATAATGCCTGCCTTCTTTTTCTTTTCTCTACAAGCCTCAACAGCAGTGCCTGCCTGCAGGCATGGCCTGTTCCAAGGCCTTAGCCAAAACAAGCCAGTGTGCAGAAAAATATTTAAAAACATGCATGGACTCTGACACCAAAGTGACCTCAATTCTGACTCTGTTCTGTCTTCGAGACAGATGGTCGGGAGACTGAGGACAAATCACTCTACCTCTCAGAGCCTGGGGTTACTCATCAGAAACAGGATTGTTTATTAATGCCTCTTAATATATTGTGAATACTGAGATTACAAATATGAATGAAATAATACAAACGGTTCACACACTGAAATAATAATGACAGTCATAAAATAATGATAATCGTTAACTTTTGCTGAGGGCTTACTATGTGCCAGGCACTTTTTTAAGCTCTCACTAGAATTACCACAGTGAATCCACCCAATAATTCCTTGCAGTAAATATTATCTTTGTTCTCATTTTACAGACAGCAGCTGGAGGCTCAGAGAGGCTAATCATTTGCCTGGACCACAAAGCTGGGTAAGTGGGAGCAGGATCTTAACTGGCTCACTTAAGTCTTTGTCTTGGATGACTGCGCATTTAAGCGCTACGCTACTTCCAACGTTAATTCCCTGTTCCCTTTTTCCTTAAATATTATACGTAGGATACATCCTATAATTTATTGCCAGGTTCATTATGGGTTATAAGGATTTTCCATTTGCCCTTGTTTAGTCACATACACTCCTCTCTTCATTCACACTCCACTCACTGTCCTTATCTGCCAACTGGAGGATGACGAGGTAGTGCCAGAGAAAAAAAATGCTGCCTTCTCTCCGTATAGAAAGTAGCCAATGGAAAGTGTCCTTGCTTTATTCTTACGATGAAGTTCCACTATTGATAACACTGAAGAGTCCCCACCAGATCTCCCTGGTGCCTTCCTGTTTTGGATGTGCTTGGAATGATTTTCTAGCTCTCCTATTACTTGAACACTAGGGTCACTCTGGCCCTGCCAGTGCCCCTTTGTTAGCTGTCTTCCCTCGGTAATTCCCTCGTCAATCAAGATTTGTTTCTGGCAATGCCAGACCTCCTTTCTCCTTATGACAGAATGCCACTAACACTCTATTATGACTGCCTGACCGGGTGTTAGCCCCACAGCTAGGCACTGCGGCTTTATGCATTTCCAGTGCCATTGTACATACACACAGCCATGTCATAAATCTCAAGGCTGAGGAGAAAGGGAGAGAAGAGATCTGGAGGGGAAAGATGAAAATATCACACCAGGTCTGGGGCATCATATGGCTCTAGCATCTGGCTGATCCTTTATAAGCTTTCCATGCATTTACTGTCATTAACTGTGAAAGGGGGCTTTTGGACTCTGTTCTGAGCCAAACAAGGGGTTCTGTCTTTGTCTTGATTATAAAAGAAAATGTATACCCTGGTAGATGTGTTTAAGAAACTGCACAGTGAACTTCAGGCCAGCCTAGAGTCGATGCTGCCTATTCTGGGCAGCCCAGGATGGAGGAGAGAGAAGAGCAGGACCCGTAATTGAGGTGAGTAGACTGCACTCGGTGAAGCAGCAACGGATGTTCAAAGCCAGGAGCAGCTGGGAGACCCTCCTGCCAAGAATGTGAGCATCCTTGAGGCTCTGAGTGTGACTTTGCCAGTACACCCCTACAAGCCAGTGTCCCAGGGGCAATGGCAGTGTGACGATGAGGTGAGCTGGTGCCACCCCAGTGAGGGGTCTCACTGGCTGAACAAAGATCTGCCCACAAGGAAACAGCCCCCCCAGCACACAGGTACCGGGCATCACCACTACCACCACCCTCATGCACACAATGCCCACTTCCCTTCCACTGCAGGCTCCCAAGCAGAAAAGTCCCTTCAGGTCATGGGCAGATTCCAAGCAAGCATTAATGAGAGCAGAGGTTAACTTCTTTCAGGTTTCTGATTCCCAGTGAACCTTGAAAGGAACAAAGATGTCACCAATGACAGCCCAGTGCCCTTCCTTTCCTGACCTCTCTTTCCTCACTAAGAAAGAGAACTTTTCCAAGGATATCTGCCAGAAAACCTGGTTGTGGTCCCCACCGACCTACAATACCTTCTTCTTTGCACCTAGGATAAAATTCAAACTTCTTCACACGTGGCCTGTATCACTGCCCCACTTCACTCCAATCCCGCTGGCCTTTCAGGGCCGCAAAGCACTGACCCCTTCCTGCCCCAACATCTTCCTACAGGTTGTTGCTTTTTTACCTCTATCTTGTGGCTGGCTCAACATCGCTCCCTCAGAGAGGGCTCCCCTGACCCCTAGATGTAAGCTAAGTCTGCTATGGTCACAACAACTGCTGACATTTATGTTGTGCTTACACGTGGGCCAGGCACAATGACAAGCATCTGACACACATTATCTCAGCAAACCATTACAACTGTGTAAGCGCTATGCTACCATTACTGTTATTCCTGGAAGACCCTTCAGGAATAGTAATATTGCTTTCCCATTTTACAAGGGAAGAAACTGAGCCACCCAGAAAACAAATGGCGGGACTAGTATGCTGACTCCAGAGCCTGTGTTCATCACCGCACTCCACATACTCCCAATCCATTAGCATTGAGCAAAATCTGAAAGTTACCATACAGCTGTGCAATTATGTACTGACTTCTGTCCCTTGGCCCATGAGAGAATGCAGTAATTTCCCATGACCCTTCTATGTCCCTAGCTTGGGCACAGCAATTTGCACCTGGAAAAGGCATTCTTAACTCTTTGCAGAAAGGAGGGATAATAAACAGTGAATGCCTGAAAATTAAAGTGCAGTTGCTCTGGCTGAAGAGAGGGAGGAAGTGGACTGAAGTAGCTTGCTCTCAACCAGCCCAGGGCCTCCAGGCATACGGGCAGGCCTTCACAGACCAAAGAGTATGGGAAAGGGCACCACAGGCCTGGCCAGCACAGAGAAAGCGTTTCATAACCCAGTGTGCCCCGCTCCTACCTTCCTGTACCGACTGGTTGAGGGTCTGCCTTCCCTGCTTTCCAATCCTCCTGTGTGTAGGACTCAGTGAATTCATTTCGCACCAGGGCCAGTCATTTGCTGTCCTTTTTGAGGTCTCTAGGCTGCCCAGTTGTACAGGGCAGGGTTGCGTCCCTTACACCCACACCCACATGCCCCTTACACACACACACACACACGAGGGAATGGAAGGGCAGGGCCAAAGGAGCTCCCCCAGGTGACAATTCGATGGTACAGGTGGGCCAGCTCCATGAATGCCCTGAGGAGGGCCCACAGCCAGATCTCTGGCTGGTCCTGTTTCCCAGTCCACCCTGCTATACAGCCTGTCGGGGAAGACACGGTCTCCTCCCGTCTAAGCTCGCTAAGGGTGGAGCAGCCAGTCTAAGCTCACCACGGTGTGGGGAGAGAGCAACTGAACAGCCAGGCAAGGCAGGCGTGTCGGACTGTCTCGGTGATTCGGGCTTCCACCCAGACTATTTCTGTCTTGGATGGAAGCACAGCATTACTCTGTGAAACAAGCTTTACTTCTCGTTGGCTGCTGGGCTCTCCAGGCAGCTTGCCAGGGCATGCTGTTCCGATCAGGGCATTGGGTCCTGAGGAAATCCGCTAGCAATGCCGAGTCACAAGCTCCATGAACTCTGGTTATCTGGAAGAGGCCAAAGTGGAGCTGACTACCTGCTTTTATGGCCACGGGGCATTTCTGGAATGCAAGTGACTCGCGTTTAACTTACAAGCAAGTAGAAAACCGTATGGTAGTGAGAAATGGGTACATGGGAGGTGTCAAAAAAAAGTGGAGAAAGCTTTGTTTTAAAACTATTTGGATTGTGGGAAAGCAACTCACTAACAAACCTAGAATAAAAGGGAGAGGGAGAGATTAAGTAACACAGAACCTCCCTCGCAGCATATGAAACCACATACTTCCCATTTTAGTACTTTATCATCAATTCAAAGCAGTATAAATATAGCAATTACTCACATAAAGCCTGCTGGAGAATTCAAGCTGTAACTGCACTTATTAAACTGTTACAGTGATAGATGGGAGTATCTATACTGAAATTAGCTGCCTTCTCTGAGAGACAGAATTAGACAGAGAGCTAGGCTGACTGTAGGGAAATAACTGATTGGATTTAACAGCTCCTGTCCCGCCAAATCTCTTCTACCATAGCTCTAGAAAGGAGCTGTGATGAATGTGGATGAAGTATGGAGGCTTTTTAGGGCTGCTGCTTCCCAAGTGGGAAGGAACTTGGCAAAGTTTTGAATCAGTTCAGTCTGGTGCTACAAAGCTCAGCTTCACCAGCACAGGAGAAAGGGTTGGAATGTGGGCCCTTTTCCATTCCGACAGGCTGTGAGTGGCCTCTACCCAAAGGACTCTGGGATTTCTGTTTCCTCTCTTACAAAAAGGGATTAGTGCTACTTGGAGATTAATACCGTCTTCCAAATCACGGGAGATTAGCTAATAAAGGGTACAACGTGCACTGGGGAGAAAAGGCTGCACTTGAGCACAGGACTCTCTCGCACTCACAACTGGCACGGGCCCGGGCCTGGCTCTTCCTGTTGGTCCTTCCCAGCCTCAAGAGGACAGTGGCCTCCTCAGAGGGGCAGGGGAAGCCACCAGCAATGCCTTAAATTTAGGAAACCTGTGAGGAGGCAGGGGCAGTGTGGTACAACAGGAAGATAGATATGTGGTCTTTGTCCCCAGTTCCTCACACAGAGCTCCTAAAACCCTTGGGATTTCCTGAGGGATAGGGGCATCTTGCTATTCATACCAAGCCCCACACCAGAGTTTATGATAATAAGTTGGTTCTTAGGGAGCCCTCATAGCTTCAAGATAGGGGCTGGTGACCAGAAAGACCAAGCCTTAAAAAGGGATTAGATCTTTCAGCCCCACTCCCCACACCTCCAGGGAGGGGAGAGGGGCTCAATCACCAACATGCCTACAAATGGAACCTCTATAAAACCCTAAACAACAGGGTTTGGAGAGCTTCCAGGATGGTGAACACATTGAGAGCTGGGAGAATGGTGTAGCTAGAGAGGGCATGGAAGCTCTGTGCCCTTTTCCCCATACCCTGCCCAAAGCTTTTCCATTTGGCTGTTCTAGAGTTGTATCCTTTTTAATCAACTGTAATAGTACTATAGTATTTTCCTGAGTTATAGAACAAGTGACTCTTTCTTGCAAATTACTGAACCAGGGGAAACGTTGTGGGTACCCCTGATTTTGTGGCCAAGTCAGACAGAAGTGTAGGTGATCTGGGGCCCCAATACTTGCAATTGGTGTCTGAAGTAAGGACAGTCTTGAAGGACTGAGCCCGTAAAGCTGTAAAGACAGACACTAAATCTGGGTAGTTAGCATCAGAATTGTATTGTTAACACCTAGCTGGTGCCAGAGTGCTGGAAAAGATGCCACATATTTGGTGTCAGGAAAAAAAAACCCTCTCATGCAGTCAGACAGAAGGAAGGGTATTCGGTGTAGGGAAGCAGAGTCCCGTATCAGCTGGCCTGATTCCACTCTCCATGAATGGACAGCGACCCACCTGAAAGGTCTTCATCCCAGTGAAGGAAGGCAATATGGCCATGAGGGTGAGGGCTCTGGGTTAGAATCAGAGCTCTTACCTTCATCTTTCTGAAGCCCGTTTTCCATATCAGAACATTGGAGATTATACCTCCCTCAGAGGACTG
The DNA here is from genome assembly GCA_032199065.1 of Smutsia gigantea. Classification (NCBI taxonomy): domain Eukaryota; kingdom Metazoa; phylum Chordata; class Mammalia; order Pholidota; family Manidae; genus Smutsia; species Smutsia gigantea. The sequence goes on from JAVSCE010018784.1 coordinate 19,764, forward strand.
CTATGAGAATGAAATGAGACTCATGGAAACACAGCACTGGGCCTGGCAATGTGAGCTGCAGACTGGCACTTGGTATCTATTACCTTCCTTCATATGCACAACTACCCTGTAAGGAAGCTATTTCCATTTTTGTTTTACAGTCAAAGAAACTGAGACTCAGAGAAGTTGAGGAACTTGCTCAGGGTCACACCTGCCACACTGCTCACAGCTGCTGCTTTGGCACCTGTGTGAGAGGCTCTGCACTGCATGTGAGGGCTAAATAAAGAGCATTTCATTTCCCGATCAGGTTAAGCAATCTGGGGGTCTACCAACAGCTGGAGGAAATCAGCCCGCTTGGCCCTTTGTCCTGCTGTCTCCCACAGGGCAACACTGTCGTTTGCTCTCAGTTATAAAGCTGAAAGTATATGCACATTTCTCATTTCCAAACACTTGGCAGCCATTTTCCATGTACTAGTTTGGTGGGGTTTTTGGAGGGCAGCTCCAGGTAAGACTGGGCTGGTGCTCTCTGAGGAACCGAGTACCAACCGACACAGTGCTCCCTTCACAGCACACCTGAGAACCCGAAGGAGACAGACGTATGCTGTGCCATCTCTTCGTTGGGAGGCAAAAAGCCAAGGGAGTTAGTATACTCTGGAACCCTGCCATGGTTGTCTATTTTCAATCTATAATATGGAGGTCAGATACCAGAAATAAAGCCAGAGGCTGACATTACCACATTAGAACAGTCTTATCAGCTGCTATTACTGCTGTTGGTCATCAGTTACATTTTGGAAGGGATCTGATGGGAGGGAATGGGCACACAGTAAGGGTGGAGGTGGACTCCAACCAACGGGGCCAGCAGGACGCATGGAATCACTGGGAAGCTATGAGGTCTCCTGCCTTGGAGAGCTGGGAAGAGAAAATCTTCTCCTCTTGGCTCAGTCACTTCAATCCTCCTCCTAAGTCCCAACAACTCTACCTGCCAGCCCTCACTGACACCTCTTGTGCACTATGTCTATGTGGTTTAGGGCCAAATCATCTCATCTTTCTTGGATCAGAAACTCCTCGAGGACAAGGGCTTGCTGTCACCGTGCTGCTTGGGACCACGCTCAGGTAGGTTTCCATGAACACTGGGCTGCACAGTAGTCTCTCAGCTTTTTGGGAGGAGGAGACTCCCTTCACTTTGGTGACCTAACTAAGGCTGGAGATTCCGGTCCACCCATGTGTGCAGGCACACAATCTCTGCTCTGACTTTCAGGGGCTCACAGACCTCCAACAGCCCATCTACAGACCCCAGGTTACACACCCCTAAGTAAAAAATACACCTGCTTACACAGTTCTTTAAGTCACCGATTTACAGGAGTCTGAGAATCTGCTTTTCTTCACGTTACCTGCTCTAACTGCACTATGTTCCTTAAACAAGTGTTTCAAACTCCAAGAGCAGCCCTTGTGGCAGCAGCACCCTATAGCCTTCAAAGGTGAAACAGAACGAGCATGAGCCTGGGCAAGGAGAACACAAGCAGACTCTAGCCAAGAGAAGCTCTCTAAGTGATCAATCCTCAAGGAGTCCTCTTGCAGCCAGTGATCTGCTCTGACGTAACTCATGCCCAGAAAGAATAAATCTCTTGCTCCTTCAGTACCTGCCTGAGTGCTTACAAGGAGTCAGGTGCTATGCCGGTGAAGGCAAACAGACAGTCCCCGCCCGGAGTCCTCACATGGCAGCACTACCACAGGGCTGCACACCAGCAGTAGGGGACCTACTGTCCTGGGAGTGACACCTTACTTTGCCCTGGGCAGGTGGGAGGGTGGGTATTCAGGGAAGGACTCCTGAAAATGCAGAGGACAGAGAGAAACAAAGGTGGTGATAAGCTCAGAAGCAGAATCCAACCCCGGGACACTTGTAGTAGAGAGCTCTAACCAGAAGTCCTTCAGAGGACCGGGAGAGAACATTATTGCTTCTTTGAGGCTAGTGACACCCATGGACAACAACCATTTGCTTAGTGGTTATTCAGGAAGGGACGCTTTTTGGACCCTTGAAGGAAGAAAGTGTTCTCTAATGGTTTGCCTGTTGCTGCTCAAATCAGCCCAGATGTAAATGTTCACTTAGTCACTGAGACTCAGGCTTTCTCCACCCGGCCCCTGCTTGCTCCTGACGACTGAACAGTGCCTCGAGCAGTCCCAGGAGGCGGGACAGAGAAATCACCAGGCAACAAGGAACTCTGTCAGAGTAGGGCTCTTTTCTAGGGGTCCACCTCTGAATTAATATAGGCTGCAGTGGACTGAAAAGTACCAAACCTTGAGTAAAACATCTACCCATTTACCCTCCATTTGTTGTTATTATCATCAAACTGCTTTGAGATATAATTCACATACATTATAATTCACCCACTGAAAACATAAGTTCAAGGCTTTAGTAAATTCACTGAGTTGTATAACCATCACCACAATACATTTTAGAACACTTTCATCAACCCAAAAAGAAACTCTATAGCCATTAGTAGCCACTCCAAATTCCTCCCTCTTCAAAGCCCATAGCTTTGTCTTTACAGATTTGCCTGTTGTGGACATTTTGTATTAAGTGGAATCCTAAAATATGTGGTCTTTTGTAACGGTTTCTTGCACTTAACATACTGTTTTCAAGGGTCATCCATGTTGTGGTGTGTGGAGGTACGCCATTCCTTTTTATGGTTCAGTAATATTTCATCGTATGAAGAGACATTTTGTCCATTCATTAGTTGGACATTTGGGTTGTGAGAACTCTGCCTATAATGAATAATGCTGCCTTTCCATAATATTTTGAATGATAAATTCTCAAGTGACTCACAGACATTCCCTCAGACTTGGAAAAGAAGCATTTGCATCTTCATGGCAGCCCCACCTTGCGGACACCTAGTCTCCCTTAGCCTTGGCAGTCTGATTCACTCATTTTCTTCCCTCTTGTTGTGCTGACTTGCAGCTCCTTTCCTTCCACGCCCGCCTATTTAAACACCCTACCTCCAAATTTCACACACATCTCTGGCCTGTTAACAATACATCCTTTACCTGCACACTAACAATCCAGAAAAATTTGTTCCCACTCAGATGGTGCAACCTTGCTCAAGATCTTAGTATTATATGCATCTTTTTACTTCTCCTTTTCTGTGTATACAATTCCCTGTCTCCACTGAATGGAATTTTTGAGGGACGAAGTGTTTATGCCATTCAGCCATTCATAATAATTTGTTAGGGCCTTGTGTCCTCGGTTTGGAGGATACAATGATGAAGACTCAGCCCCTTCCCTCAAGGAACTTAGCATCTATTGAATAAGGAAGACAATCGGAGTCCAGTGCAGTAAGTGTTCGCAAGGGCTGCATAGAGCACTACAGAACACAGGGTGGGGGACCCTGGCTAGAGAGTAGGTTAGAGAAGGATTCCAGGGGAGGGCTCTTGATATGGAACAGCAAGTAAAGGTGCTGCGGGTGAGAAATATCATGAAAGCTTAAGAAAGTTATGCAGTTGTAATTGCGTGGCTAAGTTTATCGTTGTGGGTGGAGGAGACAGGCAGAGGTAAGGCTAGCTGATGGGCCTGGGCCAGATCCTGCTGGTGACAGCATTAAACTTAATACTGGAGGTGATGGAGAGCCACTGAAGAAATTTAGACAGGGGAAGGTGCTGTGACCTCATTTATTTTAGAAAGATATCTGCAGCAATGTGGATAAGGGACTCACTGGAAGACTGACTGAAAGAACATGCGAACAGAAGCAGAAATACCAATTACCAAGAGGCAGTAACTGTAAACTAGGAAGAGAGTGAGAGACTGAATGCAGTGGCAGGGGCCAAATTCAAGACCCATTAGGTGGTAAACACAAGGACTGGATGATGAAGCTAACTGATGTGGGAAGGTAACAAGGGAGAAGGCACCAAAAACTTTGTGCTGACAGGTCAGCAAATTCTCTTGGATGAAACCTTCAAACCCTGCCTTTCCACTGATAGTAGCAGGGACAGGAGCAACAAAATCCTTTCTCCAAATGAAATCCTAAGCCGAACCTTAGGGGTGAAGGACCCAGAGTCCTGGTGGCCTGCCTTTCCAGTTCCCATGCAGAAGCACTTCCTTAGAATCCTGGGGATCTGAGAGGGGCTGAAAACTCCTGGCCAAGACCAAATGCTGGAGCCTGACATCCAAAGGATTCTAGAGTGACAGAGCTACATGGTCAGCAGCGCCGCTTACCTCCACACCTGCCTCACAGAAGTCCACCTGCCCCAGTCTTTCTTATCCTCTCTGTGTTACAGAATCCAACATATCTCTCAGGCTAAGCCCCCACCCAGACATGTATACCAAGGCAGGTCAAGGGGTTTCCTTCCTTTCCCACTTCCACCTAATGCCCCTGCCTCCTGGGCACCAGGTAAGCTCAATGCCATGAACTGTTAACTGTTACTTCCTCTTCCACATAGCCATCTCCCCCATGGGACCTGGACTGAGGCTTCCTCAGCATCTCCCCAGCACTGACCAGGCCCAGGAATTACATACAGACGGACAAACTCAGGTATTACACTCACCCCACCCCATCAGCCCGATGAAGTAAGGACAAACAACTGCAATGACTAAACGTGGGAAAAACAGAAGAGAAAAAAACCACAAAGTGGTATCATGATCTTGGATTACATAGATTACAAAGATGGTCAAATTCATTTTAAACATAAACCAAATAAAAATCTCAATGGAATGGTTAAGATATACTAAACAAAATTATTCACAAAATCACACAGATATTTTGCAGAAAACAGCAAAACTCTTTAAAAGATACAATAGAAAATGTTACATAGTGGCAGGTTGCTGGGTGTATAAACAGAGCTGGGCACTGGGGCTGGAGAAAGATGAGGTTTCTGTCTGTTCCCTTTACTGACAGAGCCTTCACTATAATCTGCACTGAACTGAGGGCCCTTCCAGGGCAAGATGGACCGTCTTATTCATCTGCATCTCCACCACCTAAAGGAACCACACATAACAGGTTCTTCATTCCTCTTTCAGGCTAGTAAGAACTAAACATTGTGAAGCTATGGAATATTCTGGTAAAGAGCAATTAGAGGCATGGGAAGGGAAGTCAAATTAAAAAAGATTAATTCTACCAGCTATAAGAACATATTACAAAGTAAGAATTTAGGAAACATGATTTTGGTATAAAAGCAAGAAAATGAAATCTGGAAGACAAAATTCCCAGAAAAGACTAAATTTTTAGGATTTAATAGTTGACCTTGTCAAAAATTATAGGGGAAGGCTATCAAAAGGTGCTATTATAATAATGGAATAAAAATATGAAGGGGGAAATAAATCCCTTTTAGATCTGTGCTTTATATTGGGACAGGCTACCAAAGACTTACAGGGACTGTCCATTTCTGCAAGTTTTTGAGACTTGTAGTCTCACCCCAGGTCCACATCGGCTTGTGCCTATTCTTTCTTCTCAAAGAATTCACATACTGAGCTTCAAAACCCAACCCAAGTAAAACCGCCCACCAAGCTCCAACAAGCCACAGCACATCACCCTCTCTGCTGAACTGAAACTGCCCTGCTAATAAGCAAATACTACCCCAAATCCAGAGGGTTTGCTGAGTCACTTAGAACTTGCAAATTATTTTATCACAGAGTCTCTCAATGGTGGTTGACCTTTTGTAAAAAGGAAGACACAGAAAGATGCCACCTGCTCAAGTTCACAAAATAAATTAGAAATTGAATCTCCAATTTGCAATAATCTTATCTCTAATGATACGGCATGACATATAGTGGCAGTTGGACTACAGAGTATCACAGCAGTAAATCATTACCGAAAGCATACTACCTGAGTGACACTATACTAAATCCCATGTATGGTGGGATACAAAAATTAAAAGCACATCATGTCCTCTCAGGAGGTGATAACTTAGGGAGACAAGATAAAGATGTGAAAAGTGAAATCATACTTACAGGTAATAAGAGATAAGCCACAAGGCAGAACATGGTGATTGCTACACAGAGTACACAGACAGTAACCAGCACAGAGGTCCAGAGGAGGGAGGACAAGGACATTCAAGTAAGGATGGTCAGTGAGAAGGCATGATTTCACCTGGGTCTTGCTAACAGATGGATCTGCTGAGGCCAGAGTGGAGGAGGGAAGGCAGAAGGCAAGAGGAAACAAAAGGGAAGAAGGTGGTGAGGTGGGCCAGGGGCTTGGAGTAAGGTCTAACATGGGAATGCTCTAGCGAGAGAGTGCCCACTTTTAGAAGGCCCTGTCTTGTTCAAAGTAAGGACTTACTAACTTGCTGTCTCTTCAGCATCGTATCTGGAATACGCCCCCTCTCCCAGCATTGTATTTGCCCGTGCCACTTTAGAACAGATCAGCAGCTTTCTTTACCATTTCCTCCATGTGACAGAGATGCCAGTCTGGATTTTACACACTTACCTAAAGTCCACACAAATCTCTTGGTATTGTTAGGCTGTCTTAAGAAGACGGCTCTTGTAATTTAGCCATTATTTCTAACTCATGACCAAACAGGGTATCCCACACAGATGGGCTATCTCCAATCAAAGGCGACAATGTTTTGACCTTGGAAAATGCTCAAATACCCAACCTTGCTTTGACTCACAGAAAGATTCCAGATAGACTCTCCACAGTAAAATACAGGAATCCTGGATGCTGAAAAATCTTTCTTCTTGGAGTCACATCCCATGCAATAATTTTCTTGGATTCTACCAGTCCATCACTGTCCCAAAGCAGGCCAGGAAGGATAAACAGAAATCTATTTCCTTTTTACTCTGAACAAATAATTTTACCGAAAAAGATGCCATTATCTGAAACAGGGACTGGCTTGTAAATGATCAAGAAGCAGAAGTGACAAGGACAGATTAGGATTCAGTGACAAGAAGCCTGGAGTGAAAACAATCCTGAGTGAGAGGCAAGCTGGAATAATGAGAAGTGGACCCTTCCTCAGCAGCAAACCTTCCTGAGCCTGGCTATGGACTGCATGTGAGGCCCTGGGCTGGGATTTCCCCCAAACGCAGTGGTGTGAACTTTAAAACCAGAAACTCCATTTGACACATCAGCTGGCTCTCAGACACACTATTATTCTTCGAGGGCCTCAAGGTGAGAGACACTGTCACTCGCTCACAGCCTTTCTGAGTGCCAACAGCATCACCAGTCCAATCTTGGCAAGACGGGCAGGGCTCTGGCTTCAGGCATAAGGCTCTCAGGAGACTCAGCTGCACATGGTGGGACAGGGAGGAAAACCTTTGGGGGTTTATCTGTAAAACCAAAGAGTTGGACTAAATGCTTAAAAAATCCACAAGCCTTTCATGGAATTAGAATACACATTTATGAAAGTTTATGAAGAAGTGGGCAGTGGTGACTTTTCACACACTGGACACACCCATGTAAACAGCATCAGATCAAGACTCAGAACACTCTCAGCAACCCCTTCCCCACCAAGGATAACCACTATCCTGATTTCTAACAGCATAGTAAGTTTTTCCTGCTTTTACACTTTATATAAGTGGAATCACACAGTATGTGTTCTTTTGTTTCTGGCTTCTTCTGGTCATTGTTTGTGAGATTCACCCATAGCATAGAGAGTTCAACTAGATGACTTTTAAGGAGTCTCCCAATTTGAAAATATTACCACTTAAAAACCACTATGCTACCTTTATACACTGCCAGTGGGAGTGGTACACTGGACAGCATTTTGGCAATATCCATCAATATAAAATGGACATCCGCTTCAGCCCATCTGAGGTATTTATTCTACAGATATATTTGCACACATGTGTATATACATCTGCCTATAATTAAAGAATAAAAGATTTGAAACAGTGTCCTTTAATAGGAGGCTGATAACCAGACCAAGAAATAGTATGCAGTGAAGAAGAGACGGGGAAGGCAAAAGCCCATAATGTATTTTTAGGTGGGAAAAAAATCAAGTCATAGAGAAATATGGTTCTTGTTGCCATCTTTGTGTAAAAACAAGTAGCACATACTATATATTATGTGTATATTATGCACAGAAAACATCTCTTCAAGGGAGAAATTCAAACTCTGAACAGCAGAAAACTGAGGAATAAAAAAGCAGCTTTACTTTTTTTACTTCAAACAATCCTACACAGTTTAATTTTGTAAAAAAGTAATGTACAAAGTATTATTAAATTCCTTTCCATACAATACAGCAATTATATAGAGAGCAAATAGCGACAGACCTATTTTTCACCACTACCCCTACCAGAACTCTCCCTTCCCTCCCAGAGCCACCTGGGAGACACTCCTGCAATCTGCTATTCCCTGGCATCCTCCCATCAAGTCATGAGCATATATACACACAGGTTTCTCTACCTCATAAATGGGATCACACTATACACATTATTTTGCAACTTCCTTTTCTCACTTTAAGATCAATCATGGACACAGTTGCATATTGGCACATATAAATAAACCTGATCTTTCCAGCACCTGCCTGGTATCCCACTGTGTGGACATACTCATCTCTTGGTAAGACATCCTGCATACACCTTTGGGGACATATGCAAAGTTTTCCAAAGGACAAATTCCCAGGAGGGCCAGTGGCTAGGACAAAGGGTGTAAAAGTTTAAAGCTTTTAAATATAGATACTGCCAAATTATCTTTATTTTTTGCATTTTTTGTTTTTGTTTGTTGCTAAATTATCTTTTTTAGTGGCCATATCTATTTATATTCCCACCAACAGCACTAGTGCACCAATTTCTAAATACTCTGCCTTTGATTATATTTAAAAGGAGTACCTATTTTACAAGAATATCAAAAACTTTAAAAAGGAGATTGAAACCTAAAGACCTAGCAAAAACTTTAATCTTAAGTTTAACCTATTTTAAAAGCTGTTTTCCTAATTGCCAGATTTACTTAGAGGGCCAAAGACAGCACATGACTTATTGCTGTGCATATGCCCCCCACCCACAAATGCTGGCTCTGGACATGCTGTCAGAAACAACTGAGTCACCATGACTGCTAGCTGTCAAGGTCCATGCCACAATCAGGTAAGAGAAGCAGAGCTCGGGGCACCATGAATTATGTTTCTTTGTCTTATCAAGATTTCCATTTTAACATTATGCAGGCTCTCTTCCCTGCTTCTAGGAAAGGCCAAATCTTTTAAGGGCTAGCATTCAAAGCATAGACAACCATGGCTGCTATGCTAAGCAAGACCCTGTAGATGAGCTAGTCTAATAAGCCTCTCATTTTAAAGTTGGGGACACTCAGGCCTTAAGATATAAATAAGTACGATTAAGCAACTGAGCTTCAAAATTAGATCAACATTTGAACTGAATCTGCTGCTTATTAATTAAGCCACTTTTGGGCAAATGATTTAATTTTCCTCAGTAGAGGTCATCACTCAAATAGAAAAACAGTCATCTCTACCTCATAGGGCTGTATGGGGATTAAGTAAAATCATGCAGTAAAGAGAAAAGAGAATAGCTCAGAGTATTCTCCCTCTGTAAGATCACCAGGAAGTTCTATGCAGGACTCCACTCTATTGGTATGCTAAGAAAAATGTACCAGTCCAAACACTAGAAATTCTAAATTAACATTTGCCAACTTTACAGAAACAACTGACAGGTGACAACAGCCATCATGAGTGCTTCTCCCAACGTCTCACTCTCTGCAGTGAAGCCAGGTGACCAGTTCTGACCAATGACTTGTGAGCAGACATAAGGTGAGGATGAAGCTTTGAACTGCTGGAATTCTCAGATCCTAGAGAAATCCTTTCCTCTGCATCTAGCATCATTCAAGAGGGTAGCTGCTCTGTCAGCTGGGTCCCTGTGTGAGGACAATGCAGAGCAAAGACCCTAGGACAAATATGGGTAAGAAAGAAATCCTTGCTCTTCTAGGCTTCTAAAATTTTCACCTGGCCTAACTAGATTAATATATTGTGGTCAACTAGAGAAGAGAAACATACCTAGAAAAATGACAGGAATAATACAGGCAGTGGTGAAAAAGAAAATCTATTCTGAAAAGGAACTTTGTTCTCTTTATGTAGACTAAGGATGGAAAACCTATGAACTTTTCCATACTAAACAACCTAAGGACGCCACAGGGGTCTGTAGGTCTGTTAGCTAGGAGCTCATGAAGTGCTTCCTGTTGGGTGGTTAGACTCCTCTGCTTTTACTCCTGCAGTGTACACTGCCTGGTCATAGCAGACAGACCTTCTTTAAGTTTCTTAACAGAGTGATATATATACATACAAGAAGATGGACAAACGTACCCAAGGACAAGGGTCTAACTGAAATGCTAATAAAACTGGAGGAAGACAGAAACAGCCAAGCTAATGGATAGAAGGCAGGAAAAGGTCTAAACACAACCCTCGCACTAAACCCTGAAGCCACACCCTCAGCAAGATCAGGTTACCTTTAAATAACACAAAAGCATTAAATTCCCAGCCCACAATAGTGAGGAAGTTCTCATCAGTTGGCAAAAAATAAGGGCCATAAAAAATGAGTTTTTCAGAACGCTAAAATGACATGTTAGAAGACTGTACTTAGTTTTAAAATGGTAGAATAAAGACAATTTCACCACTTCTCCTCTAGAGAATCACACAAAAGCAACGAGGAGAACAAGAAACAGAAATACTATGTCTTTGACAAAACGAGAGACATCTGTGACCCCAAATCCCAGTATATGAGTAAACCACCAAATGCTGTAAAGGCCAAATAAGGCTGTGGGCAAGTGACGAAAGAGAAAGCCTGTTGTTACAGATGTCAGACAAAGTGACAAGTCCATTTCTAAAAAGCAAATGCTTCATTCTAAGGGGGCAAAACCAGCAATCCATTGTTTCAAACAGTGGGGACTGGAGCTGGCTCAGAGACTGGCGACAGAGACTTCCTCAGACCAGTGTGGCATGAAGAATCACGTATCCAAGTCAAACCTACAGGAAGCAGGGTGACAGAGACACTGACTGTGGCATTACAATGGCCAATTCCAGTTGTCAGAGGGCAAGAAAGGCTAGCAGCACCCTTCACATACATATATTTAAGGAAAACCCCAGCTAAGCTAGCCCCTCCCCAATAGAATTTTCTACATATCACGAGTCTAGGAAGGAATCACCTCATTCAAAGGTGAATGGCAATTTTAAAAGGATACCACACATACTGCACTACACATTTAAAATAGTTAAGATGGCAAAATTTTATGTTACGTATATTTTACCACAATTAAAAAAAAAAAGGAACTAGCACAAGATCTCCAAGAAGACTACCAGCAAAAAGGTAAGATAGAAGAAAGACCAAGTGCAAAGAACATTTATCAAAAAATGTTGCCATGTAGTAAATAGAAATACATTCTCATAAATTAAAAAAAAAACTAACAATGCAACCTCCTCTATGAAACTGTGTACAGCAGAGAAGCATGCACTTAGAAAAGATGTAAGACAACAAATGTAGATAAAACAGTAGGGTTATAGCTCAGAGAGGAAGAAGAAAAAATAATTTTCCATTATAGAAAAATAAAAAACATGGAAAAGACAAGATATTACTGAAAACCCAGTATGGGACATATAGAACAGAAGTTAGGATAACTTGAATCTACAGATTAAAAGCACTCACTATGTTCCAGAAAAACTGATTTGGTTCAATTAAAAGGCATGTCCTGGTAAACTTACTGAACTTAAAAAAAAAATCTTTAGGGCATCAGGCAAAACACAGGCTGGTCTCAGATTTCTCCAATACACCGTCCACACTAGAAGACAGGAGAACTGTGCCTCTAAGGTCCTCAAGGAAAGAAAGGCTAATCAATAATTTTATGTATATCCTGCAAAACTGCCACTTGAATATAAAGGCAATAAACATTTGTGAGCATTCAAGAGAGAAAAGAAAACTCTGTACAGAGTAATTGCATTTATCGATGCAAAAACTATCAGCACATAGTATTCAGCATTCTATGACCAAGTGATAACACTTCCAACACCAAACGTGTGTGGTGGGTTATTTCTCACCCCAGCCACTGCTCCGGCTGGCTCTCCAGACCTAGCTGGGTGTTCAACAATTCAACTCAATTCTGACACTACCCAGAGTCAAAGCAGACCCCACAGGTTAAAGGCTCAGTTCCACAAGATGGGTCCCCACTTCAGACACCAGTCACAAGTCCTGGGACCTCCTGTATTTCTGACTGACAGCTTATGAATTTGGGTTCCCCGACCCCCTCCCCAGGTTTGATAATTTGGTGGGATGTTTCACAGAACTAAGGACACAGTTTACTTACTATTACTGGTTTATTATAAAGGATACAACTCAGGAATAGTCAAATGAAGTGATGCACAGGGGAAGGTATGAGGGAAGAGGGGTGAGCTTCCATGTCCTCTCTGAGTGTGCCACCCTCCCGGTACCTCACCCAGGAAGCTCTTTGAAAACAATCATTTAGGGTTTTTTATGGAAGCAATGAGTGATTAACTACTGGCCACTGGTTTAGATTAAACTCAGTCACCAGTCTTTTGCCCTCCTCAGAGACTGTGGGGTGGGGTTCAAAGTTCCAACTCTATAATCATGTCTTGGCCTTTCTGGTGACCAGCTCCCATCCTGAAGCTAGTTAGGGACCCCCAGCTACCAGTCAACTCATTAGCTTACAAAAGACACCCACCACTCCAAAGATTGCACGGGCTTTAGGAGCTTTGTGTCAGAACCTGGGGACAGACCAAATACCTATTTTCCCACTGTATCGCACCTGGAATGATTTATTCTAGTACTGGGGTGGGTCAGTAGTAGGAAATTATAAACTTAAATGTATTTCTAAATAGATCAAGAGATAAAATTTAAAACAACTGCATCTTTGAAACAAAAGCTTACAGGGTACTTGATATAATTTTATCCTACTCGATATAGACAAATCAAAAGATTTTTAGTAAAAAAGAATGGATGGCTAAGTTCTTAAAAATGAAAAAAAAAATTTATCTCATCCCCCAAAACAAGAAGGAACAAGAAAGAATATCCCTATTACTAACATTATTTAACATTGTCCTGGACGTACTACTGGCCAATATAATTAGTCCAGAGGGGAAAAAAAAAAGACAAACAAAATGGAAAAAGGAGGTTAATTATAATTATTTAAAGATGTTATAAATTATTCATCTAAAAAACCCTAGAAGCTCTGTATCTAGATGGTAGTGATGGTTACATAACTGAGAGCATACTTAAAATTGATGAGTTTTATTGTACACAAATTATATTTCAGTAAAGCAGACTGAATCATTTGGAAAACTATTACAAGCAATAAAATTCAGTTGTCTGGGCACAAAGTTAATATGCATATAAACACCCACCCATTATTAGTCCCTTTCAAATGTGCATCCCACCACCCCCCCACAAAAAAAACAAGTGCTATATGAAGACATCTTTAAAAATGCTACTGAGGGACACAAAAGAAGACCTAACATTGTAAAGACGTCAACAGTTACGGTATGATTCACCAAGATCCCAGCAGGATTACAAAAGTTTATTTTTTAAAACTAAACAAATAGATACTAAAGATCATATGAAAAAACAAACAAGGAAAACCAAGAAAATGCCAAAGCGGCTTCCTATAAAGCTGCAGTAATTACAATAGTGTAGCTCTGGCACATGGATGGATGGGTGGCTAGCTAGATTAATGAGAGGAGAGGGTTTGGAAAGACACCCCAATACATATAAGAATTTGGTAGGTACTGGTAAGTGGTTACTATGCCCAACTTCACACACTTGAAGCAACTGAGAAAGCCTATATGGATGAACAAGTCATCTAAGCTATACATTTAAGTTTAAATCAAACTTAAAACAAAAAAAAGATGAGTGATAGTGTTAGGTCTGCTTTAAGAACAGCTAAACAAGGCCTCATTCAAGATGGCAGCTTGAGAGGTGAGACAGAGAATTCCTCCCAAAACATATATAGTGTGAAAATATAGTTAATACAACTAGCCCTAAAACAGCAACAGGAAAGAAGGCTGGAAGAGACTGCATGCAGACCTCACGAAACACAGTAACGTAGGAAAACCTTGATCCGGCAGGACCCAAGCCCTTCCCCCACCCCAGCTTACCGGTGGGAGGAAGAGAAACGGAGCGGGAGAGGGTGGAAGCCTAGAACTGCTGAACACCCAGCCCTGGAGGTCTGCTTTGGACCACAGACCCACACTGTGCGGTGCTCTGGAGGTTGCTGGGGTTGGAGAGCTGGGACAGGTGGAGTGCTTGAAAGACTGAGATTCTGGCCGTTTGTGGAGGATAGGAATACACATCTGGCCACTCTGAGACAAAGGAAAGGCAGGTGGTCTGAGAGGCTTCCTAGCAGCAAGAGGGCTGCTGAAGGGGCGGGGTTTGCACGGAGCTTGCTACGCGGGAGAGGGGAGAGGTGGACAAGGTTGTCTGGGCACACTCTGCCCAGCAGGTTGGGAACTTTGAGGAGCTTCAGGCGTCCCATACCCCTAGCTGCCTACTCAGCTCCGAGGCCCCCCACTGTGACACGCAGCATGCAGCACCTGCTCGCAAACCGGCAGTCACTGCGCTGGCATCAGGCCAGCCGGAGGGAGGCCCCACCTACAACAGCTAGAGACACCAAGCACAGAGGCTTACACCTATGTGCTCGGCCCACTGGCTCTGATACTGGAGACAGGCACTGCAGCCGGGAATCAGGAAACAGCTCTTTCCTGCCCCCAGGCACCAACGCTGCTCCCCTACAACCCCCAACTTCACTCTAGGGGCTGAGCAGCTCCAGAGACTGGAGCTTCTGGGCACTAGAGGGCACCACATAGAATTATGAAATGTCAACGGAACCTGGCTCAGACGAAAAAATATCACAAACCCCAGATAAAGGGCCAAATGAAACTGAACTCACCAATCTTCCTGAAAGAAAGTCTCTAAAATAAAAATCATAAACATGCTCATGGAGGTACAGAAAAATACTCAAGAATTCTGGGGACGAATTTAAGATGGAGATTCAGTCATTAAGGAATTCCATATCTGAAATGAAACAAACAATGGAGGGATTTAAAAGCAGATTAGATGTAGTAGAAGAGACGGTAAATGGAAGAGAAATTAGAGAAGAGGAATACAAAGAAGCTGAGGCACAGAGAGAAAAAAGAATCTCTAAGAACGAAAGAATATTGAGAGAACTGCGACCAATCCAAATGGAACAATATTCGCATTATATGGGTACCAGAAGAAGAAGAAGAGAGAAAAAGGGATAGAAAGTGTTATTGAGGAGGTAATTGCTGAAAACTTCCCCAATCTGGGGAAGGAGATAAGTCTCTCAAGCACAGATCTCCCAACACAAGGGACCCAAGGAAGACAACATCAAGACATATAATAATTAAAATGGCAAAGATCAAGGATAAAGATAGACTTTTAAAAGCAGCTAGAGAGAGAAAAAAGATCACATACAAAGGAAAATCCATCAGGCTATCATCAGATTTCTCAACAGAAACCTTACAGGCCAGAAGGGAATGGAATGATATATTTAATGCAATGAAGCAGAAGGGCCTTGAACCAAGATCACATACAAAGGAAAATCCATCAGGCTATCATCAGATTTCTCAACAGAAACCTTACAGGCCAGAAGGGAATGGAATGATATATTTAATGCAATGAAGCAGAAGGGCCTTGAACCAAGAATACTCTACCTGGCAAGGATATCATGTAAATTTGAATGAGGGATTAAACAATTTTCAGATAAGCAAAAGCTGAGAGAATTTACCACAAACCACCTCTACAGTGTTTGGAAGGACTGCTATAGATGGAAGTATTCCTAAGGCTAAATAGATGTCACCAGGGGAAATAAAACCACAGCAAAGTAGAACAATTAATTACTAAGCAGATGCAAAATCAAATCAACTAACCCCAAAGTCAATCAAGGGATAGACAAAGAGTACAGAATATGATACCTAACATATAAAGAATGGAGGAGGAAGAATAAGGAGGAAAAAAAAAAGAACCTTTAGGTTGTGTTTGTAATAGCATATGAAGTGAGTTAACTTAGACTGTTAGATAGTAAGGGAATTACCCTTGAATCTTTGGTAACCAAGAATCTAAAGCCTGCAATGGCAATAAGTACGTACCTATCGAAAATCACCCTAAATGTAAATGGTCTGAATGCACCAGTGAAAAGACACAGAGTTACTGAAGGGATAAAAAAAACAAGACCCATCTATACTGCCTACAAGAGACTCACTTCAAACCCAAAGACATACACAGACCAAAAGTGAAGGGACAGAAAAAGATATTTCATGAGAGAAATTAAAGAAGATACCAATAAATGGAAACACATCCCATGCTCATGAATAGGAAGAATTAATATGGTCAAAATGGTCATCCTGCCTAAAGCAATTTACAGATTCAATGCAATCCCTATCAAAATACCAACAGCATTCTTCAATGAACTAGAGCAAATAGTTCTAAAATTCATGTGGAACCACTAAAGACCCCGAATAGCCAAAGCTATCCTGAGAAGGAAGAATAAAGCAGGGGGGAATTACACTCCCTGACTTCAAGCTCTACTACAAAGCCATAGTAATCAAGACAATTTGGTACTGGCACAAGAACAGACCCACAAACCAATGGAACAGACTAGAGCCCAGATATAAACCCTAGCATATTTGGTCAATTAATATACGATAAAGGAGCCACGGATACACAATGGGGAAATGACAGCCTCTTCAACAGCTGGTGTTGGCAAAACTGGACAGCTACATGTAAGACCTGAATGTAAGTCATGAAACCATAAAACTCTTAGGAAAAAACATAGGCAAAAATCTCTTGGACATAAACATGAGCAACTTCTTCATGAACATATCTCCCCGGGCAAGGGAAACAAAAGCAAAAATGAACAACTGGGACTATATCAAACTAAAAAGCTTCTGTACAGCAAAGGACACCATCAGTAGAACAAAAAGACATCCTACAGTATGGGAGAATATATTCATAAATGACATATCTGATAAGGGGTTGACATCCAAATTATATAAAGAGCTCATGCACCTCAACAAACAAAAAGCAAATAAGCCAATTAAAAAATGGGCAGAGAGGCGGAAAAAAGAGAAGTATCAAATGATTTCACTCATCTGTGGAGTATAAAGACAAAGAAAAAAACTGAAGGAACAAAACAGCAGCAGACTCACAGAACCCAAGAATGGACTAACAGTTACCAAAGGGAAAGGGACTGGGGAAGGTGGGTGGGAGGGGAGGGATAAGGGGGAAAAAGGGTCATTACAATTAGCAGACATAATGTAGGAGGGGGCACGGGGAGGGTTGTACAACTCAGAGAAGACAAGTAGTGACTGCATAGCATCTTACTATGCTGATGGACAGTGACCGTAATAGGGTATGTGGTGGGGACTTGATAATAGCGGGAGTCTAGTAACCATAATGTTGCACATGTAATTGTAGATTAATGATGTCAAAAAAAAAAAAAAAAAAAAGGGCAGAGGAGCTGAACAGACATTTCTCCAAAGAAGAAATTCAGATGGCCAACAGGTACATGAAAAGATGCTCCAATCATTAGAGAAATGCAAATTAAAATGACAATGAAATATCACCTCACACCAGTAAGGATGGCCACCATCCAAAGACAAACAACAACAAATGTTGGAGAGGATGTGGAGAAAGGGGAACCCTCCTACACTGCTGGTGGGAATGTAAAATAGTTCAACCATTGTGGAAAGCAGTATGAAGGTTCCTCAAAAAACTCAAAATAGAAATACCATTTGACCCAGGAATTCCACTCCTAGGAATTTACCCTAAGAATGCAGGAGCCCAGTTGAAAAAGACATATGCATCCCTGTTTATCACAGCACTATTTACAATAGCCAAGAAATGGAAGCAACCTAAGTGTCCATCAGTAGATGAATGGATAAAGAAGATGTGGTACATATACACAACGGAATATTATTCAGCCCTAAGAAGAAAACAAATCCTACCATTTGCAGCAACATGGATGGAGCTAGAGGGTATTATGCTCAGTGAAATAAGCCAGGTGGAGAAAGACAAGTACCAAATGATTTCACTCATCTGTGGAGTATAAGAACAAAGAAAAAACTGAAGGAACAAAACAGCAGCACATTCACAGAACCCAAGAATGGACTAACAGGTACCAAGGGGAAAGGGGCTGGGGAAGATGGGTGAGAAGGGAGGGATAAGGGGGAAAATGGGGCCTTACGATGAGCAGACATAATGTAGGGTGGGGGCATGGGAGGGCTGTCTAACACAGAGAAGACAAGTAGTGATTCTATAGCATCTTACTACGCTGACGGACAGTGACTGTAATGGGGTATGGGGTGGAGACTTGATGGGGGGAGTCTAGTAACCATAATGTTGCTCATGTAATAGATTAATGATACCAAAACAAACAAAAAAATACAGCAGAGTGGTTGAGAAAAACTCACTGGACTTGGTCTGGTTGGGTGCCAGGCCTGGTCCTGCCACCTCATTAGTGCTGTGATTTGGGGCAAGTTACTTACTCTGCCTAAGCCTCAGTTTCCTCACCTTGAAAATAGGGATGATGCTAAAAACAATGTTTCACTGTATCTGTATATCCTAGATTTAACCAACCATTTCTAAGCATGTGAGAAATACTTGTTTATAGCTCTGAACATACTAATGACAGAATGATGTTTAGGTGTTTTTTTTATTATTGAGGTATAATTTGTATACAATAAAGTACACACATTTAAAGTGTTCAAGTCAATGAACCTTGACAGATGTATATACATCCTTGAAACACTACCAGTCAAGATATAGAATGTTTCTATCACCTTAAAAGCTTCCTTGTGTCCCTTTGTAGTCCATGTCCCTCTTAACTCCCTCCTCTAAACAACCACTGATCTGCAGTTAGTTTTCATTTTCTAGAGTTTTATATAAATGTAATCATTACAGCATCCACTGTTGTATGTCTGGTTTCTTTCACCCAGCATAATGATTTGAGATTTTCATGTTTGTTAATGATTTTCTTCCATGTTTTTTTTCGTTTTTTAAAAACATTATTCCAGTTGACTTTCTCATTTGCTGAGAACAGAGAATTAATTCACTAGGGTTCCTTAGGCCCACTAAATAGGCCTGCTACAGTTCTTTAATTTACAACTTTTCCCTAATCCCCTTTTAAGTTATCATTTACAAAGTTCTGCATGCTAACTATGTATTATTATTTGTTTTTTGTTTTTTTTGTATGAAATTTTTTTGTTACCATTAATGTACAATTACATGAACATATGGTTACTAGACTCCCCGTATTATCACGTCCCCACCACATACCCCATTACAGTCACTGTCCATCAGCATAGTAAGATGCTATGCAGTCACTACTTGTCTTCTCTGTGCTATACTGCCTTCCCTGTATACCCCCCCCACACACATTATACATGCTAATCGTGATGCCCCTTTTTCCCCCTTATCCCTCCCTTCCCACCCATCCTCCCCAGTCCCTTTCCCCTTGGTAACTGTTAGTCCATTCTTGGGTTCTGTGAGTCTGCTGCTGTTTTGTTCCTTCAGTTTTTTCTTTGTTCTTATCCTACACAGATGAATGAAATCATTTGATACTTGTCTTTCTACGCCTGGCTTATTTCACTGAGCATAATACCCTCTAGTTCCATCGATGTTGTTGCAAATTTGTGATTTTAATTTGCATTTCTCTGATGATTAGGGATGTGGAGCATCTTTTCATGTGCCTGTTGGCCATCTGAATTTCTTTGGAGAAGTGTCTGTTCAGATCCTCTGCCCATTTTTTAATTGGCTTGTTTGCTTTTTGTTTGTTGAGGTGCATGAGCTCTTTATATATTTTGGATGTCAACCCTTTATCGGATATGTCATTTATGAATATATTCTCCCATACTGTAGGATGTCTTTTTGTTCTATTGATGGTGTCCTTTGCTGTACAGAAGTTTTTCAGCTTGATATTGTCCCACTTGTTCATTTTTGCTTTTGTTTCCCTTGCCCGGGGAGATATGTTCATGAAGAAGTTGCTCATGTTTATATCCAAGAGATTTTTGCCTGTGTTTTTTCCTAAGAGTTTTATGGTTTCATGACTTACATTCAGGTCTTTGATCCATTTCAAATTTACTTTTGTGTATGGGGTTAGACAATGATCCAGTTTCATTCTCTTACATGTAGCTGTCCAGTTTTGCCAACACCAGCTGTTGAAGAGGCTGTCATTTCGACATTGCATATCATGGCTCCTTTATCGTATAGTAACTGACCATGTATGTTTGGGTTAATATCTGGACTCTCTATTCTGTTCCACTGGTCTGTGGGTCTGTTCTTGTGCCAGTACCAAAGTGTCTTGATTACTGTGGCTTTGTGGTAGAGCTTTAAGTTGGGAAGCGAGATCACCCCTGCTTTATTCTTCTTTCTCAGGATTGCTTTGGCTATTCGGAGTCTTTTGTGGTTCCATATGAATTTTACAACTCTCCTGTACTCTCTTGTTAAAAAATAGTTATAAGTGGGTGGCAGTATTAAGGCTCATTTTTACTTTCTTCTTTATATCTTTCCAGAAGAAAAGTATAACAATAATATAGCAATTTCCAGTTTGTAAAAAACAAAACACTTGTTTTTGTAATCTTGTTTATATTATCTGAACACTGCGTAAGTCCTTCCCTTCAAAGATGACTATGAAGATAAAGTTTCCTTACCCAAAATACAGGTGAGATGAAATTGTGATGTTCAGACTAGGAAGATACTGTCAGCCTTACATAAATGCTGCCAAGACAACAGTTGAAAGGCTAGCTGTGTATGGACAAAGACTCCTTTGGGGTCACAGTAAAGATGAAATGAAATAATGCTTATAAAGGGCTTAGAACTGGGCCTCCTAAGTGTTAATTATGCTCATCATTACTGTTGCTAAAACTGTTACTGCCAATTCCTTCCATGCAATGATGTGTATCTCAGCCCATTTTAATGTATTCTTGTTAATACCTACACTCACTCCACTGCCCAAGACGCTCCCCCCGCCACCGTGGCTGTTACCATACAGATGGGGGCAGCTTGGAACCCAAGGGGCTTCCTAGAATCAAAAATTGTTTTATTTAGTTCAGTGTGGTTCTAGGCTAGGTATTTTCACATTTTTTCCTCATGGTCTTATTGGTAAGATTATTTTAGTTAACTTTTTAATATTACTATTACAGCTAATTACAAATAATATCATATTAATATTTTATTAATATAGCAACAAAAACATATCCAACATTTTCCAAGGCTCAGAAGAATCTTTAATGCACCTAGACTGAGGGGCCTCCCTCCCTCTGCAGGTTATAGAGGAATGCGTGCTCTCCACAGAGCTCAGCCTGAGTGAACACCTCACTGCAGATTACGTTCCTATAAAAATACTCTCTTGCTGTCACAGCCCGAATACTGGCTCCTGACAACCACAACAGAAGAAAGAGTTTTCTGTTGTGGCCTTTGAAACACAAACAGATCACAAAACAGAAACACTGGTTGTAGTTGGCAGTTATCAGGGGCTCTGGACTACATATGAGAAAGCTCTTATTTCAGCCAAACTGCAGCTTACGTGGAAGATAAACGGTGTGACCTTGTTTTTTTTTTAACTGTTGGGAGGCCACCAAATTTAAATCACCAAGGGACTGCAGCCAACAGTGAAAGGACGTAAATGGATGAAATCACAAGGCCTTGCACCGTCTGTTTGAAAAAGTGGGATTCAACTGTATGATACCCACGTAATCTTACATTTCAAACAAATAAACCACCTGAGAGCCAGGTGCTCCACAAAAGAGCGAGCTTATCTTTGTAGACCAGGATTCTCAAGTGGTATTCTTCCACGTCGCCTTCCAGCAGTCTCAGTCCTTCTAACTTTCTGTTGCTTCAATTCCCATTTCTAGTGACCCAATTGCTCTGTCGTGGTCATGTGAACACAGGATCCCTGACTGGGTTTCTGAGAGCCAGGCCCCATGGGGAAGTTTAAATGAAGAAAGGATCGGCTCCTAAAGTAGGGAGCTCAGAGTTCTGATGCCTGCATCAATCACCTTGCCATCTGTATTCCCCTACTCAGGCTGCCGTGACAAAATACTATAGACTGGGAGGGCTTAACAACAGAAATGCATTTTTCTCACAGTTCTAGAGGCTGGGATGTCCAAAATCAAGGTGCTGGCAGATATGGTTTCTGGTTGAGAGCTCTCTTGTGTCCCTTATTACAAGGACACTAATCCTCTTGGACCAGGGCTCCACCCTGACAACTTCATTTAACCCTAACACAAGGGAAAATGTGCTATAATAGAGGGATGTCTAGAGTGTGAAGATTTAGAAAGAGTGGGGATCTGTCAGGTGAGAACACGTGAGGCAGTTAAGAACAGTGATGAGCAGACATGGAGACCCGAAGCCGGCAAGTGTGAAGAAAGATGAGGTTGGAACAGCAAGCCAGGGCTGGAGCTGCTCCATTTGCTTACCATTTCCTGCATTCTCCCCCAGCTTAGGCTGTCCCCATGGTGAGTTTTACTCCTCCATCTCCATCCTGAAAGGGTTAGTCTAAACTAAGGGTCTAGGTGAACCCATACCAGCAATATGGGGACTGGGCCACATTCAGAGAAAGGAAGTACAGAATGGAGGAAGATATTCAGAAAAGCAGCTGGATCAAGAACATTCAAGTCCTCAAAGGTTAGGATTGTTCACACAGTGGCCAGAGTTATTTTAGTAAACAATGGTCAAATACTGTCCCTCCTCTCAGAACCCTCCAATGGCTTCTTACTTCACTCAGCGGTCCTTACTAGGAATGTTCCAGTCTCAGAAATTCTACACTTGCCGTTCTCTGTTTGGAAGGCTCTTCCCCAAGTAAAGGCACAGCTTCCTCCCTCATTTCCTTCAGGCTCGCATCAAAACCCACTCTCCCCCAGCCTCCATATCTAAAATTTTAACCCACCCCAGACATTTCACATCCCACTTTTCTGTTTCATTTTTTTCTCTCAAGCACTAATCACTAAGACTCTTTACATTTTATTTATTATTGCCTGTCTTCCCCACTAAATTGTAATGATGCTGCATGAGGGCAAGGATATTTATGTTTTGTCCAATATTCTTACCATCAACATCTTGAATAGTACCTGGCACATAGTATATAAGGTGCTCAATATATAGGTGCTGAATAAATGAAAAAGGGACGGGACCTTTGTGGTTCCAGGCACTCCAGTCCTCTGGCACTCTGGAACCAGGTGGAGAAATAAATGCACACTGGACTACTTATCTACAGAGTGAGGTAAAATGGAGGTGAAGATAGCTCTCTCGACAAGATTCCTAAGTCTTTATCACATGATGGGTAAGCATGGAGAAGATCTAAAATAGCAGGTAACTAAGATCCCTAACTGTAGGAGTGGACATCTAAATAAGGATTCAAAACCAACCCACAAAATAATCGGACAACAAGCAGGAAGTTCACACTGAAAATTCCACCATCAAACAACAAGGGCTTTTTCTGAGAGTTTCTGGGTATTTACTATATGACAGGCTGAGTATCTTATAGGCATGATCTTATTCAATCCTCAGTCTTTAATAAGGTGGGTATTATCATTACTGCATTTTATGATAGAGGAAGCACAGAGCTTGGAGATGTGAAGCAGTTTAGCTAAGAGAAGTAGCAGACCTGGGATTTTAAAACTGAGTGTGATGGGTTCCAAAGTCCATGCCTGACCCACCCTGCTATCTGGCCCTCAGGAACTCAGAAAGAGGAGTGAGTCACTGGGCTACTCTCCCAGAGGGAGAAGCCTGGGATGGACCTCAAAGGCAAGGTGTCTCTCCATAGGGGGAGGGGAACAAAGCCCAGTGGACAGCAGGGCGCAGCAAGCGAGGGCTCCAGCAAGCTTGCAGTTCCAACGAGAGCAGAGGAGGCATCTTAATGCCAACAGGAGCAGCAGCAGCAAATGCTAACTGATCACGCAGAATCTGCCAGGTATTGCTATAAGGTCTTAAACATACTGAATCATCTTAATGACTCAAAGTACTATCTTTATCCCCATTTTACAATTAAGGAAATTGAGTCACAGAGAAGTTCAAGGAAATTTGTTCCTAAGCAGCAGAGTGGAGATGTGAATCCAGGCAGTTTGGCTCCAGGTTCATCCTGTGCACACTATTCAGTAGCAAGAAAAAAACCCACCAAAACACGTGTAACATGTATGGGCACATGCGCACAGTCCCCACAGGCATGTGGGAAAGCCCTCCCTTGGCTTTTCTGTGACCAGTCCCATACTAACAACAGTTGCACTCTGTGTTCTCCGTGTCCACCCCCTACCGTAATCTGCCCTGATGTGTTTGTTGCCAGGCTATCTCCCAAAGGTCTCTGATTTAATGGCAAGCATTTCTCCCTAAAGATGCTACCCGCAATTAGTGGTGAAATTTAAGTCTGCCACACAGAAAGCACTCTGCTCATTTACCCAGGCCAATGAACTAAATCAGGAGGAAGGTCACCTCTCTTAGTATTCTGTCAAAGACTGTTTTTATAGAGGGTTTCCATTTGTGCAGAGGAGCTGAGTGCCACCTCTGACCTGCAAATGAGGCAGACAAGCTGATCTACAGCCACAGCCCTCAAACTGGCTGTAGGGCTTGGTGCTCACCCTCAGAGACACCAGTAATCAGAGCCGCTCTTCTGGACTCTGTCTCACCCTTCCTCCTCTCACAAACTACCCACAAGGCTAAACCTTTCAGTTGGAGTCTCACTGGCAGGTGCCAACAAGAACACCTACTTATATGTGCCACAAATGGCCAAAATTTAATCAGAGGGCAATGTCCTACAGTGGCCCATCAAGTAAAAACCACAGGGCTATCAAACCTGTGCTACCCACAGTCTCAGCTCAAAACCACAGAGAAGCCCAGCAGAGAAGACCTACACTCCAAGGTATGGGAAGAATCCAAGGTTCTTCCAGCCAGGCACACTTTTGCACACAGGAATGATCCAGCTGCTAAAAGAATATGTGAGACAGCTCTGCGGGCCCATCCACACTCTTTGCCAGAGTATCTTACCCCTCAGAAGGTCTGAAACACAAAGCCATAAATAGGTAGCAGAGCTCCACTTGCTGCTTTAGCCCTCAGCCTCATAGATTATTACCCCTTCAGGGACTGCTATATGCTTCAAAACTCTTTTAAACTATCATGTTCAACATGCTAAAATTATTAAAAAGTGCCTCACTCCTGGGTGTATACCCGAAGCACATGCACACACACATATGTACCAAAACTTATGTACAAGAATGTTCATAGCAGGGCTATTATAATAGCCCCACACTGGAAAGTACCCGAATGCCCATGCAGAGTAGAATGAATGAACTGTGCACTATTGATGTGATGAGACAGTGTATAGTAATGAGAATGAACGATCTACAATCACACACAACCAGGGCTGAATATATGGATTCAACCATGGATGAATCTCCCAGACACAGTGTTGAGTGAAAGTAGCCAGACACAGAACTGCATTTGGTATGAGTCCATTTTTAAGGCACAAAAGCAGACAAAATGATTCTATACTGTGAGAAGCCAGGGTAGTGGTTATACCTGGTCTAAGAAGTTTCTGGGGGGCTAGTCATCTTTTCCTGATCTGGGTACTGGTTAAACAAGTGTGGTTAGTTTGTGGCTATTCACTGAGTTATACTCATGATGGGTGCACTTTCTTAGTGGATGCTGTGTTTCAATGAGAAGTTTTTACAAACAACTTACAGATGCTGTCCAATTTCAGGCACTCCTGTTTTGGGGAAATGTCCTATTTGGATTTCCATAACCAAAGCAAGTCAGTAACAAGAGCCACCAAAATAATGGCTAATATCTACTAAGTGATTACTCTGTGCCAGGCATTATGTTAAGAACATTACAAACAGGAGCTCCTTGAATTCTCAAAAACTCCCTTTGAAGGAGCTATTATTATTCCCAATTTGAAAGAACAGAAAATACAGCGTAGACAGTTTAAGGCCAGCTACTCCATGGGAGAGTCTGGATGCCAGGGGTGACTCCAAAAACTCATGGACTTAACACTTGGCTATTTGAATAGGAAAGGGATTCATGTTATTAGGCCCCCATACTTTTTTCTTTTTCATGACAGTGACCTTCTTATAAGGCCCAGGCCAGCATCTTCTGAAATACATCAAAAATCATTCTGGATTGGTATGATTGTTTCCTCACGATAAGATTCACCTTAAATATTTTTGGCAAGGGGCACATAACATTAGGCTGACCTGCTAGGTCAGGTCTCATCACCCCAGATCTCTCCATTATAAAGGTACATTTCTCCTTTGTAATTAATGTGTTGGATGATATTTTGAGACCATATAAATATCAAGTTCCCTCAAAACCTTTCGATGATTTTTTTTGTTTTTAAAAATCAACTAGTGAAGCATAATTTATATACAATAAACTGTATCCATTTAAAGTATACAATTGATAATTATGAAATACGTATACTTGAGTGGAATCATCACTACAATCAAGATATGGAATATTTCTCACTCCAACGGTTTTCCCATGTCTCTCTGCAATCAGGTCTTCTTGCCACTCCCAGGCAACTACTCATCTGCCTGCTGTCGCTACAGACCAGTTTGCATTTTCCAGAGCTCTATATAAATGGAATCACAATTTGTAGTTTTTTGTGTCTGGCTTCTATCACTCTCAGCATAAAATGATTTTGAGATTCAACCATATTGCTGCGTGTAGCAATAGCTCATTCCTTTTGGCCCCTGGGTAGTATTCCAATGGGGTGGATGGACCAGCTTGTTTGTTCACCTGTTGATGGACATGGGATGGTTTCCAACCAGGAGCTCTCATGAAAAAAGCTGCCAGGAACTGTTGAGTACAAATCTTTGTGTGAACATGCTTGCATTTCTTTTGGGCAAATACCTACGAGCAGAAAGGTTAAGTGTATGTTCAACTTTTTAATAAACTGCCAGAGTTTTTCAGAGTGAGTCTACCCTGTACACACCCATCAGCAAGAAGCATGTCAGGGCTCTACCTGCTCCATATGCTCACTGGGTCCTGTCACTCATGTTATTCCCCAACGACTTAAAATCCAATGTTCCTTGCCAGAATTACTTATGCCTTTGTGTAATTATGTCTCCCTCCCCCACCCCTAGACATCATGGGGACAACTTTAGTTCAACAGAGAGCCTAGCATATAGTAGGTGCTTAATATATTCAGTAAGTATCTGTTGAATCAATGAAATCTGCCACCCCCCCACTCCAATGGTAAGCCAAATATTTTTAGACCTACTAATGACTTATCAGGAAGTTTCTGTCCTTCTACAACCACTTGGTGCTATATACTGTATCTTTCCATTCAACCAGAGATGAGAGATGAGGTATGGCCTGATTCTGCTGCCCATCAAGGAACAGTGACTCTGGAAGGAAAACTTAAAAAGGCCCCTCTTGCATTACACAGCCTGCTAAGTGCAGGCACTGAAACCCCAAGGCAGGTTTGTGTGGCTCAATTATTAGGACCTGCAGGAAAGGACTTCAAAAATAAATGTGAATTCCAGCTGCAATATTGTGCCTAGGGAGGTGCTTCCCTGAAAGGCAGAGTCCCAGTCCTATCACCTGGCTTTGTGTAGCAGTCTTCCCTTGCAAGATCACCCATGCCAAGTGCTCAGCACCGCCTGGATCTGATCACAGCAACCACTCAATGAATGTGTCAGGAATAGAAAATGAGGAGAGTTAACATGATGGCAGACCATCTTTGGCATTATTATTTTAAACAGCTGCCAGGCTTCCTTCACTACAGGGAGTTTCTCATTCCACAGGGACTAACTGAAAGATGCACTGACAAAACCATGGCCTACTCGTTTAGTTATATGGTATGGTCCGCACACATTATAATTCAAGATGTGACAGAGAGGCCTTCTCCCCAAACGAAACTGCCTAGCCCTGGGAATGATTCCTTTCCTCCACCGTCTGCAGCACTTGCTAGTGGTGCTAGGGATGGGCCGCCGCCCGGTAAGCAAAGCGGTGAAGAAAAGGACTACTGCACGGGAAATTATTTTTGCCCATCACCCTGCCTCCTCCCATTGTCAAAAGAAAAAGGTTAAATAAATCACAGAGAAAGGGAGCCAGAGATTTGGTCTCACACATTATTCAAAGAACTCATTCCTAGAGAAAGCCATTTTTAGTTAATGGCTGCCACGTGAGGCCACGGGCCTACATGCAGCCATACCCGACGAGCAGGGCACCGGAAGCCAGTGCCCAGAACACTGGAGCTTCTGGGATGGGCAGGAGTGACACTTGGAAGCTCCCTCAGGGGGTTTCTATGCTGTAAGGCATGGATATTTCCCCCTCCTGTGGGAAGGAAGCTTGACTCAAAATTGGCCCAGAGACCTGAGATTTAAAATTTTAGTTCTGTGGCTACAGTGAGGAATAAAGATAGCCTACTTATCCCAAGAAATTATTCTTGGGTGAATTGTGAGGAGGCTCTACAAGTTAAGTCCTCACCCTGACTTCGGAGAGATAAACTCTGGACAGAACTGAATATTCCTAGTTCCTGCCATGCATTAGAGAGCTCAGATTAGCTCGGCCAGTCTTCTTTCATTCAGGAGTCACACTGATATAGTAGCGGAGCAGTGACTCCACTGCCCTGCCCAGTTTTCCACGTGGATGAAAACTGGAAGAAAACAAGCATTCTAGCCAGAAATAGACACTCAGTATGACCCCTAGTGCCCCTCCCCCATGCCCAGTGGTGACCCCAGAGCAGCTGCAGTAGGTTCCATGCCCTCTTCCAGCCCTCCCATGTAACTGGAGCTCGGAGTGAAAATCTAATATCCTTCTAGCACAGCAAGCACAGAGCTGTCCCTGGGCCTGCGATGGGCTAAAGGCATCTGCAAATCAATCTGAAAGCTGTTCTACCTACTGGCCATTTCTTGAACATATTCCAATTCATTGGAATATGAAATGAGTGTAAATTAACTAGTCAGAAAGCTCAGGAAAAGACAGGTGCAAACCAGAACCAAACTCCACCCACAATATTAGGAGCTAACCTAAGACGGGTAGGAGCCCCAACACAGACTCCAGGTAACAGAAAGCAGGAGCAGCGAATTTTGAGGTGAGAAAGCAGTGATCCTCTCCTTGTGATCTGTGTTTAGGAGGAGTTGGCGATTTACTCAAAAACTGTGGGAAAGGGACCCGGCAGTCACAGGAACCGGCCATCAGCCACCCTTGGAACATGCACAAAGCTTCTCCCCCTACACTCCCAGAAACACCCCTCTGATTCCAACTCTTGCCACTCACTTCTCAGGCCAAAGATTAAAATGCATTTGGCTTGGAGATGGAATTAAAAAGATGATGCCCAAGGAGTATGCAGTGTTAAAACAAAAAACAGGCTGCAGAACAGTATGTACACAATGTCATGGTGTTTTGGGGGTTAGTACTGACAGAAAACATAACACAACTATTAATCAAGATTACTTCTAGAGACTGGTATTTACAAGGGACTTTCACTTTCTGTTACATATCTAACATCTATCTACATTTATAATGATTAATTTTTTACAGTGAGCAAGTATATTACTCTTATAATTAGAAAGAATAGTTTTAAAGTGATGGGATGGTTCAGGTTGTCCCAATGCATAATGGTCATGCCACCCTCTCTGCACTCTGAGGTTGTTTGTTTGGTTGGTTTCTACACGGCTGCTGCCTGGTGCACAAAAGGAGAGGGGTGTCTTTCCCACACAGCCCATCAGGAGTGTGAACTCCTGAACACTGCCCTTGAAAGTGATGATGCTTTATTTGCCAGGACAAGCAAAGTGTCAATGTGTATGAGACAGATACAAAAACAGGGACACAGTGACTTTTGACTCTGAAATGCTTGGGCAGTCTTGACAAACAAGTTTCATTTGAAGTGTCATCTGCAGTTGGCTGGAAGTGCCTGCCCAGACCACCGTGTGGAAACTGGGGTCATACAGTGATATCTACATGAGGAAGAGAAGGAGAGCTGAGATGGGAGGCCAGTGGCAGTATAGGTTGTCAGATGTAAGTCCAGTGTAAGCTAGTCAAATGGGAAAAATCATGATCCATAATTCACTCAACACTTCAATGAAATCTTAGAGCCCTTACAGCCCATTCACAGATGTGCTCTGCCCAGGGAGGGAGACAGCAGTCCTGCTGCCCAGGCCACTGCATCTTCAGTCCCAGCCCTCTGGTCAGACAGGAGCCACACAATAAGGTGGCTATGGATGCTGTTAGAAGAGGGCTGAAGGACGATGGAGAGGTACAGACAGCACACCACACAAGGGAACATTCTATAAGAAAACTGTCTAGATTCTTCAAAAGGTCACCATTTGGAAAAAAAGGCAGGGAAAACTGTCTGGATTGAGAGGGACTAAGGAGACAACAGCCAAATGCACTGGCAAAACTGTTCAGATCTTAGAACAAAAACTCAGCTATAGAAGAGCTGTAAGTCAACTGAGTAAATTTAAACATAACCTGTATGTGAAATACTATTGAATTAATGCTAGTATTTTTTAAAGTGTCTAATATCTGAATTCAGCAAAGTTGAAGGATACAAAATCAATACACACAAATCTGTTGCATTCCTATACACTAATGATGAACTAGCAGAACGAGAGATCAGGAAAACAATTCCATTCACAATTGCATCAAAAAGAATAAAATACTTAGGAATAAAGCTAACCAAGGATGTGAAAGACCTATACCCTGAAAACTACAAGACACTCTTAAGAGAAATTAAAGAGGACACTAATAAATGGAAATTCATCCCATGCTCTTGGCTAGGAAAAATTTATATTGTCAAAATGGCCATCCTGCCTAAAGCAGTCTACAGATTCAATGCAATCCCTATCAAAATACCTACAGCATTCTTCAATGAACTAGAGCAAATAGTTCTAAAATTCATATGGAACGACAAAAGACCCCGAATAGCCAAAGCTATCCTGAGAAGGAAGAATTAAGCAGGGGGAATTACGCTCCCTGACTTCAAGCTCTACTACAAAGCCACAGTCATCAAGACAATTTGGTACTGGCACAAGAACAGACCCACAAACCAATGGAACAGACTAGAGCCCAGATATAAACCCTAGCATATTTGGTCAATTAATATACGATAAAGGAGCCACAGATATACAATGGGGAAATGACAGCCTCTTCAACAGCTGGTGTTGGCAAAACTGGACAGCTACATGTAAGAGAATGAAACTGGATTACTGTCTAACCCCATACATCAGAGTAAACTCAAAACGGATTCAAAGACCTGAATGTAAGTCATGAACACATAAAACAGAAAAAAATACAGGCAAAAATCTCTTGGATATAAACATGAGCAACTTCTTCATGAACATATCTCCCCGGGCAAAGGAAACAAAAGCAAAAATGAAGGAATGGGACTGTATCAAACTAAAAAGCTTCTGTACAGCAAGGGATACCATTAGTTGAACAAAAAGACTTCCTACAGTATGGGAGAATATATTCATAAATGACATATCCGATAAGGGGTTGACATCCAAATTATATAAAGAGCTCACGTACCTCAACAAACAAAAAGCAAATAAGCCAATTAAAAAATGGGCAGAGGAACTGAACAGACACTTCTCCAAAGAAGAAATTCAAATGGCCAACAGGCACATGAAAAGATGCTCCACATCACTAGTCATCAGAGAAATGCAAATTAAAACCACAATGAAATATCACCTCACACCAGTTAGGATGGCCACCATCCAAAACACAAACAACAACAAATGTTAGTGAGGATGTGGAGAAAGGGGAAACCTCGTACACTGCTGGTGGGAATGTAAATTAGTACAACCATTGTGGAAAGCAATATGGAGGTTCCTCAAAAAACTCTAAATAGAAATACCATTTGACCCAGTAATTCCACTCCTAGGAAATTACTCTAAGAATGCAGGAGCCCTGTTTGAAAAAGACATATGTACCCCTATGTTTATCGCAGCACTATTTACAATAGCCAAGAAATGGAAGCAACCTAAGTGTCCATCAGTAGATGAATGGATAAAGATGTGGTACATATACACAATAGAATATTATTCAGCCATAAGAAGAAAACAAATCCTACCATTTGCAACAACACGATGGAGCTAGAGGGTATTACGCTCAGTGAAATAAGCCAGGTAGAGAAAGACAAGTACCAAATGATTTCACTCATACGTGGAGTATAAGAACAAAGAAAAAATTGAAGGAACAAAACAGCAGCAGACTCACAGAACCCAAGAATGGACTAACAGTTACCAAAGGGAAAGGGACTGGGGAAGGTAGGTGGGAACGGAGGGATAAGGGGGGGAAAGGGCTATTACAATTAGCACATATAATGTAGCAGGTGTGGGGATGGGGTGGGGGGATACGGGGAAGGCAGTATAACACAGAGAAGACAAGTAGTGATTCTATAATATCCTTCTACACTGATGGACAGTGACTGCAATGGGGTATATGGTGGGGACTTGATAATAGGGGGAGTCTAGTAACCATAATGTTGCTCATGTAATTGTAGATTAATAACAGCAAAGAAAAAATTTATGAGAGAAAAATAAACCTCAAACTCCCTCAATCCAAAAAAAAAAGTGATAATGTTACTGCAGTCATGGTGGAGGAAGTTCTTAAGCTCATGGATAGATGCTGAGATTTTTAGAGGTGAAGTGACATGCCTCCTTCAGCTTACTTTCAAACAGTTTAACGACAATAAAGATGGGGTGGGGAAGGCAGTATAACACAGAGAAGACAAGTAGTGATTCTATAGCATCTTACTACGCTGAACAGTGACGGTAATGGGGTATGTGGTGGGGACTTGATAATAGGGGGCGTCTAGTAACCATATGTTGCTCATGTAATTGTATATTAATAATACCAAAAAAAAAAAAAGTAGTTCGGAGGTTGCCTGGGTGGGATTGAGGGGTTAGGGGGAGGAATGATGAAGGGGCGTGGGGGAGAAGAAAACAATGGAATTAAGGTATTCCAGGTCAGGGGTCATGAATATTATGATTATGATGATGGTTTTAGAAGCATATGTTTGTGTCATAACTTATCAAATGGTTAAGAGCATTTCTGTTATACCACAATAACACTTTTTGGAAAAAAAAAAAAGATTAAGGGGAGAAAAGGCAAATGTGGCAAAATGTTAGCCACTGGTAAG
Organism: Smutsia gigantea; assembly: GCA_032199065.1. Lineage (NCBI taxonomy): Eukaryota > Metazoa > Chordata > Mammalia > Pholidota > Manidae > Smutsia > Smutsia gigantea. Next base: position 52,769 of record JAVSCE010018784.1, read on the forward strand.
CCCTGGGTGATCACTGCACTGCTAACTTTTTCAATTCTTGGAGTTTACCAACCTCAATTTAAAAGTCAGGGAGAAGAGAAAGTCATGGATATTTACATTTAATGGTAAGGTCTGACTGGCAACAGAAGAAGCCCAGATGTACCACCTGCGAAGCCAACAGCGACCACTAGCATGCCCCAAACACTTGTGTGCCAGCCAAGCCCCACTCAGAGCCTTCCATGCATCTCTCCCCCTAGCAGAGTGGCCCTAGAGGGCAGGTCCTGCCATCACCCTCAGTTTACAGATGAGTGAAAGGCAGAACAGAGATTCTAAATTTGGTCTGACTGCAGATCTGAAGCTCTTTATCACTATTCCAAAATGCCTCTCTTAGTTCATCTGCTTCTTTTAAGTACACCAGGAGAAACTGCTACCTGTGCCCAGCAACAGGGAAATGGATAAACAATCTGTGATGTAACCATTTTATGGAATGTCCTGCAACAATTAGAAGTCCTTTTTTCACAGAATATTTAATAATGGAGAACATGCTCACAAAACAATGTCTGGTTTACAAAGGAGTGGCTCCTCAAAACACGGTCCTTCAGTCTAGCTCTTGGTTACTGAATTCTTTTTCTGCAGAAAACAGAAGTAGGTAAGTTGGGGAACTTAGGGCTCTTTTGCCTCATCTTAGTTACGCTCAAAATTTTTTGAAAACTATCAGAACTGCATGTTCTGAATTATGAAAAAGTAAAACCTATATATATATGCAGAGAAATAAGACTATAAGGGAATATATCAAAGTATTAACAGTGGTTTTCACTACGTTGAAGATCAATGAATCTTCATATTCTTTTTCAGTTTGCCTTTCACTGATTTTTTACAATGAACACACTTTCAGTTTATGAAGACAAAAAGAGTTCTTTTAAGAAATACATACACAAAGACAACCCCCACACCCAAGACACACAATAAGCTCATAGATATAAGCTTTCATTTTTTTCTTGAAATTCTATAAAAGTACAAACTACTGCTAACAAGGGGAAGCATATGGCCAAAATTTAAAAGGAAAAGAAAGAAGGAAGAAGAAAACAATGGAATTAAGGTTTTCCAGGTTGAAATCCACTCATTCTATCAGCAATTCATGTATATTGGGTGACAGGCTCTAAGGAGACAAGGAAAACAGAGAATCCTGTTCTCGGAAAGTTGAAATGTGCCTGAGAACTACCAGGGAGGTCACATTCAAAGTGTTGCTGGTGGGGGAGTCTGGAAGAATGTGGGACTCATTTCAAATTACGTGAAGGACATTCACAAAACAGAGAAATAGAAAGAAATCCTGCTTGGTCTGTGTCCTCCTAATATACTGTTTCTATTATAAAATAATTTTTAAATGAATGCTTGCAGTAGTATAAAACAGAAAGAAGTTGGGGCAGAGGGTGGGGGCGTGGGAGAAAAGAGAAAAGAATGAAGGGAGGGAGAAAGGCAGGCAGACAACCACAGCTACAAGTCCTGCGCACAGGCTGAGGGAGTCAAGAATGGGGCCGGTATCAGGTAGGCAATGAGGAACTGCCACCTAGTCAGGAGGCACTGAGGGGGAAGGGGAGGGTGGGGCAGTGGAAATGAAGTGGAGGAGACAGAGACAAGAGAGGATGAAGAAGAACTGACAGGCTTGGGAACTGATGATGTGTCAGAGATGACTGAAGCTCAAAGGTTTTTGGAGACAGGGTGGAGAGGGGTGCATTCTAACAGAGCTTTATGAAAAGCAGCAGCAGCTTGGTAGTGACTGGTGAGGATGGAGGGCAGGGCTGAAGAGGTCTTCAAGGTGGGATGTGGGGCATCAAGACCACTGATGTGCTCGGCCCGTGGGCACGTGGGTACCATGCCGGCACCCAGTGCCACCACAGGCGAGCCACTCGAAGCTATTCACAAAAGGCTCCCCGTGAAAAAGGAAAGCATTCCCTGAGAGGAGAATCCCAACTAAAAAATGCAGAAGGAATTAGAATTTGACCACTGTCTTGGCAAGAAATGGATGCTAAAATGAGTGGTTCAAAGTACTAGGGACAGACACTTAGAGTCTCAAAGACCTCCCTACAAAATACTTATTCATACAAAGGGAAAAGGAATAGCTTTACAGTGGAAAAGCTTGGCAGAAACCACCACCCTAATCAAGAGATCAAAGTGAACATCTCCAGTGTTGGGACAAATCAACATCACATGCCACCCAGTGTGACGCACCGAGGACACAGCATTGCTACCCTGCCATTTCTGCCAAAAGTATAAACATGAATCTGACAGTGAGGAAACACCAAAAAACCCTAAGCTGAAGAACATCCTACAAAATAGCTGATCTGTGTTGGAAACTATCAAGGCCATGAAAACCAGACAGACCGAACTGCTCCAGGTTAAGGGAGACTGAAGAGACCTGACACTTGTCTGCTCTGGGATTAGCTCTGGATCAAAATCATTTTTTTTTTTAATATAATTTATTTTATTATCATTAATTTACAATTACATGTGCAATATTACGATTATTAAACTACCCCTTCATCAGGTCCCCCCCACCAACCCCATTACAGTCACTGTCCATCAGCGTAGTGAGATGCTATAGAATCACTACTTGTCTTCTCTGAGTTGTACTGCCCTCCCCGTGCCCCCCAACATTACATCTGCTAATCGTAATGCCCCTTTTTCCCTCTTATCCCTCCCTTCCCGCCCATTTTCCCCAGTCCCTTTCCCTTTGGTAACTATTAGTCCGTTCTTGGGTTCTGTGAGTCTGCTGCTGTTTTGTTCCTTCAGTTTTTTTCTTTGTTCTTATACTCCACATATGAGTGAAATCATTTGATACTTGTCTTTTTCGGCTTGGCTTATTTCACTGAGCATAATACCCTCTAGCTCCATCCATGTTGTTGCAAATGGTAGGATTTGTTTTCTTCTTATGGCTGAATAATATTCCATTGTGTATATGTACCACCTCTTCTTTATCCATTCATCTACTGATGGACACTTAGGTTGCTTCCATTTCTTGGCTATTGTAAATAGTGCTGCAATAAACATAGGGGTGCATCTGTCCTTTTCAAATTGGGCTGCTGCATTCTTAGGGTAAATTCCTAGGAGTGGAATTCCTGGGTCAAATGGTATTTCTATTTTGAGTTTTTTGAGGAACCTCCATACTGCTTTCCACAATGGTTGAACTAATTTGCAGTCCCACCAGCAGTGTAGGAGGGTTCCCTTTTCTCCACATCCTCGCCAACATTTGTTGTTGTTTGTGTTTTGGATGTTGGCCATCCTCACTGGTGTGAGGTGATATCTCATTGTGGTTTTAATCTGCATTTCTCTGATGATTAGCGATGTGGAGCATCTTTTCATGTGCCTGTTGGCCATCTGAATTTCTTCTTTGGAGAAGTGTCTATTCATGTCCTCTGCCCATTTCTTAATTGGATTATTTGCTTTCTGTTTGTTAAGGTGCATGAGTTCTTTATATATTTTGGATGTCAACCCTTTATCAGATACGTTTTTTATGAATATATTCTCCCATACTGTAGGATGTCTTTTTGTTCTACTGATGGTGTCCTTTGCTGTACAGAAGCTTTTCAGCTTGATATAGTCCCACTTGTTCATTTTTGCTTTTGTTTCCCTTGCCGGGGAGATATGTTCATGAAGAAGTTGCTCATGTTTATGTCCAAGAGATTTTTGCCTATGTTTTTTTCTAAGAGTTTTATGGTTTCATGACTTACATTCAAGTCTTTGATCCACCTTGAGTTTACCTTTGTGTATGGGGCTAGACAGTAGTCCAGTTTCATTCTCTTACATGTAGCTGTCCAGTTTTTCCAACACCAGCTGCTGAAGAGGCTGTCATCTCCCCATTGTATATCCAAGGCACTTTTATCAAATATTAATTGACTGTATATGTTTGGGTTAATGTTTGGATTTTCTATTCTGTTCCACTGGTCTGTGGGTCTGTTTTTGTGCCAATACCAAATTGTCTTGATTACTGTGGCTTTGTAGTAGAGCTTGAAGTCAGGGAGTGTAATTCCCCCTGTTTTATTCCTCCTTCTCAGGATTGCTTTGGCTATTCGGGGTCTTTTGTGGTTCCATATGAATTTTAGAATTATTTGTTCCAGTTCATTGAAGAAAGCTGTTGGTAGTTTGATAGGGATTGCATTGAATCTGTAGATTGCTTTAGGTAGTATAGCCATTTTGACAATATTTATTCTTCCTAGCCAAGAGCATGGGATGCATTTCCATTTGTTAGTGTCCTCTTTAATTTCTCTTAGGAGTGTCTTGTAGTTTTCAGAGTACAGGTCTTTCACTTCCTTCGTTAGGTTTATTCCTAGGTATTTTATTCTTTTTGATGCAATTGTGAATGGAATTGTTTTTCTGATTTCTCTTTCTGTTGGTTCATCATTAGTGTATAGGAAAGCAACAGATTTCTGTGTGTTAATTTTGTATCCTGCAACTTTGCTGAATTCAGATGTTAGTTCCAGTAGTTTTGGAATGGAATCTTTAGGGTTTTTTATGTACAGTATCATGTCATCTGCAAATAGTGACAATTTGACTTCTTCTTTACCAATCTGGATGCCTTGTATGTCTTTGTTTTGTCTGATTGCTGTGGCTAGGACCTCCAGTACTATGTTGAATAACAGTGGAGAGAGTGGGCATCCCTGTCTTGTTCCCGATCTTAGATGAAAAGCTTTCAGCGTCTCGCCGTTAAGTATGATGTTAGCTGTGGGTTTGTCATATATAGCCTTTATGATGTTGAGGTACTTGCCGTCTATACCCATTTTGTTGAGAGTTTTAATCAGGAATGGATGCTGAATTTTGTCAAATGCTTTTTCAGCATCTATGGAGATGATCATGTGGTTTTTGTTCTTCTTTTTGTTGATGTGGTGGATGATGTTGATGGATTTTCGAATGTTGTACCATCCTTGCATCCCTGGGATGAATCCCACTTGATCATGGTGTATGATCCTCTTGATGTATTTTTGAATTCGGTTTGCTAATATTTTGTTGAGTATTTTTGCATCTACGTTCATCAGGGATATTGGTCTGTAATTTTCTTTTTTGGTGAGGTCTTTGCCCGGTTTTGGTATTAGAGTGATGCTGGCTTCATAGAATGAGTTTGGAAGTATTCCCTCCTCTTCTATTTTTGGGAAAACTTTAAGGAGAATCGGTGTTATTTCTTCTCTATATGTCTGGTAGAATTCAGAGGTGAATCCATCAGGCCCAGGGGTTTTGTTCTTGGGTAGTTTTTTGATTACCAATTCGATTTCGTCACTGGTGATTGGTCTGTTTAGTTTTTCTGTTTCTTGCTTGGTCAGTCTTGGAAGGTTGTATTTTTCTAAGAAGTTGTCCATTTCTTCTATGTTTTCCAGCTTGTTAGCATATAGATTCTCATAATATTCTCTTATGATTCTTTGTATTTCTGTGGGGTCTGTCGTGATTTTTCCTTTCTCATTTCTGATTGTGTTTATGTGTGTAGATTCTCTTTTTCTCTTAATGAGTCTGGCTAGGGGTTTATCTATTTTGTTTATTTTTTCAAAGAACCAGCTCTTGGTTTTATTGATTTTTTCTATTGTTTTATTCTTCTCAATTTTATTTATTTCTTCTCTGATCTTTATTATGTCCCTCCTTCTGGTGACTTTGGACCTCATTTGTTCTTCTTTTTCCAATTTCAGTCATTGTGTCTTTAGACTATTCATTTGGGAATGTTCTTCCTTCTTTAAATAGGCCTGGATTGCAATATACTTTCCTCTTAGAACTGCCTTTGCTTCGTCCCACAGAAGTTGTGGCTTTGTGTTGTTGTCATTAGTCTCCATATATTCTTTGATTTCTGTTTTGATTTGGTCATTAACCCATTGATTAATTAGGAGAATGTTGTTAAGTCTCCATGTATTTATGAGCCTTTTTGATTTCTTTCCTGGAATTTATTTCTAGTTTTATACCTTGGTGATCAGAGAAGTTGCTTGGTAGGATTTCAATATTTTTGAATTTACTGAGGTTCTTTGTGGCCTAGTATGTGGTGTATTCTGGAAAATGTTCCATGTGCACTTGAGAAGAATGTGTATCCTGCTGCTTTTGGGTGCAGAGTTCTGTAGATGTCTGTTAGGTCCATCTGTTCTAGTGTGTTGTTCAGTGCCTCTGTGTCTTTACTTATTTTCTGTCTGGTTGATCTGTCCTCTGGAGTGAGTGGTGTGTTGTAGTCTCCTAAGATGAACGCATTGCTGTCTATTTCCTCCTTTAATTCTGTTAGTATTTGTCTCATAAATGCTGGCGCTCCTGTGTTGGGTGCATATATATTTATAATGGTTATATCTTCTTGTTGGACAGACCCCTTTATCATTAGGTAATGTCCTTCTTTATCTTTTGCTACTTTCTTCGTTTTGAAGTCTATTTTGTCTGATACAAGTACTGCAACACCTGCTTTTTTCTCTTTGTTGTTTGCATGAAATATTTTTTTTTTTTTTTTTTCTTTTAGTCTGTATATCTTTAGTTTGGTGAGTTTCTTGTAGGCAGCATATAGATGGTCTTGCTTTTATCCATTCTGTTATGTCTTTTGATTGGTGCATTCAGTCCATTTACATTTAGGGTGATTATTGATAGGTATGTACTTATTGCCATGGCTGGCTTTAGATTACAGTGGTTACCAAAGGGTTCAAGGGTTGCTTCTTTACCTATCTAACAATCTAACTTAACTGCTTGTTAAGTTATTGTAAACACAGTCTGATGTTTCTTTCTTTCTCTCCTTCTTATTCTCCTCCATTCTTTCTATAATAGGTGTTTTATTCTTTGCCTTTGGTTGGTATTTGGATGGTCTGCTTTCTTTGCTATGATTTTTTTTTCCTCTGGTGACATCTTTTTAGCCTTAGGTGTGCTTCCATCTAGAGCAGTCCATTTAAGATATCCTGTAGTGGTGGTTTATGAGGCGCAAATTCTCTTAACTTTCGTTTATCTGGAAATTGTTTAATCCCTCCATCATATTTAAATGATAATCGTGCTGGATACAATATTCTTGGTTCGAGGCCCTTTTGTTTCATTACGTTAAATATATCATGCCATTCTCTTCTGGCCTGTAAGGTTTCTGTTGAGAAGTCTGATGATAAATGGGGTTTTCTTTGTAGGTGATCTTTTTCTCTCTCTAGCTGCCTTTAATACTCTGTCTTTATCTTTGATCTGTGCCATCTTAATTATTATGTGTCTTGGTATTTGTCTTCCTTAGGTCCCTTGTGTTTAAGAGAGATCTATGAGCTTCGGTGGACTGCGAGACTACTTCCTTCCCCAAGCGGAAAGTTTTCAGCAATTATTTTTCAAAGACACTTTCTATCCCTTTTTCTCTCTCTTCTTCCTCTGGTACTCCTATAATGCGAATATTGTTCCGTTTGGATTGGTCACACAGTTCTCTTAATATTCTTTCATTCCTAGAAATCCTTTTATCTCTCTCTGCCTCAGCTGCTCTGTATTCCTGTTCTCTGTTTTCTTTTCCATTAACAGTCTGTTGCATCTCATCCAGTCTGCTGTTAAGCCCCTCGATCGCTTGTCTGATTTCTGCATTGTCTTTCCTCACTTCCCTCACTTCCTCCCTCAGCTCTTGTGCATTTCTCTGTAGGTCCATCAGCATGGTTATGACTTTTATTCTAGAATTCTTTTTCAGGGAGGCTGTGCATTTCCATCCCTTCAGACTCCCTCTCTGGGGTTGTCTGTGGTTGATTTTTCAGTCTGAACCATATTCACTCTGTCTTTCATGGCTGTAAGTTTGATTAACTGATAGTTATACACGTATGTCAGCTGGGCTCTTTAAGACTTTAAAGAAAGAAAAAAAAGAAAAAAAAAAAGAAAAAAAAAGAAAGAAAGAAAAAAAGAAGAAAAGAAAAACAAAAACAAAACATAAAACAAAACAGGAAACAATGCCACGGACGTAGTTCTATTAGAGATGCTCTAGGTGGCCCTTCTTTACTATTCCACAGCTGTGACTGTTGCCGCTCATGAGCCCTTTTATCGCTCTGGCAGGGTGGGGTGAATGAGAGGCCTGGTGATCTCAGTGAAGTGTTAAGTATGGCTCACGACTTCCTCAGTCGCCAGCTAAGGCGTCTGAAACTCCCAAGGACTCCCAGCCTGCTGGGCTGAGGTGTGCTGGGGCGATCCGTCTCCTCCGCTGGGCTCCTGTCTCTTTAAGACCGCTGAGGAAAGCACGCACTTTTTTTTTTTCCTTCCCGGGAGCCGGCTGCAAGCACCCTGGCGCGTTCCCCGCTCAGATCCTGCCCCTCTGTCTCTCCAATCTCCGCTGCACTGCGCAATGTGGGTCAGCACTCCCCGCGCAGATCACCGGGGCTGGCTACTTCGCGGGGTGTACTTCCACTCCCTCCCGGCTCTGAATCCTCTCCTCCCGCCGTTGCGCTGGGGTGGGGGAGGGCTCGGGTCCCGCCGGGTCGCGGCTCCGTATCTTACCCGCCTCTTGGGGTGCCGAGTCTTCTCGGGTGTAGCTGCATGCTGTGCGCTTTCCTGTGTATTCTCGTCTCTCTTTTAGGAATAGATGTATTTTCTGTGTTTTCGTAGATAAATATAGTGTTGGGACGAGATTTCTGCCGCCCTGCTCACACCGCCATCTTCCCGGAAGTTCCTCTAATCTCTGTTTTTATCTTTGAACTTTGCCATTTTAATTATGTGTCTTGGTGTTGTCTTCCTTGTGTCCCTTGTGTTGGCAGATCTGTGGGCTTCTGTGGACTTCGAGACTATTTCCTTCCCCAGCGAGTGAAAGTTTTCAGCAATTATTTCTTCAAAGACACTTTCTATCCCTTTTTCTCTCTCTTCTTCCTCTGGTACTCCTATAATGCGAATATTGTTCCGTTTGGATTGATCATACAGTTCTCTTAATATTCTTTCATTCCTGGAGATCCTTTTATCTCTCTGCCTCAGCTTCTCTGTATTCCTGTTCTCTGATTTCTATTCTACTAACAGTCTCTTGCATCTCATCCAGTCTGCTGTTAAGCCCGTCGATCCCTTGTCTGATTTCTGCATTGCCTTTCCTCGTTTCCCTCACTTCCTCCCTCAGCTCTTGCACATTTCTCTGTAGATCCATCAGCATTGTTATGACTTTTGTTCTGAATTCTTTTTCAGGAAGACTGTGCATTTCCATACCTTCAGGCTCCCTCTCTGGGGTTGTCTGGTTGATCTTAGTCTGGACCATATTCCTCTGTCTTTTCATGTCTATAGAAGCGGTTGCTGGTAGTTGCCACATATGTCAGCTGGGCTCTTTAAGAGTTTAAAAAGAAAAAGAGAGAAAAAAATGAGAAAAGGAAAAGAAAAAAGAAAGAAAAAAAGAACGCGCACCGGGTGTAGATTCTGTGGGGATGCTGTAGGTGGCACTGTTGCTCCAGTATTCCACAGGCGTGGCTGCGCCACTCCTCAGGGCACTTTATAGCTCCGCCTCGCGGGGTGCCATGTCCTCTCAGGTGTAGCTGCACGCTGTGCGCTTTCCTGTGTATTCTGGTTTCTCTTTTAGGAATAGTTGTATTTGGTGTATTTTCATATATACAGTTTTGAGAGGAGATTTCTGCCGCCCTGCTCATGCCGCCATCTTCCCAGACGTATCCTCAGGCTCCAGCCTCCCGGACCCCATAGAAGCAGGATCGAGTCATGATTTTTATTTTGAAATCTCTTTCAGGAAGATTTGCTGCATTCAGTTTCACTTGGCCGTCTTTCTGGTGTTTGTGGGATTTCGGTTTGAACCAGATTTCTTTGACGTTTCATATTTGTACGTGGCACCCTCTAGTGTCCAGAAGCTCTACTCTCTGGAGCTCCTCAGCCCCTGGAATGATGGCAGGGATCACAGGTGAGCAGTGCTGGTGCCTGTCAGGAGGAAAGAGCTTTTTCCTGCTTCCTGGCTGCAGTGCCTGCCTCCCTGCCAGGGCCAGTTGGTCGAGCATGTAGGGAGAAGCCTCTGTGCTTTGAGCTTGTAGCTGCCTTAGGCGAGACAGCCCTCTTGCTGACCTGGTGCCACAGTGGGGGCAGCCAGTTTGTGAGCTGATGCAGGCTGGGAGGAAGGTGCACCAGGCTGTGTATTTTGGTGGAGGGCCTCGTACCTGCATAGTCAGCCAGGGGGATGGAGCGCTTGAAGCTCTTGGAAGTTCCCAACCTGCTGGGCAGAGTACACCAGGACAATTTTGTCCACCTGTCTTTTCTCTTGAGCAGCAAGCTTTGTGCAATCATTGCCCCTTTAGTGGCCCTCTTGCTGTTAGGACGTCTCTCAGACTGCCTGCCTTTCTTTTGTCCCAGAACAGCCGTATATGGTTCCCTGCTTTCCACATGTGGCTGGAATCTGTCTCTCCAAGTATTCCACCTGCCTTACCTTTCCAACCCCACTTGTCTCCAGAGCACCTTGTAATGTAGGTTCATGCTCCCATAGCAGATCTCCAGGGCTGAGTGTTCAGGAGTCCTAGGCCTCCACTCCCTCCCCACTTTGCTTCTCTTCCTCCCTCTGGTGAGCTAGGGGGAGGGGAAGGGCTTGGGTCCCTCAGGATCTCGGCTTTGGTACTTTATCCTTTTCCTTGAGGTCTGCTGTTTTCCCCAGGTGTAGGCAGTCTGCCAAAGCCTTCTTTCCTGTTGTTCTTTCAGGATTACATGTATTTGCTATATTTTCATATTATATGTGGTTTTGGGAGGAGGTTTCTGTCTCATCTCTCATGCCATCTTTAAGCCTCCAAAATCCCTTCTTGCAGCTCTTAAGTGGAGTTACAGCAGGGACTGGACCAGCTTCTTTACATTATCCAAGGGGCAATTCCCTAGTGACTAACAAAAGATTTAGGAGGACTGAGTTCTAGTCTCAGTTTTGCCACTAAAAGTACCTTAAGAACACAGTGATGTACACCAATCGAATTCCAAAAGCCTTGAGGAGATGTGCATCTTCATGAGAAGCATTTTTTGAGAGAGCCTCAAAGGGCAATTATACCTCTCAATGGACAGGAAAATTCTCTAAAACTGTTTATCTAACTAAAAAGTCACACTTCCTGGCAACACTCAACCTTCTTCTCTCCCCTCCCCTCAGACTCCCAGAGCTCTGCTGTGGCACGCTCCTCTCTGCCTTGTCCCCAGGGCCTGTTTGGGGGGCTCTGTCATTTTCCCCAGGTGGAATAATGGAGCCTCTTTCAATTCCCATCACTTCTCATCTCCAGGATCAGCAGTGACAGGGTCCAGTAGAAACAAGGAAAGAAAACACTTTGAAATATATATATATTATATAATTCCTGGCACATACATAACCCTCAGCAAGTCATTTTGTCCCCTGGCCCAGAATCCTTTCCCGCCCCATCTTCTTCCCCTTCTGTCCTTTCTCCTTTTCAGGTTACTGCCGTGTAAAGCCTCTGTCACCTCCACTCAATAATACCTCACTCCAAGACAAGTTCTAGAACTCCTGCCATAGGAATTCTGGGCCCTTTTGTTCCCCTAAGAGATGTCTGCTAAGAATAAGTTATATTTTTGAGAACAGTAGTCATTACATTATACAACTCAGGGGAAAACACTGAGAAACTATGAAGTTTTAGAAATCATTCATAATAAATGTGCCCCTATGTCTTGTCAATGGGTTTTAGCCCTGGGCAAGTTCGCTATGGATTCACTGCGACCAAAGAAATTGACAGCAAAACGTTCATGGGGTGAAAGGGTTATACCCAACTTTATTTCCAGGTGGCAGGTCAGTCACTAAAATCCCGTTCACTCAGAGCAAGTCTGCATGCAGCAAGCCGGTCTCTGCCTCTGGGCCCCTCTGCCCGCACAGCCGTCTTCTGGGCATCTCTGCACAGTCGTCCCGCACAGCTGTCCTCTGGGCCTGTCTGCACAGTCGTCCCACACAGCTGTCTTCTGGGCCTCTCTCTTCAGCGCTGCCACCACTCCAGCCTCTGCCCTGCTCTCCTGCAGCCTTGCAGCCCTGCCACCATGTTGCGCACAGAGCACTGGGTGGAGCTCTTTATATAATAGAGTCAACAGCCATGTATTGCCCACAGGTGTGCAGTGAGCTCATCAACCAGGGCCAGGTGAGAATCCTGGCCACAGGAACTCTCATTTTATACACACCCTAACACCACATTTTTCCATGGAAAGTCTGGTCTTCACAGTTCTTGTTATTTGTTACAACACAGGGCAAAGGATTTGTGTAGTATTTCCAATATATATAATTTTTTAAACGTGGCTCACACAGTCCCTAAAGTTTTATTTTTTAAAGCCTCAGCTAACTGTTGACCACAGTTTTGTGGAGAGGCAGGAGAATGGAGGGATAGGAAAGGGATGGACTCTGTTGCAAACCTTTTTATTTATGAATATGTTGGGAGAGTCTTTGTTTTCAGAAAAGCAGTCCCGGGTCAATTTCCATCCTGTTTGGAAGAAACAGCTCATGTCTCAACAATGCGTATGACTCGGGAACCCTTGGTCTCCACCATTGGGCCACACTGCTCATAGCATTGGAAACTGTCAAAGAGATTCCTACTTCACTATTAAACACTTGTTCTTACCTTAAAGCTTTACAAGGCTGTGCAAATTTTTGAGGTGCATATGTGTTTATCAGAGGCATTTCTGCATTTACAGGTCAGCAAATTGAGTTTGTATGACCTGAGCCCCACACAGCAGATGCTCAGCAGCGTGTGACCTAACATTTCCTTCATGAAGGAAAAAAAAAATTGATCAATTATTTTATTATTTACTATTTACTTTGTAAAATATCTCCCCAAATCACATCTTGAAATCTGAAAAGAGCTTGGAATTTTAAATAAGACAGTCAAGGAAGGCCTTATGAAAAAGTGACATTTGAGTAAAGACTTCTAGGAAGTGAGAAGAGATCTATGTAGACCTTCTAGGGAAAAGCACGCACAGCAGAACGACAGTGTACCGGCCTGAGATAAAAATGTGCCTGGTGTGTTCAAAATGTAACTAAGTGGCCAGAATGGCTGGTGTAGAAGACAAGGCGGACAAATGGGGTGGAGGGTGGGGGCAGATCACATAAAGGGTTGATGTAAATTGGTTTACTTTGGCATTTGCTTAAAGTGAGATTGGAAGCCTTTAGAGGATTTTATGCAGATAAATGGTGTGATATGACTTGTGTTTTAATAGAATCACCTGAGTGCTATGTTGAGCATAGGCTGGAAGAGGAAAAAAAGTAGAGAAAATTTAGAAGTTGATTACAATAAGCCAGGTGAAAACTGATGGTGACTTTAATCAGGATGGAAATGGTGGGGAAGGCAAGAAGGGATTGGGTTCTGGGTATTTATCTTTTTTCCTTGACTTTATTGAGATGTAACTTATATACAAAAAAAAATACCCTCATAAGTGCATTTCTACATATTTTTCGCAAATTTGTGTAACCAGTACCACAGACAAGGTATAGAACATTTCATTGCCCAAATATATTCCCTTGTGTCCCTTTGAAGTCAAAGCATCCCATCCCTTCAGACAACCACTGATCAGCTGTCACCATACATTAGATTTGTCTTTTCTATAGTTTCATGTACATTGGAACTATACCTTACGTTCTTTTTTTGTGTCTAATTTCACTCATTCAGCTTGTTTCTGAAATTTACTCGTTTTTGCATGTACCATTAGCTCATTCTTTTTTGCTGTTGAGTAGTATTCCATTGTTTGGATAAACCCACTTATATATTTAATACTGTTAAGACATTCGGATCATTGCCAGCTTTGGGCCATAATGCATAAAGTTGCTATACGATTTGTGTACAAGTCTTTGTGTGGATATGTTTTTATTTCTCTTGAGTAAATACATCAGAATGTGAATGTTATGGTAAGTATGTCATGGATCATGGTATGTGTATGTTTAACTTACAAGAAACTGCCACAGTGACTTCAGTGGGGTATGGGGGGGGGGACTTGATAATATGGATGAATGTCGTAACCACAATGTTTTTCATGTGAAATCTTCATAAGAGTGTATATCAATGATACCTTAATTAAAAAAAAAGAAACTGCCAAAATGTTTTCCAAAATTGTATCATTTTATATTCTCACCAACAGTGTGTTGGGTTTGGCTTGCTCCATATCTTCATTATCATTTATTGTCAATCTTTTTCATTTTAGCCTTTCTGACGGGTGTGTAGTATGTGCAATTTGGAAACATTTGCCCCCAAAATTGCCACTCCTCCCATTGAAAGGTGGAGTCATTCTCCTCTTCTTGAATGTGGGGCGGATTTAGTGACTTCCTTTCTATTTTCATCTTTTATTTTTGTAATTTTTTTATTGAGATATAATTCACATACATACAATTCACCATTTTTAAGTAAACAGTCAGTAGTTTTTAGTATATTCACAATGATGTGCAACTATCACAGCTAATTCCAGAACCTTTGTATCACACCAGAAAGAACTTCCATACCTGTTAGCGGTCACTCCCATTTCCTCTTTCCCCTCCACACCTTCCCTGCCCCCAATCCCAGGCAACCACAACTCTACTTTCTGTCTCTATGGATTTGCCTATTCTGGACATTTCATACATGGAATCTCATAGTATTGGCCTTTTGTGTGTGGCTTCTTTCAGCTAGCATAATGTTTTCAAGATACGTCCATGTTTTAGGATATATCAGATCCAAAAGTATTTCATTGTACAGATATATCACATTTTGTTATCCCTTCATCAGTTGATGGGTATTTGGGTTGCTTCCCCTTTTGGGCTGTTATGAACAATGCTACTATGAAAATTCATGTACGAATTTTTCTGAGTGTGTTTATGATTCTTCTTTCTTAAGGAACTGCCAAACTTTGTTTTCCAAAGCATCTGCTCTGTTTTACAATCCCATCAGCAATTTTAAAAGTTCTAATTTCTCTATATCCTTGTTAGCATACTTTATTGTCTGTCTTTCTCAGGACAGCCACCTTAGTGGGTATAAACTGGTATCTCATTGGAGTTTGGGTTTGCATTTCCCTAATGACTGATGGTGTTGAGCATCTTTTCATGTTTATTGGCCATTTGTAAATCTTTGGAGAAATGTCTATTCAGATTTTTTGCCTGTTTCTAAATTGAGCTATTTATTATTGAAGAGTAAGGGTTCTTTATATGTTCTGGATACTAGATCTTTATATATATAATTTGCAAATACTTTCTCCCATTCACGAGTTGTCTTTTCACTTTCCTTTGATGCAAAAGCTTTGAATTTCAATGAAGTCCAATGTATCTTTTTTTTTTTTGCTGCTTATATTTTGTTGTCATACCTGAGAAACTGTTGCCTAAACCAAGATCATGAAGATTGACACCTATGTTTCCTTCTAAGAGTTTTTAAAGTTTTAGCTCTTACAACATTTAGGTTGCTGATCCATTTTAACTTAAATTTTGTATATTATGTGAGACAGCAGTCCAAATTCATCCTTTTGAATGAAGATAGCTAGTTGTCCTAGCATCACTTGTTGAAAAGACTATTCTTTCCCCCTTGAATGGTCTTGTCACTCATGTCAAGGGTATTGGGATTCTATATATACAGATCAGTCATCTGCAAATAATTTCACTTTTTTTTCCAGTCTGAATGCCTTTTACTTCTTTTTTCTCCACTAATTGCCCTGGCTAGAATCTCCAGTACAATGTTGAATAGAAGTGGTGAGAGCAGGCATCCTTGTCCTATTCCTGTTAAGACATTCATCTGTTGAGAGACAATTATGCTTCCATATGCTGGATATTGTGAATAATGCTACAATGAACACAGGAGTTCAGATATCTCTTTGTGATACTTATTTCATTTTATGTGGATCTATACCCAGAAGAGTGATTGCTGGATCATTCAGTATTTCTATTTTTAATTTTTAAAGGAACCTCCATACTGTTTTCCATAGTGGCTGTACCAGTTTACATTCCCACCAACAGTATACAAGGGTTTCCTTTTCTCCACATAACTGCCAATATTCACTGTCTCCTGTCTTTTTGTAACAGGTGTGAAATAATATCATGGTTTTAATATGCATTTCCTTAAACTAGGAATATTGTGCACTTTTTCACGTAACTTTGGGCCATTTGTATGTATATCTATTCAGATTATTTGCTTATTTTTTTTAATTGCTTGGGTTTTTTTTGCCTTTTTTTTTTTTGCCATGGAGTTGTATGACGTCCTTGTGTATTATGGATATTAACCCTTTATCAGATATATGGTTTGCAAATATTTTTGCCTATTTCATATTTTGCCTCTTTTGGCCTGTTGTTTCCTTTGCTGTGCAGCTTTTCAGTTGATGCAATCCCACTTTATTATTGACAGTGCTTTGTGGTTTTGGTGCTGTGTAGGCGAGATCAATGGCAAGAAGCATTTTCCCTATGTTTTTTTCTAGTGGTTTTATAGTTTCAGGTCTTACATTTAAGTTTTTAATCCATTTTGAGTTGATTTTTTTACATGGTGTGAGATGTCCAATTTCACTCTTCTGAGTGTGGCCAATCAGTTTTGCCCACACCATTTATTGAAAAGACTATCAGTTCCCCATTGTATATACAGGGCACCCTTCTCGAAGATGAGTTAACCACAAATGTGTGGATTTATTACTAGACTCTTTATTCTATTCTTTTGGTCTATATGTCTGTTTTTATGCCAGTACTATATGTTTTGATTACTGTAGCTTTGTAATGTATTTTGAAATCAAGAAGTGTGATACCTCCAGCTTTGTTCTTGCTTTTTCTGCATTTATTGAGATGATAATGTCATTTTTGTCATTCATTCTGTCAAGCATTGTATCACACTTACTGATTTGCATGCATTAAACCATCCTTGCATCTCAGAGATAAATCCCACTTGATCATGGTGTATGATCCTTTTAAAGTACTGTTGAATTCACTTAGCTAGTTTTGTTGAGATGTTTGCATCTATATTCAGGTTTGTTGTCCTATAATTTTCTTTTTTTTTTGTCTGGCTTTTATGATACTGGCTTCATAAAATGAGTTTGGAAGTGTTTCTTTCTCTTATTTGTTGGGAGAGTTTAAGGATTGGTATCGATTCTTCTTTGAATGTTTGGTAGAATTTACCCATGAAGGCATCTGGTGATAGGGTATTCTTTATTGGCAGGTTTTTTATTACTTATTTAACCTCCGTATTTATTCTAGGTCTGTTGGGCTGTTTCTTCTTGATTTAGTCTTGATAGGTTGTATGTTTCTAGGAATTTATTCATTTCTTCTAGGTTATCCACTTTATTGGCATATAATTGTTCATAATAGTCCTTCCTTATTTCTGAGATGTCCACTGTAATGTCTTCTCTTTCATTTGATTCTGAGTCTTCTCTCCTTTTTTTCTTAGTCTAGCTAAGGGTTTGTCAATTTTATATTTTCAAAAAGCCAATTCTAAGTTTTGTTGATTCTTTTTCCTGTTCTCTATTTGATTTATTTCTGCTATATTTATTTCCTTTCTTGTTAGCTTTGGGCTCATTAGTTCATTTTTAGATTCCTTGAGGTATTTTTCTTTTTTAATATAGGTACTTGTCACTAAAACTCCCCTCTTAGTACTGCTTTTGCTGCATTCCAGAAGTTTGGGTATATTGCTTTCATTTTTGTCTTGAGATATTTTTAAAATTTCCTTTTGACTGTAGATTGTTAAAGAGTATGTTGTTTAGCTTCCATGTATATGTGAGTTTTCCTAGTTTTATTCCATTGTGATCATAAATGACAGTTGGTATGATTCTGATCTTCTTAAATTTGTTAAAACTTCTTTTTGTGACCTCATATGTGATCTATCCTGGACAATGTTCCATATGAACTTGTGAAGAATGTATATTCTTCTATGCTTGACAGGAAGGTTCAGTATCTACCTATTAGGTCCCTTTGGTTGATGTATTGGTCAAGTCCACTGTTTACTGATTTTCTGTCTGAATGTTCTATTCATTATTGAAAGTGGGGTATTGAAATCTCCTACTATTGTATTGCTGTTGATTTCTCCTTTCAAAGCTGTCAATGTATCTATATATCTAGGTGCTTGATGTTTACAACTGTTATATCTTCCTATTGAATTGACCCTTTTATCATTATATAATGACATTCCTTGTCTCTAGAGATGGTAATTTAAAGTCTATTTTTGTCTGATAAAAGTATGGTGACTCATGCTAACTTCTGTTTACCACTTTCATAAGAGTATTCTTTCCCATCCCTTCACATTTTTCTTAGTGTATTTTTTAATCTAAAATGAGTTTTTTGTAAACAGCATATTTTGGATCTAGATTTCTTTTATCCATTCAGCCACTCTATGTCTTTGACTGGGGAGTTTAATCCATTACATTGAATTATCGATAGGAAAGGACTTTGGCCATTTTGTTATGTTTTGTTTTGTAGTTTTTATCCTTTTTCTCTCTTGCTATCTCCCTTTGCATTTTTTTTTTAATTGATAGGCTTTCATTCTTTACTTTTGTGTAACTTCTATAGGTATTTTCCTTGTGCTTACTATAGGGCTTACATAACTACCTTATAGTAGTCTATTTTAAGATGATAACAACTTAACTTCACTTGCATAAAAACCTTTTACCTCCTTCCCTTCACACTATATGCTCTTGTCACAATTTACATCTATTTATATTGTGCAGAAGGACGCTGTACTTTGCCAAATGCTCTCTGCATCTATTGAGATGATCATGTGGTTTCCTCCCTTTATTCTATTAATAAGGTAGAATATGGATTTTCATATTTTAAATCAAATCTCCATCCCTGGGATAAATTCCACTTGGTCACGGTGTATAATCCTTTTATATGCTTCTGGATTTGGTTTGCAGGTATTTTGTTGAGGATTTTTGCATCTGTTTTCATAAGCAATTTGGTCTACAGTTTTTCTTATGTTGTCTTTGTCTAACCTTGGGTATCAGGGTAATACTGGCCTCTTAGAATACGTTATGAAGATTCCCTCCTTCTGTTTTTGGAAGAGTTTGGGTATCGGCACTAGTTCTTTAAATGCTTGGGAGAATTCACCAGTGAAGCCATCAAGTCCTAAGCTTTCCTTTGTTGGAAGTTTTTGATTACTAACTCAATCTCTTTACCTGTTATAGATCTATCCAAGCTTTCGATTTCTGCCTGAATCAGTTTTGGTTGTTTGTGTGTTTCTAGTTTTTTTCCCTTTCATCTAGTTACCTGATTTGTTGGCATATAATTGTCCATAGCATTGCTTTATAATCCTCTTATTTCTATAAGGTTAGTAGTAAAGTCCTTTCTTCTTGATTTTAGTAATTTGAGTCTTCTCTTTTTTTCTTGATGTGTTGATATTTTTTTCAAGGAACCAACTTTCAGTTAATATTGATTTTCTCTATTTTATTTCTATGATCTATTTCACTAATACTTGCTCTAATCTTTCTTTTCCTATGCCTGCTTTGGGTTTAGTTTTCTCTTTTCTAGTTTCTTAAGATAGGTTAGGTTATTGATTTGAGATTTCTTCTTTTTTAATGTTGCATGTACAGCTATACATTTACTTCTTACTACTTACTGTTTTCTTGCATCCCATAAGTTTTGTATATTGTGGTTCAGTTCTTAGAATATTTTCTAATTTCCTTTATGATTTCATCTTTGACCCATTGATTGCTCCTTAGTGTTTCCACATATTCATGAATTTCCTAGGTTTCCTGACCTTCTATTGAATCTTTCTGATTTATTCTTCTGCTAGGTCAAATTTGTTGTTGAATCATTCAAGTGAATTTTTCATTTCAGTTCTTACACTTTTCGACTTCAGAATTATTTACTTTTTATAATTTCTACTGAAAGTCTTTTTTTGTGGCATTATTCTCATACTGTAGTTCTTTAAGTGGATGAACTTAATTAAAATAGCTCATTTGAAGTTTTTGTTTGAAAGTCCAGTGTCTTGACTTACTCTGGACACTTTCTATTGATTTTTTATTCTTCCTAAGCAGGAGTTATACTTTGTTTCCTAGCAGGCCTCATAATTTGGTTTTTGAAAACTGGATATATTATAATGTGGGAAAGTCTGGATTCTCTTTCCTTAGGGTCTGTTCTTTGGTGACTTTACCAAACTAATCCTTAAAGTTGTATTCTTTGCTGTGTGTGGTCACAGCAGTTTCTGCTTGGTTGGCTTAGTGGTCAGCTAATAACAACACTGAAATTTCCTTAAACATCTGGAACCACAAAATAATATTTACCAAGGGAATTCGTGTCTGTTGCACTCATTCAGGCAGTTTATAACTCTGCCTTAGTCTTCAGTTTCTGCTTTGACTTTGAGAGCCTCAAGGTCAGCCAAAAGTGGTAGCCTAGGTCCTTCTTGGGTCTTCATGAGCATGTACACAGACTATGTATGTGCTGGCCTTCTGGATTTCCAGAAATAAGTCAAGACTTTTTCAAAGCCCTTAGGGACATTGCATTCCCATCTTTTCTCCCAAGCCTTTTCATTAATATATTATTTTTTGCCCCAACTGTTATCAACCCTAGCAGCAGCAACTAAAATATTTGTCCATAAGTATTACAAAAAACACTGCCTGTGTAGCAGCTCTAGCACAGGGCAAGTTCTGAGTTAGGTATATATGTAGAAGCTTCTATGGTTTTCCAAAAAAGCCACCAAATAGTTCAAATAATAACAGTTCTTTGCATGTGGAATCCATTCTACTCTCTGAGGTACCTGTAGTGTAGGCTGTTATTTTCAAGGCTACTGTTGAGCTGAGGAGTGGGGAGAAAAGGTGATGCAGTTTCCACTTGGCTCTTTCTTGAGACTGTCCTTGGAATGAGTGATGGTGACAGCCATCATTTTGGAAGAATGCCCAGGATATATGGAGAGGCTTACATGATGGTGATCAAAGCAACAGCCCAGATAAAGTCCAAGCCAACAGCCAGCATTACCCAGTAGGTACATGAATGAATGAGCCTTCAATACATTCACCACTGAGCAACCCCAGCTAACACGAACTGGAAGAGGAATGTGTTTTCCCCCACTGAACCCTCCTCAAATTGCATTCAAGGTTAAAAACAATGTTTTTTTAATTTACTTTATAAAATTTGTATATATTTAAAGTGTACAACTTGGTGTTTTGATAAACATATACATACTGAAATCATTATACATTAAGCTAATGAACATATCCATCTCCTCACAGGGTTACCTTTTTGGTCATCAGAGCACCTGAAATCTACTTTCTTAGCAAATTTCCAGTATTCAATACAGTATTATTGACTTATTCATCCTCATGACTGCAACTTTGTACCCTTTCACCCAAATCTCCCCATTTCTCACACCTGCTAACCACTGTTCTACTCTCTGCTGTGGTTCTATGGATTCAACTTTACAAGGTTCCACATGTAAATGAGATGTCGTATTTTTTTGTGTGTGGATATTATACCTATACATCTATCATCTGTCAATATACACAATCTCACAATTTCCTTATCCATTCATCCATCAATGTACACTTATGTGGTTTCCATATCATGGCTATTGTCAATAAAGCTGCAATGAACATAAGAGTGCTGGTATTTCCTTACAATACTGATTTTATCTCTTTGGATATAAATACCCAAAAGAGGGATTGCTGGATCATCTATTTTTATTTTTAAATGAACTCCCATATTGTTTTCCATAATGGCTGTACCAATTTATGTTCTCACCAACAGTGTACAAGGGTTTCCTTTTCTCACATTCTCACCAACACTTTTCTTTTGGATCCTAAGAGGTGTGAGGTGGTATCTCATTGTGGTTTTTATTTGCATTTTCTTGATGACTAAAGATGTTCAGCACCTTTTCATGTACTTTTGACTATCTGTAGGTCTTCTTTGGAGAGATGTCTATTCAGGCCCTTTGTTCATTTTTTAATCAGGTTTGTTTTTGCTACTGAGTTGTATGATCAATGTTAGTGTTTTACGTCATTAAGTTTTGGAGTGGTTTGTCACACAGCAATGGGTAATTGGAATAAATTCAGGTATGTGAAAAAAATGTGCTGCTGTAACCAAAAACTTAAATTACAGGTAATGACTTTGGGTGGAAGCTGGAAGGAAAATGTTAATAAAAGCCAAAATAGTCTCAAAGATGCTCTTAGTGGAAACTTGATGGCCCTCAAAGATGCTGTGGTGAGGGACTGAAGGAAAGTAAAAAATTATTAATGGAAACTGGAAAGAAGGGAGCCCTTGTTATGCAGTGGTGAAAGTTTAGCTACATTGTTGCTTTCAGTAACATGGAATCTAGAAGTATACATAATGAACTGGAAGTTCTAGTTAAGATTTCAAGACAAAGTATTCAAGTTGCTCTTTGGATTCTTTTCACTGCTTCTACGAAAATGTAAGAGGAGAGAGAAAAGCTAAAGAATGACTCAAATATAAAGTAATAAGGACTTGTTTGGAAATAAAACTATTTATCATTTCCAGTTTTTCCAGAGAGCAAATATTGCTAAAACTAAGAAATGGCTTCTGAGCACAGTTCAAATCCAGAGTGCTGTCAGGAAAACGGTGTAAAACTGCAGCCCAGCATATCACTGTAAGACTTGATAAAACCTCAGAAAGGTAAGATGGTGCACAAAAATCTTTCTCAGGATCATAAGAGTGTGCCTCACAGACCCTCTAAGCAATAGATCTAATGATCTTGCATTGTTCCACAAGGAGTCTTATAAGAAGCCAAGGTGGAGAATGGCTTATCATGACAATATTTCTGAATTTTGCTTTTGCCTTTGGATTGAATCTCAATAAGATTCATAGGAAACCCACAAAGGTTTTAAGAAAATTGTAGCAACAGAAATACTATCAGCTTGAATTGAAAGATACAGAGACGTTACAAAATTAAGCATTTTGGTGGAGGTCTGGGGAGTGAATGTATTTTGAATGTGGTAGGAATGTAAAATGTAAATAATGTGACTGTGGTGGCTTTAAAAAATGCAAATTATTTGACACTCCTTGAATATGGGCCAGCTTTAGCGACTCAGTTGTAATGAACAGAGCAAGATAGAGTGCTGATATATGACTTCAACTTCTGAGACCAGGTTAGATGATGCAGTCTCCAGCTGGTTCACTTTCCTTTGGGATGCTTGCTCTTGAAATCTAGCCATGTTGTGAGAAATCCCAGGCCATGTGGAGAGGCCTTGTACAAATATTTGGTCAACAGTTCTAGTTAATCCCAGCTGACAGTTAGCATCAACTGCCAGACAAGTGAGTGATAGATAACTCATGGGTACTTGGATCTAATGGCTTTTGCCATTATTGAAGACACTAGCAAACACAGAAAGTAAATTGGTGGTGGTTGGAAAAAGGGGCAGACAGGATATTGAAATGAACATATTAAGGCTACCTCAATTTCTTTACCTGGAAATGAAGGGTTTATACCCTATATCAGGGTTAGTTAGGGTGACTGAAGAACTGAATTCCTAATGTTAATTAAATAGCCACATGTGGCTAGTGGCTATCATATTGCATAGTGCAGCTCTAGATCATCTATTTTTTGTCTGGGTCCAAATATACTATTGTTTTATAATAGTTTTATTCTGTTATAGTTTAACAGGTTTTATGATGTTGACTTTGATTTCTTTCATTCACTTTATTAGCTTTGAAGATCTACTAAGGAGGAAGAGATGGCAGAATTTTCTACTCATATTATTGGAAAACAGAGAAAAGTAGTTACCATTTTTTGAGTATGTACCTACATGGTATGCAGTTTCTACATATCATTTTTAATCTTCACAGTGATTTTCTAAAGGACGGATTATCATTGCCATTTTGCAGATGATGAAACTGGAGTTAGAATAAAGAAACATACAATAAATAACAGTACCAGACATCAAACCCAGGTGTGTATGATGTCAAAGCACAGATCTTTACCTTCCACCACACACTAAACTTCAGCAAAACCAAGACTTGAGATTTGCCTCTTTGGTATGTTATAACATTAGTGAAGTCACCAAACCTCTAGGAATACCATTTTTACTCCATAAAATCAGAAAAATGATACCCATGTCATAAGCATACTATGAGTGCGGCTGTTTATGAAAGTATAAATTGCCAAGTACCTTATAAGTACTTGATCAAAATTAAGGGGAATTGGTGTGCTTCCACTGCACTTTCTCTTATTTCTTTTTGCCTTTTGCCCCCTAAAAACACTATCAAGATATTATTTTGCCTTGCCCTTTACACCATCAGATTATTCTTAAATTGAGTATATAGAGAAAATGGTATGTTTTTACTCAATACTCCTTTCAAATGGTAAGCCTGCTTTCGTCCTGTGCTTACAACTAAAAAGTATTCTTTTTATTCCTTTCTATGGCCTTTTAAGATCTTTCAGTAAACACAGAAAGCTGGTCTCAGATGCCCTGGAAATCATCCAGAAAGCATGAGAAGTGGGGGTGACACGCTGATGGCCCGGCTCAGAGTCCACACCTCACTTGGGTAGGCAAGGGTAGGCCAGGGCAAGGCTGGCAGCATCGGGCCCACTGCTTACTTGCGTTTGCCCACTGATGCTGCTGTTCTAGGGAGGTGGAGGACCTGTGGATGACATCACAGGTTAAGGTTATATTGTGGGTGGGAGACTCCACAGCTGAGATTTTGCACAGTCAGTACAGAAAGACTGGCTAATAACACTCACCAACGTGTGTATGTTCTTGAACTTTTAGAAAAGTTAATGGCTTCATCCAGATTCTTCAAAATGAAAAATACTCTTGGTGTTAAATTCCTTAGAGGCTAATAGAAAATACCCGCTTAACCAGACTTGCTTTGCAAATTTGCAGTTTCCTCAAATTATCCCTGGGTATATGGAAAGTATTTTGGATTAAAAGTCCATAGGTCTTTGAGGTTAAGTTTAGACTATATAGGGTTTTTTTTAAAAACTAGTTTTGGATTATTATTTTTCTAGCACTCTACCATTAGTAAGCCATGGGATAATTTAGTGTGCTTTTCACATATTTTACAGATTTACTTGCTTCCAATAGTTTAAGTTGAAACATGCTATGATCATTTTTTGTAGATCCAGGTGGTTGAATTTCAGCATTTGATATGCTTCCACCAAATTACATTGTGAATAAGAACTGATGTTCTCTCCTTAGACAAATGGGTATTTAGTGGAAACACCCACTTCACTTCTGTATTTCTACTGATGTTCTGACACTCTTCCCCTTGTCTACCCCAGCTTAGTATTTAATTTTTATTAAGATCTCCTTGCCTCTTTCTCAGTCCATGTAACTTAACAATTATTTAAACCTCTCCTGGAAATACTTTATAAAAAGGGTTTCCAGTAGTTCCAAGCCAGGAAAGGCTACATTGGAAGCAAGCAGTTTTTTCTTTTCCTTCTTGATCATTAAGTTTAGATGTTGAAGAAAGTCCTTTATAAACTAGGATGACTTAAATTATTACCCACCTTCTGGAGGATACAGATGCTCTTTCATTCTATTCCATCTAATAGTTCTACTCACAACCCATGCCTTTTGTTTTGGGTTTGATTTATAGCACATGAGAAATAAATACAGAACTGTGGCTTCAGATTTGGCTCTCCTATCGTTTGGAAATCATGTTCTCTACACTTACACACCCTGGCAGTGGCCCAGGTCAAACTATGCACTCCAGAATTTGAAGTGTCTTAGAAAATCTCCGGTGAGGAGTGTGGGGGCTATGAGAACATGACACTGAGCAGATTTTTGTTTATACTTAATTCCTTTAAAGAGCTCTTCACTTCCTAACGACATCTGCTAAAGATCTGGAGGGGACACCAGAGGAACACCTAAGCTATCAGTATATCCATACCACCAAGAAGAGCCACTGCTTCATCACATATCAAATTCAAAGTTCACTGGCAACACTGTAATTTGAATCAGGGAGACTAACCATCAGTCCCCAAAGCAAAGCAGTTAAGATTTCCTCAGCAACTTGTTTCATCCACGTATGGGGCTTAGAACTCCAGATGTGAGAGGTACCTTAGCTGTTTTCTAGTGCCACAGTGGACTGAGCTGGAGGTCGGCGCTAAGATACACAGAAAGCCTTACTGTGAAGCTTCAGAATAACATCATTCACGACTTTCTACCGTTAATTTTTTTTTAGTATCAGAAGAGAATCAAAATGTGATGTTAAAGCAAATAATCAGGAGGTCCTCTGTACATTTTTCATGTCTCCCTTGGGCACAGACTGTGATGTTATTAGTGTGTCTCAATGTGTTCAACTAAAGTGTGCTTTCCTCCTCCTGCTTCTTCTTTCTCCTTCCTGTCCTCTTCTACACTATCCCCTTGTCACTGACATGTTCTGTCAGTCACGCAGAACCAGCCCATGAATCTACTTCATTAGTCAACAGCAATGCAGAATGGCTGTGCTAATTTACAGCAATTAAGATGACTGAGTCACCTTGTCATTAAATGTTACTGTCAGGGTAAAATTCAGTAAAGAAAGAAATCTCAAGTATGAACTTGGACGTGTGGTATATAAAATCCACTGACTTAAGAGATGTATTCAACAACTGTGAGTTTTTAACATTAAAAATTATCCAAAACAATCAATTAGGACCATGGTGATGGCCTAGAGGTTGGATTCTCTTCTAGTGAGAAGATGAGAAAATAGGAATTTCATATAGTCTAAACATGTGGGAGCATTTCTAACTCCTACCCAGCTTAAGTCAAATACTAATGGATTGGTCTCAATTCATCTTCACATACTCTAATGCCTCACCACAGAAAGCACCTACCACCTACTTATTGAATAAATACATATCAATCATCGGTGGAGACTCTCAGACTGGACAATGACATTTCATGTTACCAATGTTATTCAGTATGTGTAGCAGGACGGACATATAGGACAGGTTATTGTAAATGGCAATATTAGTGTATTATGAACATTATCAGTTTAGAGTGAATATCAAACACACCACGACTAGAATGACTGTTATGACCTAAGAATCCATTGCTTCTTTCCTAAGGTTCAGGAGAAGTTTTTGGCAAGTTGCCAAATGGTTTTTAAGTAGAGAGAACAGGAATTCGTAAGTAAATGTGAAAGCAACTGATTGTCCGGTCCTTACCCAAGATTTGTTTTATGTGCAGGAACCAAAGCTATTTGGTGTTCTGGCATTGGGGAAGTTAACGCCATTTTACTTTACAAAAAGTATTTTACAGAAAGACTGACAATATGAGATACATGTCCCAGGGCTACAAAGATATGCACACGTCTGTGAATGAAGATAGGTGGGCCATGAGTTCACATGTTAATATAATAGTTCTAGTTTCTAAAAATAAGTAGTGAAGAGAAATTTTGGAACTGTTGTGAAATGTGTTGTTTCCAGCCAGGCTTTTATGGAATGTAAGTAGTATTTCTCAGTGTATCAGTCTTTTTAATACAAAAAATAGTAAAATCCAAAATAAAACATGCTTCCAAACTGTTTTTCTATTCTGAAGAGCGTGCTTACTGCTTCTAAGAATCGGTTCTGTTGACCATGAAGTAAAATTATATTTTCTGTTTATATCCATCAGAACATGTAAGGGACTGTGTGACATTACTACAAAGAGCAGTATAATGAGAGATCTCCTGCTAAATAACGAAGATTTTAGGACTTAAAGTTCAAAGCTCTCTGATGGAGAAGTAGTGACATTAGATTTGGTTTTACAGCATTTGTCACAACATAGAAGGGAGAAATTCTATGTGATAATGACAGTGGTGGCTGTCACTAAACAAGTCAGTGATGCTTCTGAACTTCAGTGATTTATGGACACAGGGCCACTGGTTGTGTGCCAGAGCAGTGAGAGATGACTGTGCACATCGTTGCCCCTGGCTGACCAGTTGGGGCAATTACATCATAGAAATCGGCAAATGCTACAAATCAGGGACCTGTGCACCACTCCCCACCCACAACTGCCCCACATTCCTTGCCTGGAAAATGAGAGATTAAACATTTACTAGCACACCAAAGCATAGGCCTGAAACTTCAACATGTTATTTCTACTTAAGTTGAACCTGTGATTTTATAGGTACCAGAGAGTATGGTTTTCTTTTCTCTATTTTTTTTTTACACAGGGGTATTTATTTTATTTTATTTTTTTACCTTTGGATTTTTTTTAATATAATTTATTTTATTATCATTAATTTACAATTACATGTGCAATATTACGATTATTAAACTACCCCTTCATCAGGTCCCCCCCACCAACCCCATTACAGTCACTGTCCATCAGCGTAGTGAGATGCTATAGAATCACTACTTGTCTTCTCTGAGTTGTACTGCCCTCCCCGTGCCCCCCCAACATTACATCTGCTAATCGTAATGCCCCTTTTTCCCTCTTATCCCTCCCTTCCCGCCCATTTTCCCCAGTCCCTTTCCCTTTGGTAACTATTAGTCCGTTCTTGGGTTCTGTGAGTCTGCTGCTGTTTTGTTCCTTCAGTTTTTTTCTTTGTTCTTATACTCCACATATGAGTGAAATCATTTGATACTTGTCTTTTTCGGCTTGGCTTATTTCACTGAGCATAATACCCTCTAGCTGCATCCATGTTGTTGCAAATGGTAGGATTTGTTTTCTTCTTATGGCTGAATAATATTCCATTGTGTATATGTACCACCTCTTCTTTATCCATTCATCTACTGATGGACACTTAGGTTGCTTCCATTTCTTGGCTATTGTAAATAGTGCTGCAATAAACATAGGGGTGCATCTGTCCTTTTCAAATTGGGCTGCTGCATTCTTAGGGTAAATTCCTAGGAGTGGAATTCCTGGGTCAAATGGTATTTCTATTTTGAGTTTTTTGAGGAACCTCCATACTGCTTTCCACAATGGTTGAACTAATTTGCAGTCCCACCAGCAGTGTAAGAGGGTTCCCTTTTCTCCACATCCTCGCCAACATTTGTTGTTGTTTGTGTTTGGGATGTTGGCCATCCTCACTGGTGTGAGGTGATATCTCATTGTGGTTTTAATCTGCATTTCTCTGATGATTAGCGATGTGGAGCATCTTTTCATGTGCCTGTTGGCCATCTGAATTTCTTCTTTGGAGAAGTGTCTATTCATGTCCTCTGCCCATTTCTTAATTGGATTATTTGCTTTCTGTTTGTTAAGGTGCATGAGTTCTTTATATATTTTGGATGTCAACCCTTTATCAGATACGTTTTTTATGAATATATTCTCCCATACTGTAGGATGTCTTTTTGTTCTACTGATGGTGTCCTTTGCTGTACAGAAGCTTTTCAGCTTGATATAGTCCCACTTGTTCATTTTTGCTTTTGTTTCCCTTGCCCGGGGAGATATGTTCATGAAGAAGTTGCTCATGTTCATGTCCAGGAGATTTTTGCCTATGTTTATTTCTAAGAGTTTTATGGTTTCATGACTTACATTCAAGTCTTTGATCCACCTTGAGTTTACCTTTGTGTATGAGGCTAGACAGTAGTCCAGTTTCATTCTCTTACATGTAGCTGTCCAGTTTTTCCAACACCAGCTGCTGAAGAGACTGTCATCTCCCCATTGTATATCCAAGGCACTTTTATCAAATATTAATTGACTGTATATGTTTGGGTTAATGTTTGGATTTTCTATTCTGTTCCACTGGTCTGTGGGTCTGTTTTTGTGCCAATACCAAATTGTCTTGATTACTCTGGCTTTGTAGTAGAGCTTGAAGTCAGGGAGTGTAATTCCCCCTGTTTTATTCCTCCTTCTCAGGATTGCTTTGGCTATTCGGGGTCTTTTGTGGTTCCATATGAATTTTAGAATTATTTGTTCCAGTTCATTGAAGAAGGCTGTTGGTAGTTTGATAGGGATTGCATTGAATCTGTAGATTGCTTTAGGTAGTATAGCCATTTTGACAATATTTATTCTTCCTAGCCAAGAGCATGGGATGCATTTCCATTTGTTAGTGTCCTCTTTAATTTCTCTTAGGAGTGTCTTGTAGTTTTCAGAGTACAGGTCTTTCACTTCCTTCGTTAGGTTTATTCCTAGTTATTTTATTCTTTTTGATGCAATTGTGAATGGAATTGTTTTTCTGATTTCTCTTTCTGCTACTTCATCATTAGTGTATAGGAAAGCAACAGATGTCTGTGTGTTAATTTTGTATCCTGCAACTTTGCTGAATTCAGATATTAGTTCTAGTAGTTTTGGAATGGAATCTTTAGGGTTTTTTATGTACAGTATCATGTCATCTGCAAATAGTGACAATTTGACTTCTTCTTTACCAATCTGGATGCCTTGTATGTCTTTGTTTTGTCTGATTGCTGTGGCTAGGACCTCCAGTACTATGTTGAATAACAGTGGAGAGAGTGGGCATCCTGTCTTGTTCCCGATCTTAGATGAAAAGCTTTCAGCGTCTCGCCGTTAAGTATGATGTTAGCTGTGGGTTTGTCATATATAGCCTTTATGATGTTGAGGTACTTGCCGTCTATACCCATTTTGTTGAGAGTTTTAATCAGGAATGGATGCTGAATTTTGTCAAATGCTTTTTCAGCATCTATGGAGATGATCATGTGGTTGTTGTTCTTCTTTTTGTTGATGTGGTGGATGATGTTGATGGATTTTCGAATGTTGTACCATCCTTGCATCCCTAGGATGAATCCCACTTGATCATGGTGTATGATCCTCTTGATGTATTTTTGAATTCGGTTTGCTAATATTTTGTTGAGTATTTTTGCATCTACGTTCATCAGGGATATTGGTCTGTAATTTTCTTTTGGTGAGGTCTTTGCCCGGTTTTGGTATTAGAGTGATGCTGGCTTCATAGAATGAGTTTGGAAGTATTCCCTCCTCTTCTATTTTTGGAAAACTTTAAGGAGAATCGGTGTTATTTCTTCTCTATATGTCTGGTAGAATTCAGAGGTGAATCCATCAGGCCCAGGGGTTTTGTTCATGGGTAGTTTTTTGATTACCAATTCGATTTCGTCACTGGTGATTGGTCTGTTTAGTTTTTCTGTTTCTTGCTTGGTCAGTCTTGGAAGGTTGTATTTTCTAAGAAGTTGTCCATTTCTTCTATGTTTTCCAGCTTGTTAGCATATAGATTCTCATAATATTCTCTTATGATTCTTTGTATTTCTGTGGGGTCCGTTGTGATTTTTCCTTTCTCATTTCTGATTGTGTTTATGTGTGTAGATTCTCTTTTTCTCTTAATGAGTCTGGCTAGGGGTTTATCTATTTTGTTTGTTTTTTCAAAGAACCAGCTCTTGGTTTTATTGATTTTTTCTATTGTTTTATTCTTCTCAATTTTATTTATTTCTTCTCTAATCTTTATTATGTCCCTCCTGGTGACTTTGGGCCTCATTTGTTCTTCTTTTTCCAATTTCAGTGATTGTGTCTTTAGACTATTCATTTGGGAATGTTCTTCCTTCTTTAAATAGGCCTGGATTGCAATATACTTTCCTCTTAGAACTGCCTTTGCTGCGTCCCACAGAAGTTGTGGCTTTGTGTTGTTGTTGTCATTATTCTCCATATATTCTTTGATTTCTGTTTTGATTTGGTCCTTAACCCATTGATTAATTAGGAGAATGTTGTTATGTCTCCATGTATTTGTGAGCCTTTTTGATTTCTTTCTAAAATTTATTTCTAGTTTTATACCTTGGTGATCTGAGAAGTTGGTTGGTAGGATTTCAATATTTTGAAATTACTGAGGTTCTTTTTGTGGCCTAGTATGTGGTCTATTCTGGAAAATGTTCCATGTGCACTTGAGAAGAATGTGTATCCTGTTGCTTTTAGGTGTAGAGTTCTGTAGATGTCTGTTAGGTCCATCTGTTCTAGTGTGTTGTTCAGTGCCTCTGTGTCTTTACTTATTTTCTGTCTGGTTGATCTGTCCTCTGGAGTGAGTGGTGTGTTGAAGTCTCCTAAGATGTATGCATTGCTGTCTATTTCCTCCTTTAATTCTGTTAGTGTTTGTCTCACATGTGCTGGCGCTCCTGTGTTGGGTGCATATATATTTATAATGGTTATATCTTCTTGTTGGACTGACCCCTTTATCATTATGTAATGTCCTTCTTTATCTTTTGCTACTTTCTTCGTTTTGAAGTCTGTTTTGTCTGATACAAGTACTGCAACACCTGCTTTTTTCTCTTTGTTGTTTGCATGAAATATCTTTTTCCATCCCTTCACTTTTAGTCTGTGTATATCTTTGGATTTGAGGTGAGTTTCTTGTAGGCAGCATATAGATGGGTCTTGCTTTTTTATCCATTCTGTTACTCTGTGTCTTTTGATTGGTGTATTCAGTCCATTTACATTTAGGGTAATTATTGATAGGTATGTACTTATTGCCATTGCTGGTTTTAGATTCGTGGTTACCAAGGGTTCAAGGGTTGCTTCTTTACTATCTAACAATCTAACTTAACTTTCTTGTTAAGTTATTGTAAACACAGTCTGATGTTTCTTTCTTTCTCTCCCTTCTTATTCCTTCTCCTCCATTCTTTCTATAATAGGTGTTTTATTCTTTGTCCTTAGTTAGTATTTGGATAGTCTGCTTTCTTTGCTATGATTTTATTTTCTCTGGTGACATCTTTTTAGCCTTAGGTGTGCTTCCCTCTAGAGCAGTCCATTTAAGATATCCTGTAGTGGTGGTTTATGAGAGGCAAACTCTCTTAACTTTCATTTATCTGGAAATTGTTTAATCCCTCAATCATATTTAAATGATAATCGTGCTGGATACAATATTCTTGGTTCGAGGCCCTTCTGTTTCATAACGTTAAATATATCATGCCATTCTCTTCTGGCCTGTAAGGTTTCTGTTGAGAAGTCTGATGATAGTCTGATGGGTTTTCCTTTGTAGGTGATCTTTTTATCTCTCTAGCTGCCTTTAATACCCTGTCTTTATCTTTGATCTTTGCCATCTTAATTATTATGTGTCTTGGTGTTGTCTTCCTTGGGTCCCTTGTGTTGGGAGATCTGTGAGCTTTGGTGGACTGCAAGACTACTTCCTTCCCCAGCGAGGGAAAGTTTTCAGCAATTATTTCTTCAAAGACACTTTCTGTCCCTTTTTCTCTCTCTTCTTCCTCTGGTACTCCTATAATACGAATATTGTTCCGTTTGGATTGGTCACACAGTTCTCTTAATATTCTTTCATTCCTAGAAATCCTTTTATCTCTCTCTTCCTCAGCTGCTCTGTACTCCTGTTCTCTGTTTTCTCTTCCATTAACAGTCTCTCGCATCTCATCCATTCTGCTGTTAAGCCCGTCAATCGCTTGTCTGATTTCTGTATTGTCTTTCTTCAGTTCCCTCACTTCCTCCCTCAGCTCTTGCACATTTCTCTGTAGGTCCATCAGCATGGTTATGACTTTTATTCCAAATTCTTTTTCAGGGAGGCTGTGCATTTCCATCCCTTCAGACTCCCTCTCTGGGGTTGTCTGGTTGATTTTAGTCTGAACCATATTCCTCTGTCTTTTCATGGCTGTATAATTTGG
>JAVSCE010018785.1:0-11434 GCA_032199065.1 Smutsia gigantea
AGAGAACCTATCGCTGCCGCCACCCTGGCCCTTGTCATTGGCCTTGGTGCTGTGGGCACTGGAACAGGCATCGCCTCCCTTGTTGTTTCTGACCAACAGTACAATAGACTTACT
Source organism: Smutsia gigantea (assembly GCA_032199065.1). Classification (NCBI taxonomy): domain Eukaryota; kingdom Metazoa; phylum Chordata; class Mammalia; order Pholidota; family Manidae; genus Smutsia; species Smutsia gigantea. The sequence goes on from JAVSCE010018785.1 coordinate 115, forward strand.
GCAGCCATAGATGCAGATTTAGCTGAAATTCAAAAAGGCATTACAGCACTCACTGAATCACTCCAGTCACTAGCTGAAGTAGTTCTCCAAAATAGACGAGGCTTAGATCTTCTCCTCCTCCAACAAGGAGGCCTCTGTGCAGCTCTCAAGGAGGAATGCTGCTTCTATGCAGATAAAACAGGCATAGTAGAAGACAGCATGAAAAGAGTCAAAGATAGCTTAGAGAAACGCAAAAAAGAAAAAGAGCAAAATGAAAGTTGGTATCAGAACTGGTTCTCCACCTCTCCCTTTCTAACCACCTTACTCCCCTCTATTCTTGGCCCCTTACTTGGACTCCTTCTGCTTATTTCATTTGGCCCTTGGGCCCTACGGAAGCTCACACAGTTCGTAAAGGATCAAATAGATGATCTACGAACCAAGCCTATCCAAGTCCACTATCATCGCCTGGACCTCACCGAGCGGGGGCTAGATGACTACAATGGTATCTGCCCAAATGACACCCCTGTCTTTTGAGACGCTAGAACCTACCAAGCAGCCTCAAAGCGTCAAGATCCTGAGAGCCCATGGCGAAAATGTGTGTAACAGAGCCTATGTGCCAAAAACTACGCAGATTTGGCTTTCAGTGCGGGAAAAATAGTCAAAGACGGGTAAGATCTAGCAAGTACAATAGCAACCTAAGACAGAGACTAAGCCTTAGCTGCTTAAGTTCCTCCATGACGGGTAAGCATTGTACCTCTGCTGGACAACCTAAGACAGACATTTTTCCGAAAGCCCGAATCCTGCGATGCGCACAAAGCCTGCCCGCTGCAGCCACACGCAGCCTAAGACCGGCCTCAGTTTCCGCCCCTCAAAATATAAAAGTAAGGGGGAACTGTCAGGGGCTGTTGTCATTTATGACACCATCTTGTGAGGGCTCAGCCATCGCCTATACTAACCACAAAACCTGTACTCACCCTTCCTCTTTCCTTTTCCCCCCTCCTCTCTGTTAGAGCACAAGAACAAGAAAGTTAACTCATTTAGCAATAGATGTTAGGAACCATGTGACACAAGAACAAAAGGACTCCATCTTGTTGGTTACTTCTTCTTGGTCAGTTTCCCGCCACAGCTTCCCGCTAAGTCCTCAACCAGGTCCGTTGCTTACGTCAAAGACTACTGAGCAGGTGCACAACTCGGTGTGTGATTGGACTTTGTAAGCTACCTCATTATCATAATGGGCAACCAACCAGAAAAAGCTACTCCCTACCACGCCCCTTCAAATGCTATATATTCCTTGCCTTTTCTGTTAATAAAGTAGAGCTTGACAAAAAACTGCAGGCTCTCCGTGTCATTTTGTCTCATCCCATTTCATAGGTAGTCGCGGCTCCCCCGAGGTCTCCCACGTCTTAAGAAGCCCTCGCTGGCGAGGACATATATGCACCCAACACAGGAGTGCCGACTTTTGTGAAACAAATACTAAAAGAATTAAAGGAGGAAATAGAAAGCAATGCATTCATTTTAGTAGACTTCAACACACCACTAACTCCAAAAGACAGATCAACCAGACAGAAAATAAGTAAAGACACAGAGGCACTGAACAACACACTAGAACAGATGGACCTAACAGACATCTACAGAACTCTACACCCAAAAGCAACAGGATTCACATTCTTCTCAAGTGCACATGGAACATTTTCCAGAATAGACCACATACTAGGCCACAAAAAGAACCTCAGTAATTTCAAAATATTGAAATCCTACCAAGCAACTTCTCAGATCACCAAGGTATAAAACTAGAAATAAATTTTAGAAAGAAATCAAAAAGGCTCACAAATACATGGAGACTTAACAACACTCTCCTAATTAATCAATGGGTTAACGACCAAATCAAAACAGAAATCAAAGAATATCTGGAGACTAATGACAACAACAACACAAAGCCACAACTTCTGTGGGACGCAGCAAGGCAGTTCTAAGAGGAAAGTATATTGCAATCCAGGCCTATTTAAGAAGGAAGAACATTCCCAAATGAATAGTCTAAAGACACAATTACTGAAATTGGAAAAGAAGAACAAATGAGGCCCAAAGTCACCAGAAGGAGGGACATAATAAAGATTAGAGAAGAAATAAATAAAATTGAGAAGAATAAAACAATTGAAAAAATCAATAAAACCAGAGCTGGTTCTTTGAAAAAATAAACAAAATAGATAAACCCCTAGCCAGACTCATTAAGAGGAAAAGAGAATCTACACACATAAACACAATCAGAAATGAGAAAGGAAAAATCACGACAGACCCCACAGAAATACAAAGAATCATAAGAGAATATTATGAGAATCTATATGCTAACAAGCTGGAAAGCATAGAAGAAATGGACAACTTCTTAGAAAAATACAACCTTCCAAGACTGACCAAGCAAGAAACAGAAAACTAAACAGACCAATCACCAGTGACGAAATCGAATTGGTAATCAAAAAACTACCCAAGAACAAAACCCCTGGGCCTGATGGATTCACCTCTGAATTCTACCAGACATATAGAGAAGAAATAACACCGATTCTCCTTGAAGTTTTCCAAAAAATAGAAGAGGAGGGAATACTTCCAAACTCATTCTATGAAGCCAGCATCACTCTAATACCAAAACCGGGCAAAGACCTCACCAAAAGAAAATTACAGACCAATATCCCTGATGAACGTAGATGCAAAAATACTCAACAAAATATTAGCAAACCGAATTCAAAAATACATCAAGAGGATCATACACCATGATCAAGTGGGATTCATCCCAGGGATGCAAGGATGGTACAACATTCGAAAATCCATCAACATCATCCACCACATCAACAAAAGAAAGAACAAAAACCACATGATCATCTCCATAGATGCTGAAAAAGCATTTGACAAAATTCAGCATCCATTCCTGATTAAAACTCTCAACAAAATAGGTATAGAGGGCAAGTACCTCAACATCATAAAGGCTATATATGACAAACCCACAGCTAACATCATACTTAATGGCGAGACGCTGAAAGCTTTTCATCTAAGATCGGGAACAAGACAGGGATGCCCCCTCTCTCCACTGTTATTCAACATCGTATTGGAGGTCCTAGCCACGGCAATCAGACAAATCAAAGACATACAAGGCATCCAGATTGGTAAAGAAGAAGTCAAATTGTCACTATTTGCAGATGACATGATACTGTACATAAAAAAGCCTAAAGATTCCATTCCAAAACTACTAGAACTAATATCTGAATTCAGCAAAGTTGCAGGATACAAAATTAACACACAGAAATCTGTTGCTTTCCTATACACTAATGATGAACTAACAGAAAGAAAAATCAGAAAAACAATTCCATTCACAATTGCATCAAAAAGAATAAAGTACCTAGGAATAAACCTAACGAAGGAAGTGAGAGACCTGTACTCTGAAAACTACAAGACACTCCTAAGAGAAATTAAAGAGGACACTAACAAATGGAAAAGCATCCCATGCTCTTGGCTAGGAAGAATCAATATTGTCAAAATGGTTATACTACCTAAAGCAATCTACAGATTCAATGCAATCCCTATCAAACTACCAACAGCTTCTTCAATGAACTGGAACAAATAATTCTAAAATTCATATGGAACCACAAAAGACCCCGAATAGCCAAATCAATCCTGAGAAGGAGGAATAAAACAGGGGGAATTACACTCCTGACTTCAAGCTCTACTACAAAGCCACAGTAATCAAGACAATTTGGTATTGGCACAAAAACAGACCCACAGACCAGTGGAACAGAATAGAAAATCCAAACATTAACCCAAACATATACAGTCTATTAATATTTGATAAAAGTGCCTTGGATATACAATGGGGAGATGACAGCCTCTTCAGCAGGTGGTGTTGGAAAAACTGGACAGCTACATGTAAGAGAATGAAACTGGACTACTGTCTAGCCCCATACACAAAGGTAAACTCAAGGTGGATCAAAGACCTGAATGTAAGTCATGAAACCATAAAACTCTTAGAAAAACATAGGCAAAAATCTCTTGGACATAAACATGAGTGACTTCTTCATGAACATATCTCCCGGGCAAGGGAAACAAAAGCAAAAATGAACAAGTGGGACTATATCAAGCTGAAAAGCTTCTGTACAGCAAAGGACACCATCAGTAGAACAAAAAGACATCCTACAGTATGGGAGAATATATTCATAAATGATGTATCCGATAAGGGGTTGACATCCAAAATATATAAAGAACTCATGCACCTTAACAAACAGAAAGCAAAATAATCCAATTAAGAAATGGGCAGAGGACATGAATAGACACTTCTCCAAAGAAGAAATTCAGATGGCCAACAGGCACATGAAAAGATGCTCCACATCACTAATCATCAGAGAAATGCAGATTAAAACCACAATGAGATATCACCTCACACCAGTGAGGATGGCCAACATCCAAAACACAAACAACAACAAATGTTGGCGAGGATGTGGAGAAAAGGGAACCCTCCTACACTGCTGGTGGGACTGCAAATTAGTTCAACCATTGTGGAAAGCAGTATGGAGGTTCCTCAAAAAACTCAAAATAGAAATACCATTTGACCCAGGAATTCCACTCCTAGGAATTTACCCTAAGAATGCAGCAGCCCAATTTGAAAAAGACAGATGCACCCCTATGTTTATCGCAGCACTATTTACAATAGCCAAGAAATGGAAGCAACCTAAGTGTCCATCAGTAGACGAATGGATAAAGAAGATGTGGTACATATACACAATGGAATATTATTCAGCCATAAGAAGAAAACAAATCCTACCATTTGCAACAACATGGATGGAGCTAGAGGGTATTATGCTCAGTGAAATAAGCCAAGCCGAAAAAGACAAGTATCAAATGATTTCACTCATATGTGGAGTATAAGAACAAAGAAAAAAACTGAAGGAACAAACAGCAGCAGACTCACAGAACCCAAGAACGGACTAATAGTTACCAAAGGGAAAGGGACTGGGGAAAATGGGCGGGAAGGGAGGGATAAGAGGGAAAAAGGGGCATTACGATTAGCAAATGTAATGTTGGGGGCGCACGGGGAGGGCAGTACAACTCAGAGAAGACAAGTAGTGATTCTATTGCATCTCACTACGGTGATGGACAGTGACTGTAATGGGGTTGGTGGGGGAGACCTGATGAAGGGGTAGTTTAATAATCGTAATATTGCACATGTAATTGTAAATTAATGATAATAAAATAAATTATATATAAAAAAAAAAAGGCAGCAGTGCCCTCAGCCTGTCCTACATCCAATTCTTAGGAAAGAAATGAAATATAGAAATGTGAAGACTTCTTTTTTCACAGCCCCAAAACATTTTCATTTTCTCTTGTGAATATTTTAAAGCAATAAAATCTGGATATGCAACATACACTTTTCTCTAAAACATATTTCCATAGTTTACACATAGCTGAGCAAATCGGATCCTGTTTCTACACTAATTCTTTCTGGTTTTGTGCATGTTAACAGCTGGAGCTAAAGTCGATGATGCGGCTGGTACTTGGAGAACCACACAGCAGGGCACCAGTGAGTATGCCTGGACCAATGACAGCTGCCTCCCAGCACTTCTGCCTGTGGGACAGCTCTTAAGCTGGATCCTAGCAGCAGGGCTGCAATTGCTGCGTTCTGGGAGACATCCTGAAATAACAAAACCCTGGTGCCATGTCCGCAAAGAGCCCATTGGGTGCACAGCCGCTCTGCTGGTGTGCAGGCATAAACCTCGCCTCCCACCTATACCTTGTTTCCAAAGAGCCACATGTGTGCTGAAGAGCGGTTGAGAAAGAGGGTGTGTTTTAGGGCTTCAGAGCAGCATGCAGTCCTGGAAAGAGCCACAGATACAGATGAGACAGTGCTTCTGGTGACCCTCCAACTGTTTCAATCTTCTTCTTGAGGCAGAGCTGACAAAATCTGGTACAGAGGGACTGTGTTGGTATCTTGCCACTGATGCGCACCCAGACCTCATGCAGCTGTAAGGTGCTCCAGAGAAGAGTCCCACCCCAGGCCCTGCCCTGTCCCAACATTGACATTTGTTCCATGCTCCAAAGTGTATGCCTCCCAATGCCTCCATTCGTATCGGTCTACATTTCTATCCACATCTATCTGCATCCATATCCGTATGTATATCTGTATCCCCAGCCACAGCCATTTCCATATGTACATATAAATGTACATACTGCATGTTGTCTTACTCATTTAATAAATCTGTTGAGCCCTGCAGCGAACATTGCTGGGAGCCACACCAGCATCAAGCCCCTCCCCAGGGATGGTCACTGAGTGGCCTAAATTAACCAGTATAATCCAGTGATTGGTTTGGGACTGGGCACTTGTCCAGGCATAAACCCACCAATGATTGGCATTGTCTAGCCAAAGCGATTGTTTCATGCGTGCGCATACAATCTGAGTCAGTCCAGAATAAAGTCCAGGGGATTTGTTCGGTGGTTGGATGACTGTCTGGTATAGTGATGAAGACTTGGGATGGCTGCAGCCAATTTGTCATCATGAGGGAGGGAAGCCTCAGGATGTTGCCAACACACTGATGAGGACATGCAGAGAGGATCAGAAAAGAGATGGAGCAGGAACCCTAATTAAACTACCAATGGATTAGGCCCAACTCTGGCCTTTTCCACAGTCTAAACCAACTTGAACTGCACTTTCTGTTACTTGTAGCTGATCAAGAACATCCTTACTAACACAAGGGCTGAGCACTGGGCATTCTGTGAGTGAGACAGTGCCTAACCTCCTGAGCTTGCGTTTCAGTGGAGGGAGGTGAATAATAAATAAACATGGTAATTTCATCCAACCTTACGTGTTGTCAGAGCAATGGGGAACTTGTGACTTTCCCTCCAGAGCTGAGACCTGGAGGGTGAGAAAGAGCCCGCCCTGAGAAGATCCGCAGAGGGAGGGGGTTGGCAGAGGGAAGAACCAGGGCAAAGCTGTGAGGTGGGAGTGAGCATGGGAGGCTGGGCACCAGAAAGAAGTCTCAGAGACCGGCAACTGTGGAGCCAGGGGGAGTGAATGAAATGAAGAAAGTGGCCTCATTTGTAGGCTGTGCATCGAGCCTGGATCTTACTTACTGAGTGTGACTGGGAGCTATTAGGAGAATTCTGAGCAGAGGTATGACATGCCTGAACAAATATTTTCAAAGGAACCTCCTGACTGCTTTGCAGCAAAATGCCTACAGGAGCAAGAACAGCAGAGGGCAGTTAGAGGCACCAGGCGAGAAGTGAAGCTGGTCTAGACCCAGGTGTTGGCCGTGAAGATGGTGAGAAGTGGAGAGATACAGGGATTGTAGTTTCTAATGTCCATCCCCGCAGGGCAGCCGGATGCTCCTTTGGAGGGACACACCCACTGGGCTGCTAGGGTATGAGCAATTGCCCTCCACTGAATCCTGTGTGCTAACAGGGTGAACCTAAGTGAATCTTTCATGGGCAAAACAGCACAGTGTGATGAGAAATGAAGTGGGAAGATGTATGCAGTGAGGAGAAATATTTGGGGGCAGGGAGTCACACTGTTCATAGAGCAGACATGCCTAGGAAACCATGTCCGGTTTTCTCCCATTACTTCCTTTACTTCTGAAAGCAGATTCGCTTCAACTCCTGTGTGTTGTTCCCTCTCCAACGACCACAGCAATGAGGATTCCAAATAAGGGGAAGACCTCAGAGGAGGAGCAGTGGCCATTTCTCAGAAGCCTAAGTTGTTTCTAGGTGGGCTGTCCCCTGTACTAGTTTCCATTTAAGGTAACTCATTACCCATGAAGCAAAATCAATATGGCAGGTCAGGGACCCAGTGAAGGTCTCCTGATTTTAAACTGAACCTTCCATATAGGATTATATAGGATTCTAATAAAGTGCCTATTTCAGCACTACTTTATAAAATCATCTTCAAGCTCAGCATTAAGAACATACATACACAGTTCTCAATCTCTAGCAGCAGTTCTCAAACTAGCTGTGCCAAAGCACAGCCTGTTTCAGATAGGAATGTCCAGGCTCCACCCCCAGAGGTTCTAACTCAGTAGATCTGGGTTAGGTCTGGGCAGTGCGTGCTGCAAGGTGGTTCCAGTGTTGTCTGCAACACCATTACCTGTATCCTGAGTTCCTTGGACATTTTATTACCTGTACTTTTTTATGTAAATACGATTGTATATAATCTGTTTATTTTGATACTAAGACATCTCAAATCTTCTTTGGAACTATATAGTATGTATTAATGAGAACTAGCTAGAGCCCTCAAAAAGGCAGAAAGGAACTGGAGTGAGTATATCCAATAGGTGGCTAGAGGAGCAAGGACACCGGGCATGGGCATGGGGGGCTGGCATGCTGGACATCGCAGGCATTTACTATCCCCATCTTTAGTTACTTAGTCCAAAGTATTTCTCAACCTCACTCCTTTAGCAGTATCTGAAGCCCATGCATCCCCAAATAAGTTTGTTTTTTTTAAACACCCTGGGGCAAGGAACTTTCTCCCCCCCATGCCACACCAATTCTAAAGGGTTCACCACAGATTGGGGATAATGGGCCTTCCCATCTCAGCACCCCTCACAGCCCCCACCAGTTTCAGTATCTCTGATATACACTTACTGCATAAATGCTTACCCTTGACAATACAGTACATATGGTCTAAACAAATGAAAAAAAATGAAGAGGTTAATGAATTTTCTATTAATTGATTCAGGACACATCAAAATGGCATTATGAACACTTTTTTAATGACAACACATGTTAAATTTATACAAATTACAGGCTAGAATACAATGAATACAAAATTTATCTAGGTAAACGGTTAGAAAAGCATCACTTACAAAAGTAAATCTGATTCAAGTGGCTGAAGAACTCAAGTCCCCCATTTTGACAATTATACATAGCTTTCAACATACGGCATCTAAACCCTGCCCGTAGTTAGGACACTATTCAAGATCACAGCGTATTCAATGACTCTAGCAATGTTTAAAGATCCTAACATTTCTGGTATCGATGTCAAGAGACATAACAGGTTCACTAATGCAAAACTCGAGAGGAATATGTGAACGTTCTTTGCAAACTGTAAGGTGCTGTACAGATGTTGTTAGCTATTGCTATTACTGTTCAGGGAGATTTCACTGAACTTGGGGAAAAGGAAGACTAGTCTGTGTAACTGACAAATATAACTCATAAAATTTTAAAAGGAAAGCAGATATTATTTTCAAGTACATACAGCAACAAAACAGGCAAGGAAAGCGTGGCTAAGAGTGTTGGTAAACTGAGGAATTCCAGACTATTTTAATGACTATATAAAGGATTAAGCTATTTATAGATTACCTGTAGTATTTATCATGTTCCCAAAGACCCTGAAAATCATTTATTTTCTCAGGTGATCCTTTCCCCCTGCAAAAAGGAAAAAGAAACTTACTAAGTTATTAACATGCTGCTTCAGCCCAGCTTGCAATTAATTATCTTAAATGTAAGAGTAGAATCTGAATGAAAAAGGTAGTGCTCTTCTGATGGAGGACACAGGATGCTGGACAGCACAGCAATCCACTGCTGACCTAAGACAAGTGACAAATTCCATGCCGCGGTCGAACCATTTATGCAATGGGCCTAACAACAGTCTACAACTTCACTAGAGCATAAATAAGACAGTATACAGGAACTTGTCTGGAGATGAGAAACACACATGAAATACACTTAAAACAGGCTTTAGATCCTGTTTCACGTACCTTCAGCTTTCATCTTTTCTCAGGTACATGTCATTTGTTTAACTGTTTTTACTAGTCTCCTTGAGTACTCTAGCTGCATTTCTAAAATTTACATGAAAATGGCAAATAAACACCAAACAGGACAATCAGCTGCCTCTTTTGGCAAAGTTGATGAGATTTTTATGATGAAAAGTCTATTTATTACAAGGTATTTCTGCTAGATTCCCATGAAATACAGGGTTTTTTTAATGGGAGGTTTAAATTCCTTTAGTAAAAACTCAAAACTGAATTCTGGTGTTACATGTAAAATGGTAATCACTTGAAGAGCTAGTGACATCAGATGCATTCTACAGCAGACTTTTCATTTTTTCACACAATGGGAAAAAAGATTACATTCTGGGGGACAAAATGGGAGGTAATGTGTTAAATCAGTAGCTTATACTGACACTTCAAGTTACACTTCCTAACTGAGGTTATTCTTACAATCCATTTTCAAACAAGAGTGAACATATTACTATCTTAAAACATTTACAAGGGCTCCATTATAGCTTTCCTTTCTATACATTCTAAAGTATGTACATTGTCCAAGAGGAAATCAGTGAGATGTCTTGAAAAATAAATCTGTATGTCAAATACAATGTTACTTCAATAGCAGCAAAGTAGTACATTAATGGTTAAAACCCTAGGGAAAAATTAACTGGCTTGGAAACAGGCCTATATTGTAATAATCCTTAATGTCAATGCTAGCATCTGATTCTAACTTTTAAACACTTGGTACTTTTTCCAAGAGGAAATTACAACTGCTTTTGCATGAATCGCTGTTTTAAATACAGAAATATACTCCTACCATTATCCATTCAGGAAATGTCTGAAATCAAACAAAATAACCCAACACTGGACATTAATATTTTACAGATAGCATAAGATCCCAAAAGTACAAGAAAAACCTTGGCATTACAGAAAAAGAAATGAGCTGACAAGGCATCTAAAGAGAGGACCATCTAGAAATCCACCACATAGCACCCCAGACTCAAACTGGGGGTTCTGCAATCGTATTAAATTTGTGCAATTCCATACTAAAACTGTAGTCTTTTTTAAAGAGAACACTTTACATTTAAAATAACTGCTTGAAGACATTTCACCTGTAGATAATATTTTTAACTATAAGAATAAAAAGAATCCTACAATAATCATCTTTTATTTTTTTTAACAATTAAATAAATACAAATGCCTACTTGGATTTATGCCTAACCATCCATTTCTTTAGTCCAATTCTGTAACTTCAAAAATAGGGGTGCATGAACGAATCAGGCATGGCAAACATGGCAGGGGCCACTGCATCAGGAATGACCGTCACAGGAAATTTGAACAATGCGATATTTAGTTGAAAGAGCAAAGATAGAATGTCCTTTTTTTGAAAATGGCCAACAATTACTCATCTGTCAGGTATGAGATGGCTGTCAGAAGTTGGCAGAATCTGAACGTAAATGAAATTTCCCATGTATATCCAACTAATATTAAGAAATATACACAGGATGTAAACCAAAATAGTGTTTGTTTCCACGTGGCAACATTACAGGGAATTTAAATTTTCTTCCTGTTTTAATATGCTTTTTTCAAAGTGTGTTTTTAGATTGCAT
>JAVSCE010018786.1:0-89792 GCA_032199065.1 Smutsia gigantea
CAGTGGAAAAGGAAACCTCCTGTCCCCTAGTGGGCTGCTTAGGACACACATGTAATTGTCTGGACACCCAGTGAATGTCTGACAAAGGAAGCAGGTGACAAAGGCCTCCTCCTGCTGGCGGGGAGGCTGTCCCTGCCTTGTGAACCGCCTCCTGGGGATGTCTCCGCAGTGCCAGGAGCTGAATTACGTGCTGCGAGGCTTGGAGAGAGAGTCTTGCAAACAACTCGGCTGAGCTCTGCTGGACTCAGCTTTAGGGGCAGAAGTGCGAGTCAACAGATACCTTTAGATGGGGGCCAATTTCCATCTGATTCCCTTTGGTGAGCACCTTCCCAAGGGCTAATCTGGTGTCCGTTCCACCTCCCTCCTGGGACTGGAGGCACACTTAACAGCTCATCCTAAGAGATCAGTGTTTGCCCGCAGGGCTCTGAATCTGGGGGCTGTCTTGGGGCTCGGAGGCAGGAACCGTATGCTATGAGGTGTTAGGAATCCGCAGGAAGATAAGTCAGTGGATGAGATGATGTCGTGATGTGGAGTGAAGGCTGAGTTTGCGGGTTTGTTTTTCCTTTCCTTCTCAGCAACACTGCTCACCTGAGGGGATTATTATGGGGACCAGACGGGTGAAGTTACAGGGCCTCTTACATGGAGGGAGTGGAAACCCATGAGACCACTTTCAGGGCAATGTTCAGAATACTCAACCGCCGGTCTGTGATGCATGGAACTGACCAGTGAGAATGGGTCCCGGCCAATCGGAATCAACCCCTGTGGTGGTGTGGTGCAAATCTGCCCACACGTGCTGGCTTACTCTCTGAGCTTACAGAGCACCCTGCTCTCCACAGCATGCTGTGATGAGCGCAATGCTTCCTAAGATTCAATGAACTTGGCTGGCCTCCTCTGCCCTTGGACAAGTGTCCTCAGGGCCGCCTGGGAGCCTGTTAGAAATGCAGAATCTCAGGCCCACCTCACAGTGCTGGCTCACACTCTGCACTGGAACAAGGCTCCTAGGTGATCTGTAGGCATATCTGGTTGAGAAGCACCATGAGGAGTTCTGGTGAGGGAAACGGTGCAGACCTGGCCTCACTGACAGGGAGCTGCCAATCATGTCTACATCCCAGTAAAACTTGAAGGCCTTTTGTTCATTTGATTTACCAGTTCAGCTGCCCTGGGCAGAATCCCCTGCCTGGCCTGGCCTGCTGCCAGCCAAGAGTAGCTCCCTCAAGAAAAGGAAGGCAAGACTCCCATCTTCTCCCTCTCTCTTCCCCTACCTGAAGCGATGTTCTTCAATTTTGCTTAGTGTTTCCCCCCTGAACTTTTACTTTATTGTGCTAAAATACACATAATATAAAATTTGCCATCTGAACCATTTTTAGGTGTACAGTTCATTTGGCATTAAGTACATCGCATTGCCGTGCAGTCATGACCACCACTCGGCTCCGGAATCCCTCCATCTTCTTACACAAATCCTATCTGTGTCTTTGATCGGTGAGCTCAACCTCTCACTGGTGTCCCTCACACACAGGCAACTGGCAGGCTAAGCATTAACTCTGCCTTTGAGTTAATCTTTGACACCTTACATGAGGAACCCGCAGGGAGGCCAGGCCCCTGGGGAGGGGAATGGTTTGCAAACTGTTTTGAGTTGGTAAGGAGGAGGGAGGAAGGGGCCTGCCACTGGCTGAGTGCCTTTTACCAGGGGAAAGGTGGGATGTAACTGCTCCCTTGATTCAGTGTTTCATGATCAGCATCCATGGGGACTGCTCAGGAGAATCAAGCTAATTCTCTCACCCACTCCTCACTCTTGGAGCCCCTCCCCCAGTCCTCATAGAAGGATAGAAAGCTGATAATAGTTCATCTCTGGGCCTTTTCCCCAAAGTCAGAAATCACCCTTGAGATTCTCAGCTACCGATGTGTTTCCGCGTGGTTTGGGGGCCCCTTGTGCCACGGCGCCTGTGCACTAGACCCGCAGGCCCGGGGCCCTGGCTTCAGAGGCCCCGCTCCGCCGCTGCCCTTCTCACCCTTTCACTCCACTCGGTGAGGAACCAGCTCTTCGCGCAGGGCCCCATGTCGCAGTTCTCAATGTCATTCGGCCGGAGCTTCATGTTGCATTCCTCGTCGTGGACCACGTCCCCAATGTTGCTCACACACTTCACGTCTCGGGTCCTCTGTCCCACTCCACAGGGCACCGAGCACTAGAACACAGCAAGCTTTAGGTCAGCAGAATGCGAAGCACCGGCCCCAGGGGGCGCTCCGGTCAGGGCGCCCTCACGCCTCTCACCTGCAGGCTGAGCAGAGGAGCCGCCTGTGCTGCTGAACCCCTGCAGGGCAAACGCTACCTGGGGGGGGGGGCGGCCCCGAAAACCACACAATCTTTTCTCTAAGGCCTTCGTAGATGTCTTGCCCGCTTAGTTCCTTGGGGCCTCAGTTCTGTCATCGCTAAGACGGGCGCGCGATTGGAAGGAATTGGCTCCACCAGGGCACGCGTGAGAGATGAGACCTGTATGCTTACGACCCCCGCGGGCTGGCCTTGAAGTCCGCTATGGGTGACTTTAACTCTAGCCTTAACTCTGCTGAGCTACTGGTACAGCCTGTGGTTTGCAGAAAAGTCCTCCTAGGACCCCGCGGATGTGCGCCTAGTCAGGTCTCGGGGTGTGAGGGCCGGCGTACCGAGGTCCAGTCTGTCCGGATCTGCCACTCGCTGCAGATCTTGAGCTGGCAGGTGCTGGTGGTCTCGGGCTTCTCGAGGTGCTGGCAGCGGTAGGGCTGCACCGTCAGGCTGCGGTTGGCGTACCCCTGGCGGCACAGAACCTGGCGATGCTGCATGCCCAGGCCGCAGGTTTTGCTGCACTCGGACCACTCCCCAATGTCCCAGCTAGCTCGGCAGTGAGAGAGGGAGAGGAACAGATTGCCTCAGTCACCAGGAGAGAGCACGAACCCAAGCCCATGGACACAGCCCCCAGAGCGGTCCTGGGCGCCCCCACCCAAGCACGGCGCTTAGCCATCTGCCTCAGGGCCGGCGCACTCTGTAAGGGAATGGGGCTTCATTCGACACACCATTTACCAGTGACCAGGGCCCAGATTCTTTAAAACTAAAGAAAACTGAGAAGGTATAAATGATTTTTATGTAGTTAAAAAGAAGTAACTCCAAAGGTTCGTTTTATTACCCTGTAGAACACGACCCCACTTTGGAGCTAACTTAGGAACATGCTCCAGCATTCTTTATCTTTCCCGAACTGTCAGTTTCACATTTCCTCCTCTGTCATCCTTTGTCATTAAGTAAGACCTCAGCACACGCTCAGTAGGTGTTTGGATGAGAATTATGGTTTTGTTACTTTGAGAATTGTTTTGGCCCCTTTTAGGGTCCCTTCCCGCATTCTTCTGAAGTGTCCTATTTATCATTCATTAACCAGCCCAAGACCTCTCCTGAGAGACTTTTCCTGAATTCTTAAGGCAGACGGGTTGGTGACTTTCTTCTCTCTCTTACATAGCTTACCTACAGCACTGACCATACCAGACTGTGATTCGTTGCTTCTGTCTTTGTTTTCCTTACCAGGTAAACCCTAACTGCTCCAATTTACCAAAGGGTGGGCTTCCTTGGGGGTGTGCTGACTGCTAACAGCTATGAGCTCCTGGATTAATCTGAAAGACAGATGCATTTGCTGAACAGACTGCAGCTTCTGCATGGACCAAGTCTCTTGTCTCTAAATCCAATGTGGACTGATTTGAAAGTTGGATTATATTTGTTAGTAAGGTCCTGTGCACAAGCAACCAGAAGTGACCCAATAATAGGTGACCCGAGCAGAGTGGCCATCTTACAAGGCTGGGCAAGGGAAGATGTTGCACGGCTCCTCCTCTGGAGTCGGCTTCATGCTGGAGTCACAGTAGCTCTCAGGAACCTCTTCGTGAGTGTTTCTGTGCACACAGCGAAAAATAGGGTACTGTGATCCTGCAAGGACAAGGAGAATGTCTGAAGGATACTCCCACACACCTGAAGGTTCAGCTACGGGTGCAGATGCGCAGAGATCCGGGCACTGATGAAGGGAGGCCATAGAAGCATAACAACCTACACACACACTCCTCTTTCATTCCTGCGTTTACACACCTCACACATAAGGGCTTTGCTGGGCGCTGTGGGGTGCAGAGAGGGCTAGGAATACTTACTGCCCTCGAAGAGCTTATAATCTATTTGTGGGCATGGTTTGAAAGTGCTCAGAGGAATAAAAAAATTTTCATAACAGCAAGATATCAAGGGGCAGTAAAGTGATTGTAAAATGAGCACAAATAATAATTTCTTGAAGGTTTGCCAGAGACATCAAAGAGAAAGGGCTACAGAGGGCTCAAGCTGCATCTTAGAGAAAGCGTTGGGTTTGGGTAGCAGTGCATGCATGTGTCGTGGAGGGAAGGGACTGTCCAGGTTGCTGAACTGGAACAAGTGCCTGACAAACTGGCCTGCATGTGGCAGGTGTGTTTAAGAGCCAGTTCTGTTGAAGCAGAGGAGTAAGATTCCAGAAAGGCTAGAAGAGCAGCTGGCTTCCTCCTTTGTACAGCATTTTACATGTGTCCATGAAGTACTGATCCAACTGATCCAATGGTATTTCAGTTATTTGAGCATATGCCTGCTCCCCACGAGACAGTGAGCTTCTCAGAGACAATACTAGTTCTTGTCCATGTGTAACCCCAGTACCTAGCAGAGAATCAGGTGCTCAGTAAAAGGTTGTTGAACGAATATTTATCAGAGGTCTAATATTAGTTATTACTTTGCTTAAAAAGGTCATATTAACTGCCTCAGGTTTTTGTTGTTGTTTTGTTTTGAATATGCAGCCTAGTTTATTGGCTTAATAAGGATAAATATATTTTGGAGGAATAGACTAATTCAGTGCTGCCTCCTTCTCTCTGCTGCCTCCTGGTGGCAGCGCTGAGGTATTACTAATGAACGTTTATGAAGTGAAAAATGGGACCAGCTGAACCCGAACCAACTGTCTGAAGAATGAGGTGCTTCCTCCCCTCTGCCCGCACCCAGTCTAGGCCACTTCACAGTTCCTGCTGGGCAGAACACTATCATTTATTCTACAGCTCTGTTTTAGCTCTGTTGTTAATTAGCCAGGCATTTAGAGTTTTTGAACTTCCCACTTGCTACAGTTTTAATTGTAACTGAAGGGATAACTTGTAGCCTATCTTAATATTACATCAGACATGAAAAGTGTTTCAATGCTTCTTTAAGCATCTCGTGTGACACGCTGAGCCAGAGGGTAATTCCTGTAAGAAACTTGACAGTTTGTAAGACAGTTTTGAATCTGAAGTGATCATTTGTTTAAACTACTCCAGCAGTAAAAATTTACAATGTAGCTACAACTTGAGGCCATCATTTAAAATAATGTTCCAATTAAGCATGATTATTAGCTGAATAAAAAGCAGTACTGCCTATAAAATTAATAGAAGCAAAAACTTTGTGGAATTAAATTTTGCCCAGGAACATATCTGCTTCCATTAAGAAGAGGTTTTTAATTAAATTCAACAAACATTAAGCACACTGTACTGAGTTATAAAGATGACTAAGATTCAGTTCCTGGCTTGCAGGGTACCCATTTGGGATACAGCGATTAAGGGATTAAGTAAAAATCTTATTATTTAGCCAATTCCTTCCCCTTCAGACCATGTGGGTTCAAGTTTTTACTTCCGGGTCAGTGGACCGGCAAGCACAGTACGTACCCCGACCACATGGCACTCAAAGGCGGGGATACAATATCTTTAGCTAAAAGGGTACAGGTCACCACGGGAATGCTCTGTGCTTTGGAAAGGCAGGTCTGGCTTAGGGCTATTTGCATATGGTCACTGCCTGCTTTCCTCTACCCTCTTACGTCACTTGTCCATGGTCCAGCTCCAGCGTTTAGCCCAGGAAATAAATTCAGAGGCTCTCTCTCTCTCTGATGGTGAGAAAACACCTATAGATTTTTGACTCCAGTGACCGCAGTTGTTCCTTTCTTTGGGTCAGTTCTGATTTCTGTAGAGAGGAAGACTGTTACTCAAACAGCACCAAGCCATCTCTTCGTTGTCCAAGCATGCCATTTAATTACTCCTTTAATTGCTAGCAAACAGGAATGAGGTGGTGAAGTTAGGTGCTGGTTGGGCTTTCAGCAGTAAGAAAGTCCTACTTTTTAAGAAGGATTACTTTAGTCGGGTTGTATGTTGAGCATGTTGGTGAGGTTGAAGTATGTTACACTGGAGGTGGGAATTGTACTACAGGAAATCAGTAGATATTAAATGAGGTAAGTCAGTGAATTCAGGGGATAGAGAAGCATTATGGAGAGAGGGACATATTAAATAAAGAGTAAGAAAAAATTAAATAACTCTAGTCTTGGAGCTCCAGGAATCAACTGAACTAAGGGTTTGACCAGATGGCCAGAGGGCTGGGCTGTGACTGGATGGAGTATGGCCCACTCTTGGATGCCACTGCCAGGGCGCCCCTCTGTGGTGATGATACTATGACACTGAGAGCATTTATGAAAAGAGAAATTTTAATGTGAGAGGCATAGAAATGTGCGGTCTGATTACCTCCACCAGGAAGGACTGGAGAAGCATTTGGGAGAAAGGCTGAGTGGGGACAAATGATGAGGTCACTAGGGAAGGGGCGTGGGCTGTGCATGAAAGAGCTGGACAGCACCGGCAGGCTCGGAATTTCTTGGTCACTGCACACTTGTCCCTACTCTTGACGACTGTGAGCTACACACTTTGTGTATCCACATTGCCTCATCTTCCCTGTACATCGGAGGCCACTGCTGCCTGGGAGCAAACCTTAGAGACAGGGGCATCCACGGGGTGCTGCCATTTGTCACGTGTAAGCAAAAAGGAAGGGGTATGAAAGGAGGGGGAGCGGGGGAACAGGACCTTTTATCTTTATTTCCAGTATTGCTTTGGCTTGAGAGCCAGTGCTGGTCATCAGAAGAGGATGCCATATCGCCTCAGGCATGAGTGGCAGATGCTAAGTGTGTGTGTGCATGCCACGTGTGGGTACATCCAGACTAAGTCTTTAAGATGACTACTGTGGATGCTAAATCCTAAAGTTCACGATCTAGTACGAAAGTCAGTGTGTGTGTGTGTGTGTGTGTGTGTGTGTGCATGCGTGCACACATATCCACAATGTAAAGGATAACGGCTATATTAAGAACACTAAGATAATGTGGAAGCTTAGAGAAAAAGATTCTTCAGTTTTGAATACATAAATCCACATTCTTTATGCCACTGGTAGAACATGGGTAAAGGCAACAGCAGCCTTGTATATCCAGGATGTAACAAAGATGTAAAGAACTACTCTTACACCTTTTCTGATAGCTGATATGTGCCCCAGTTGAAATGTGGCAATGATATATTCATTCACTCAAGAAATTCTGGAGGCACGCCTGCTGTGTGCTCGGTCCGATACCAGGTGCATAGGTCGGAAAGCAGGCAGCCCTGGAGACAGCCAGCCCAGGCAGAGCTGGGACAAAAATGTGCCCTGAATGCTGCGAGGTCCCATGGAATAAGGGTCTACCTGGGCCTTGCAGAATCAGGAAAGGCTTCACAGAGGAAGTGCTATCTAAACTAGATCATGTAGTACAAGCAGTTTGCCAGCTAGATACCAGAGGACAGTAAGGGAGGCAGATTTTTAATCTCAGTGTGGATCACACAGGCCGGGTCGGGTGGGCAATAAAATCTGCATGGCAACACCTCAGTAAACCAGCGCTCTGGCTGTTAAGTCGTTATGGAACCGGCAGAGGTTCTGGGCAGGAAAGGCAAGAGCCTCCAAGAAAAACCAAAGGCCTCAGTTCCCTTCCCAAAAGCTGCTACGTCAGTGCTCTTATGAAAAAGGTAAAAGCTTAAGAGGTGGTTGTGAAAGATTTTTCCATGTGCTAATTATGTCAAGGTTTCCAAATTTTGTACCCTCTGATATATGTTTCTTGAAGAAAAGAAAAAAAAATCTTCCAACCCATACCCTGGGTGTACCCCAGTTTCACAGCTGCACAGACTCTGAAGGGGATACAGCCTTCTGTTTTCTATGACTACCTCCGTTCAAAGAACAGCTGATCAGAGCCACAAATAGGACTTTATTACAAACAGGAGACTATGGTCCTTATAGGAAAGAAATTCTAACAACACAGCTCATAGATGTATCCTTGCACTGAAGATCTAAGCCACCTTGAAACTGAGAAGCAGCATCAATTTCCATCCCAGGTACAGAACATCAAATAAGGGCTTCTGGATACCACATTCCACATTTATCTCAACTTCGGAGTTTTCAAGCAAACAGGGCCTACCTCACAGGGGCTTTATACACAGCCATGCTTTGCTCTGAGCCTATCAAAACCCTGCTTTATTTAAGTTTCATCTCAACTCTACTCTTCTCCCCAGTCCTGTAACTCTTATCTTTCTTTTGTTTGGAAAGACACCCCATGTTTCCTCTGGTCTCCCTTGTTGCAAAGCGTCAACCAACCTGACTTTGCTGGGTGGGCTGTGCCCAGGTTTGCCCCTGGGGGGCTAAGCCGATCCGGTTAGGACAATGGGACGAATTACGATTTTACTGAGAGAACAGGAAGGGAGCTGAGAGTGGTGTGACTGGAAATATTAGCTAACTTAATACCCCAAGTCCCCACAGCGTGCATTTTTCCTGTAATCTAAGATTTGAGAATGAATTTCAATTGGACTTTGTGTAAGTGTTCCACAACCTTAACTCGTACATCCAACTTTAGATCTTGAACTATGTGAGTGTATTCTGGGGTTATTAATGAACATATTGTGAGGAAAGGGTGAGCTCAGCAGGCTTGGGTTGCTCAAATCCTGCACATTCCAGAGAAAGGCCTGTCTTCAGAGTGCGTCCTTGATCAGGGCTGGAGGTGACCGTGGAGCGCTTGAAATATTCTGCTGACAGGAGAGCTTTTCTATGTCTCCGGCCACTCTGTATCAGTTTGACAAGCTAGTTCATACCAACAGTGTGATTTATGTGAATGTCTGCTTTGGCCTGACTGAGGCCTTGGGCCACGATTGTCAGTTTGAGCTCTGGGATGCTGAACGATGAGTAGCTGATGTCAGTAATGTGGAGGCTGCGTGCCTATGGGATTGACCTCTAATAACCCCCTGGACACCGAAGCTCCAGTGGGGTCTCGGCTGGCAGTGGTCGGCCCCTGCTGCCATACGCCGTTCCTGGGGGAATTAAGCGCGCCCAGTGTGGCTTTACTGGGAGGGGTGCCTGGAAGCCAGCAATCGGTTCCTTGCGGGCTTTGCCACCTGTGCCCTTTCCCTTTGCTGATTCTAGTCTGTGTCTTCACTGTACTAAACCGCGACCACAAGCCTGGCAGCTTTTCTGGGTTTTGTAAGTCCTAGTGGGTCCCTGAGCTTCAGGGTGGTCTCAGAGACCCCAACGCAGCACCACGCTGATGAGCCATTGCACGACCAGGCTCAAGGAGGGGAGGGCTGGCCATGTGCCTGGGGCCCACCGACACACTTGGCCCTTGGGGAGCTGCAGAACCCCTCCTGGCCCACCCGGGAGCTCACCCTTCCCGCAGGTGGTGGAGCACTCCGTTGTTCCCAGCTGCTTCCAGTTGTGATCCCGGCTTCGCCGCGGGGGCTGTGGTGGCATCCTATTGTCTGGCCGACGGGAAGGAGATCTATCTGGATGCCTGACGGGGAAGGTCTGTGCTGATTCCGGGGTGAATATTTCAGGGGCGCCGCCGTGCAAGTCTTCCTTCTCCTCGCCTTCCTCTTTCTCTTCTCCCTCCTCCTGGCTTCTCCCTTCTGTTACCAGCTGCCCATTGAAGGGCTCCCCTAGGAGAGGTAAGTGCACGCACACAGGAAGAAAGCTTGGTGTGGGCACTGAGTCATAAGAGGAAACTGCTTCAGCATTAGAAATTATGCCATATGAGATCATTTCTAACTCATAGCACATATATTTAAGATATACAGATACTAATTTCCTTAATATTCAAAACATTATTAAAAATGGATAAGAAAAAGATGAACATCCCAGTAGGAAAAGTACGCAAGGGTCAGGGAGAAGCAATCACATAAAAAAGAAATACAAACAGTCAAAAGTCGTATGAAGATATGACTTGTAATTAAAGAACTATATGTGAAAACAAGAACACAGTCTCCATTTACCTAATGATAGAGATCAGCAACTTTAGAAACCCTTAAATCCCTAAACCTTTCATTGAAGGTATGAAAACACATTCTCATGTACCGTGGGTGAACCTGCATATAGAAAGTTTTGAAGGGTACCTGGGAATGTCTATCCAAATTTTAAATGCACATGTCTTTTGACCTCATGATTCAGTTTCTAGGACATGTATCCTACAGGTATTCCCATTCTTTTACATAAAGCTGTATGTATAGGTATGTACAAAGTGTTATTTGAAATAGCTGAAGAACGGGATGGACTTAAATGTCCATCAGTGGTACTGGTTAAAATAAATTATGCTACAACCATGAATGGAATACTGTTGTTTTTTAAAAGAACGAAGCAAACATATGTTGTGACATGGACATATGACTAGTATGTTGTTTGGTCAAAGAAAAAAGCACAGCAGGATTGAGTTTATGCAGACATACATGTATGCAGATGTGGCAGGACACTTTTTGAGAGATGGATTTGTGTTTTGTCCTTATCTGTGCTCCTCCTCTCCCAGGCCAGTGGTCAAGGCCTCAGATTTTCTTGCCTGGATTTTTGCAAGAGAGAGTGAGAGAGAGAGAGAGAGTTGCTGGAAGTGAACAGCTCTTCCTTCCCACAGTAAAAGCCTGAGCTCTCAGCTAGGATAACAAGGCCCACAGGGGCCGGCTAGAGGAAGGAGGAGGAAGGAGATGGGGAAAGGCAGATCCCTTTTTGAGAGATGGAGAGAGGTGTTTCCAAGGTGAAGAGAGGCAGGAGTCTGAGGTCTTGGGTTTCCCAAGCACCACAGACCCTTACCTGTGCCAGACAGGGATCTTTCCTCAGACTTGGGGTGTGTGTGGGGAGTCCCCATATTAACTCAGATTGAATTTTTCTACCAGTTTTAAAGAAGTTTGAAGTTGAAGTTAAATTTGACTTATGGAAAATCACAGCAGGTGATGTCCTTGTACACCCAGATTGTAGACAGAGATTCAAACTGGTTGCAAACATGTTTGCATATGCATAAAAAAGGGCTGGACAAAATCCCACCTCTTAAGAGAGGTTTTCTCTGGGAAGTGGAGAAGGGGATGAGGTAAGAGGATATTGATTTTTTTTTAAGACTTTTTTGGGGGCAGTTTTAGGTTCCCAGCAAAACTAAGTGGAAAGCCCAGAGTTCCCTATCTCCTCCTGCATCAGGGTGGGCCATCTGCAGCAACAGATGAACCTACACTGACACGACATAATCCCCCATGGTCCATAGTTCACAACACTCTTGGTGGTGTACACTCTCTGGGTTTGGACAAATACATAATGACGTGCATTAATTATCATACAGAGGACTTTCACTGCCCTAAAAATCCTGTGCTCCACCTATTCATCCCTCCCTCCTGTCAAACGTTGGCGACCACTGATCTGTCTACTGTCTCCATAGTTTTGCCTTGTCCAGAATGTCATATGGTTGGAGCCATGCAGCATGGAGGTTTTTCAGACCGGCTTCTTCCACTTAGTAATACACACCTAAGTTTCCTCCATGTCTTTTCATGGCTTGAAAGTGCATTTCTTTTTGCACTGAATAATATTCCATTGTCCAGATGTACCACAATCTATCCATCCAAATTCATCTACTGAAAGACATCTTGGTTGCTTCCAAGTTTTGGCAATTACGGAGCAGCTGCATTTTACTTTATGTATTTCTATTTTGGTTGAAAATTGCTCAATAATGTATTAGTCTAATACAAAATAAGGAGGCAGATTCTAGAGTTACTGTAGAATCCAGTTAAAACTTAGGGCTTTTTAATAATGTAGATAACTGTCCAATCACTATGCTGTATACTTGAGACCAATATAACATTGTGTATCAATTACACTTCAATTAAAAAAAAAAACTTAGGGCTTCCACCAACCCCCCTTCCACCAGTACTTTCTGATTTAGTTGGCTACTTGACAATACTTTCTGGTTTAAAATGTTACATGCAAATTAAACCAATAGAGTTATGCCCAGGCATATTGATATAAGTAAGACTGTCCAAGATATTGTCAGATGAAAGCATTTTTTATCTTTTGAGTACCTTGTATACACTGGGCGCTGTGCTAGGATGAACACCTAATTTATTCAATCTCTAATGCTGTCACCTACCCTCTTGCCCCCCGCACCACAACCAAAAACCTTTGCGTGCAGTTTTTTTTTCCTCTCTATTTGGTAGACTGGGAATGTGTTCAGAGAAGTCACTGACTTGCCTGAGGGTGCAGAGCAAGAAGGTGGCAGAGTTGGATTCAAGCTCTGGCCTGACTCCACTCATGTGGAAGATGAAGCCTAGCCCAGAAGGCACCTCCTCACCGACTTTTTACAGTGGACGCCCCCAGGCCTGCGCTGTCCCAGGGCTGATCCCAGAACCTCCCGCTACCCATTAGCCGAGACTTATTAGGCATGGCATTAATCATTATCATCCTATGTGATTTCAAGTAGGACTATTTTCCCCCATATCAGCTGCGGACCTTGGTAATCTCAATATTTTCCCACCTTAACTTGGTTTCTCCGACGGTGATTGCTCCTGGAAATGGCTTAAAAATTCTGTTGAGGTGAGTGTGCTGACTTGGGAGTTTGAACAATACATGTGCCCCATGTGCTGGGCACACACCAGGCTGTGGTCTCCAGCAGCCAAGGGACTCCTTCCTGACCTGTGGCAATCAGATAACCCACTCATCCAACGTGGCCCAGAGGAGGATGGATGGGCCAGTTTTCCCTCCCAACTGTCCCCTTACTTCCTAGGCAGGTGTTAGACCAGGGAACCTGCAGGCAGTGTAAAAGCGCCAGGGCTAGTCACCCAGGCTGGCCCGAGGTCACTCTGGGATGTGAGCAAGTAACTCCATCTGTGTGCCTCCACTCTTAAAATGAAGCTAATTAACAGCAGTAGCGCCCTCTGAGCACAGCTGTGAGACTTTGATGAGTTAATCTATGTGAAGGGCTAAGCGGCAGCTGGCACATGGCAAGGACTCGGTGCGTGTGAGCGATGATCATTGCTCATATTTCTGCAGATGTTTTTGTTTGAAAGATGCAAGAGACAGTCTCCATTTCGGTGAAATACCTGCAGAGCCAGTGTACTGTGCCCTATCAGCAGCAGCCTGGTCAAAGCTGCCTGCTCTGCCAGGACAGAGGTGGGTCACTGGCTGTGAGCTCCCTGCTCTGTTCTCTTGGGTCGGAGTAGTAGCACCAGAAACCATAGAGGAAAGGCACCTAAGAGACAGAGTTCCAGCCCTTTGAAGGTGTCTGAGTGCCGATCCTGGGAACCTGTGAAGATGTTCAAAGGGGTCTTTCTCGGTGGATTAAGTTAGAGACGTTGAGATGGAGCAAGTATCCCAGATGATCCAGGTGGGCTCAGTGTGGTCCTCGGGTCCTCATGAGAAAGAGGCAGGAGGATGAGAGTCAGAGAAAGAGGTGTGACGACGGAAGCAGTGGGTCAGAGTCAGAGAGAAACTGAAGGTGGTGCTCAGCTGGCTTGGAAGATGGAGGAGGAGGCCAGCACGCAGGGACAGGGCAAGGCAAGGGCCTCCAAAGGGGGCATGGCCCGCCGATACCTTGATTTGGCCCAGCAAAATCCATTTTGGATATCTGATCTCCAGTACTGTAAGATAGTAAATTTGTGCTGTTTAAAGCCACAGAGTGTGAGGTTGTTTGTTAGGGAAATAGGAAACTAGTTAATGGTAATGGGAAACTAATTAACACAAGACATTTCAAAAATGTTGAACTTGAAAGACCCAGGATATTCATTTCAGTTTTGAATCAAGTGAATGGAACACTCTTACCAGCAAAGGCTCTGACAAATGGTGAGGCATCCCTGATATGAAGGAAGTATGTGTCCATGGGTCTCCTCTTGGGGACTGAGAGATGAATAGATGCACAGGAAGAGAGGAGGAGCCCATAAAAGAGTGAACCGAGGGCTCGGCAGCAAAGCAAGGCCCTTACCTGGTCTCCTGTGAGGTGGCACCTCTGGGCTGATGGTGTTGGCCCCCATGATAATGTACTCGTAGTGGACCCCTGGGTTAGGTTGCTGGTGTATCATCTGAAAACACAAAGGGCAGTGTCACTGTACTGGCACAAATGCAGTCCCTTTCCTGCAGCTTTAGGTTCAGCGGCATACATGACACTATCTAGAAGTGAGTGGACTGACTGGCAACCAGTAATATTCACGGACCTGTGGCAGATTAAATGAAAACTATTACAGACAGCTTTCTTGATTTTCTTTTGAAAAATGAAGAATTTAGAAGAAAACAAGGCTGAAAGTCAAGATTTTATAAATTCCAAATAGGAAGAGGGGAGCAATGGTAGAGGAACCTTTCTGTTGGCTGTCAGCTCTCCTATACCATGGTTTAGATTTTGCTCAGTGCTTTCAAAATGTCCAGAACAGACCCATCTACGCTTCAGGAGAACCCATCTGAACACTAGGTGGTGAGAGAGAGTCATGCAAAGAGGGGCCAGATCCGGAGATGCAGCCCGGAATCCTCCAGGTCCCTTGCGAGTCCCCGACCTGAGCGGGAGGCTGACTCAGGACAGGTCCGCCCAGCCATCTCCTTGCTCACTCTCTGGGTCTCAGCTCCTCTCTTCCATGGAAAGCTCCAGAACCACAAAGAGATGGGGTCAGGAGAACAGGTCGAAGGAAAGCAAGTCTCCCTGGGTCCCCTTCTCTCAGGGACCAACCACGAAAGCAGAAGAGCAAGCAGGAGGCCGCACAGGGCTGTTGAAGTCAACAATGACACACTGTCTGGGACGGAAACACAAAATAAATCAGCATGACTCAGCAGAATAAATCCCTCCCTGCTGGCTTACAAGCACAGTCCTTGGGGCCCAGGGCTTTGCTGGTGGAAAGCAGAGTGTTGGACAAATTGAGCAGCAGACCGGGAATCTGTAGTGTCCATATGAGTCAGGCAAGGAGACACTGACCCACTTTGTAAATGGGCTCTCCTGCTGACTGGCCGTGTGACCTAAGCAAGGCCCCTCACCTCACAGTGTCTGATTTCTTCCTCTGAGGAGAAGGGGGATGTTGGAATCACAGCTGATGTCTTAGGTCTTTTCAGCTACAAGTATCTCTGAATCACTCCTGCGTGGGTTCTCTTCGTTTCATGAATGCCTGTTCTGTTCATTCACATCGTCATCCCTTACTCTCTCCCTACATGTGAAGTGGGTTCTCCATTCTATGAATCACCTGATGGAAGGCACACACGAGGACCACGGGGCTCCTGGCCCCAGGAACCACGGTGATGGGAACAGGACCCCGAGAGATGCAGGGACCTCATATCGCACTGGCAACCCCTAGTCCCCCCATTTCTCTTTTCACACAATCTGATAGTTGGTCTGAGGCCAGAAACCCGCCCTCCCTCTCTCGTGCCTTTTCTGCACAAACAGCCTGCCGGGGCAAACCCTGTCCCATTTATGAAGCCACTGTTGGCCTCCACATGCTAGACCACCCAGAGTGGGCCTTTAACAACCTAGGTTTTTACCCCTAATGCCATTTGAAACTTACCTGGAGTCCACCGACCAACTGGACAATCTTAAAAAATATTCACAGTTAATAACAAGGCTTCCTTTATAGTTTCTAGCCCATCAGCCACTAGGCCCAAGAGGAATGAAATGAAACTGTCTAGTTAGAAAAGTAATATTCATGAAAGTCTAATACAGCAAATGCCATGTAGACCAGCCTGGTTTTGGAGAAGGTAAGAGAACATATGTCGATGGGTGAGCCCATCTTTTATCAAAATCTGACTTTCAGCTTTTATTTCTTGTTCCCTTTATTCCCTGATCTTTGTGAGAAGACTGGATTCTAGTGGTTTCTTTTAAAAATAAGGACCATTTAAAACTCTTGGTCCTTCTTATAAAAGAAATCCAAGTGTTGTCTTCTGCGAAGAGGGAACTTCCAGTAAACCTGTGTACTGTTACTCCGAGCTTTACTGTGTCACCTGGAGTTCTTGTTTCCTCATTTTTTTAAATAGAATTTGAAGAGGGTTGGGAACTGTGAGAGGCCTTGTCTTGCTTTAGGTATTTGCTTTCTTTTGCCATAAAAAGAAAACATGCCAAATTAGCATGAGAAGGAAAGTGCCTGGACGAGATCCAGTACTCATTAAATGAAGGATATGTTTTGCCCCTGATTTGGTTCAACAAGTAAAATTGGTTTTACTGGGTCCATAAACTCTGAGGGTAATAAGCATCTGGTAGAGTTTAAGGCTTCTCCGAGCTAGGTACCCTCAGAGGCGAGCGGAGAGGATGCATGGCGAGCCTTTATGGGCTCCTCAGCAGGCTCTGCTCGCACATGGGCAATGACGTGGTGCTCACTTGTTCTAAGTGTGGTGCTTAGAAGGAACAAGAGACAAAACCCAGAGAACGGTCCAGAAACCTCCAAACTCACATAGACATCCAAGATCTCATTAGTGGGGCCTTCAGCCAAAAAGGACTCCCCAGCAGTGCTGGAGATCTCGTTGGGCCGCTTGTAGGTGAACATCGTCCCTCCGCCCTCGTACTTCCCGGGCCGGTCAATCGCCCAGTTCCCGTTGATGATGGAACGGCCAGAACGACTTCGCAAGGCTGTGGGGAAAACCAAGACAGTGCCTCGGGTGAGCCCAGGGTGTGCACAGGAAAAGGAACTGGCCCCCTAGTTGCTGGCTTGTTCAGTCATCAGGTTTTCTTTAGGACCCACTGTGTGCCCCCCAGTGATCTAGGCCCTGGGGCAGGTGTGGGCATCTAGATCATATGCCCTTGGGCTTAATCGCTTCTTCCACCCGCTCCAGTCCCTTCTGCCACTGGACTTGGAAGAGTGGCAGTGGTTAGGAGAGAAGGATGTGGGAAAAGAGGGAAGGAGAAAGGGGTGGAAGATAAAAAGGAGGGGAAGGGAAACTATGTTATATCCCATTTTCTAGGTGAGAGGTCGCACACTGGCAACTTGTAAACTGATTTTGGACCACGGATGGGCTTAGTTTGGAATTTGTAGTATTTTTCTAAAAGAGTAATTAAACCCATATTTAAGAAATGAGAGATGTCACACAAAAATTTGGGGTCTAGCTTTTCTTGTAAAACAAAAAGATATGTTGACATTGGCTCCACATTCCCTCATGGCAGCAATGAGCTGGACCCAGGGAGGACTGCTCCCACTAGATGGGACCTGTATGCTCTGGTTAGCCCCCAGCCCCAGCACTCCCTAATACTCCCCAGTGCGGAGGCTAAGTGTCAGTTTATTACCCATTTATGTATGAATATGGATTATTTATTCCATTTATGATCATGCTTGCATTGTTATTTTTCTTAAAGAACAGAATTTTTCTTAAAGTTCTTTCTACTTGAATGCCTAGTAAGAGTGGCCTCGCTAAAGATAGGTCAAGAGGGTCACATGATTTCCTCACACCTGTTCACCTTCAATCATTGACATTACCTTCCTGTCTTCCACAGGCTTTGGAGGCTGTGAGCTATGTCACATACTGCCACATACACTGTCAAGATTAATCCCCATGACGTGTGTATCCCCATCTTTCAGAGTGTCGTTCAGAGACTAGACAGAACTGATTCAAGTTCATGAAGATGGTAAGTGACCGAATGGCGATTTGAAGTCACACTTGGGGCAGAGGTAAGAAAGGAGAAAGCGGCAAGGACCAAGGTGCCAGGGCTGATGAAAGAAGAAGGGACAGCTTCTGAAAGCTGGCTTTCTTTCCTTAGACACTCGGCACCTTGAAACCCACATGCCAATGCTCGCTTCAGCAGCACATACACTAAAACTGGAATGATACGAGAAGATTAGCATGGCCCCTGAGCGAGGATGACACGCAAATTTGTGAAGCAGTCCATATTTTTTGACCCAGTCATTCCACTCCTAGGAATTTACCTAAAGAAAACAGGACCCCTGATTCGAAAAGACATATGCACACCTATGTTTATCACAGCACTATTTTCAACAGCCAAGATAAGGAAGTAACCTAAGTGTCCATCAGTAGATGAGTGGATAAAGAAGGTGTGTTACATACACACAATGGGATATTATTCAGCCATAAAAAGAAAAGAAATTCTACCATTTGCAACAACGTGGATGGAGCTAGAGGGTATTATGCTTAGTGAAATAAGCCAGGTGGAGAAAGACAAATACCATATAATTTTACGCATTTGTGGGATATAAAAACAAAGCAAAACTGAAGGAACAAAAGAGCACAGACTCACAGATAGTGGTTACCAAAGGGGAGGGGTTGGAGAGGGTAGATGGGGAGGGAGAAGGGGATTAAGGGGCACTATAATTTTTATTCACAATATATGTAGGTCATGGGGAAGGCAGTACAGCACAGAGAAGACAAGTAATGACTCTATACCATCTTACTACACTGATGGACAGTGACTGCAATGGGGTATAGGGGGACTTGATAATATGGGTGAATGTTGAAACCACAATGTTGTTTATGTGAAACCATCATAAGAGTATATCAATGACACTTCAATAAAGAAAAAGAAAAAAAAAGAAACATTCATCCCAATTGCAGATTGGGTTTAAAGGAGACCCTGGTTTAAGTGCCATGTACGTAGTGGGCCTGTGATGGTCACTGGCTCTTTGTATCTTCATTTTATAGAGTTACTACATTTAATTTTTTATAATGTATTATGGGAAAATTCATACAGAAACAAAAGTACTGAGAATAGTACAATAACCCTCCATGTACCTACTGCCCAGATTCAACAATTTCTAACTCATGACTTTGTTTCACTGTCAAATCCCAGACCCCATTTATCCTTACATTTTCCAGTAGGTGTCTCTAAAATATAAGGACTCTTGTTTCCTAAGCCCATTTTCAGCAGCGTTTTTGCAATAGGCCTTCCCAGGCTTGCAAAGTCAGAAGCTGCTCGAAGGGGTGGAAGAGCCTCCAGTCCAGAGGTGGCCTCCCTGCAGACTGTTCCCCCTGGATGCTAGTTTTCATGGCTACTGGGAGACCAAATATTGCATTATAAAATCACTGACTACTAAGTTATAAAATCAATTTGCCTTATTGAATGTCAAAGGAGGGTTGAGAATAGAGACTGAGGAAGAACAGATTTGGGGATGTTTTCTCTCAAAAACTACCCTTCTTGAGAACGGTCCACACACTAACTCCACCTCCTTCTTTCTCACCCGTTTTTCCACCATCTCCAGTCTGACCCCTGCCCCTGTTATTCCGCTGAAACCATTCAGTTAGCGTCACCAAGACCTCTGTGTCACTAGATCCAGCGGACATTTCCCAGCTCTCTCCCTATTAGATGTCTTGATGGCGTTTGGCACTGCTGACCACTCCATCCTGTTTGGGACATTCTTTTCCTGGTTTCTGGGCCACCTCACTTAGTTTGCTTTATTCTCAGGCTGCTCATCTGTGTTTGCTTTTCTGTAATCTTTCTCTACTCAGCCATTAAATATCAGCATCCCTTGTGGACTAAGGGTAGACCTGGTTTGAGTGCTGTATTCCTGTCATGAGCAATCTCATTAAATTATTTATGTTTCCGATACAGCACTTATTTGAATTATTTATGTTTCCAATACAAACTTCTCCTCCAGTTGCAGACTTTTAAATCTAATTATGTACTTGACAGCTTCACTCAGATGTGTTGTCTGAGATTGAACTCATCTCTGACCTCTTCCAGGGCTTCTTATTTCTGTAAATGAGCTCATGAGAAGCCTAGGAATCATCCTGGACACCTCCTCCCTTCCTTATCCTCTATCTCTGGTCCATCATGAAGTTTTATTTGCACTCCACAATATGTCTTGGACCCATTGCTTCTCTTCATGTCCACTGCCATGATACAGGGCCAAGCTACCACCAGCTCTCATCTGGACTGACTCAAAATCCTTCTAATTGGCCTTCCTGTGTTACTTCTTTTCAGCCAGTTATCTTTTCAAAATGCAGATCTGATCACCAATTATGGCTCAAAATCCTTTAATGATTTTCTGTTTCTCTAGGAGGAAAGTCCCCAACCATAAATGGGGCCAAGGCCCCAGGCGATGGAGCCCAGCCTCATCCCGTGCCCCGTCTCCCTGTACTCTGCTTCCTGGCTTTCTTTTAGCTCCTCTAACACATCATGGGCCCTCCACCACGCTGTTCCTTCTTCCAGAAATGCAGCCCCCGACCCCAAATCCTATTTGGTCTTTAGAAGAACACTCTTCAGGGCAGTCTTCTCTCACCCCCAGTCCGGGCCTGACTCTTCTCTCACATGCTCCAAGAGACGCAAGCACCCTCCCTTCAAGGCGCTTGACTCAGTCCCAATATACACCTAATTCAGAGCATAATCTGATTAATGTTTGTCTCCCGGTACACGGTAAGCTCCAAAAGGGCAAAGATGTATTTCATACTTGCTAAATGCAAAAATACATAGGAGAAAAAGGCAACAGCTCAAGAGAAAGATAGACAAAGAATGGCAAATAGGCAATTAATAGAACACCAAGTAGAAATATTCCATGAGCAAATTTAAAATGCTCTACCTTACTTAACAATTTAAGAAATACGAATCAAAAGCACAATGGGGTAATCTTGAACCACCAGATTGGCAAAGATTTTAAAAATATTTAATACTGCCACAACTGGCAGGTGTGTGAATAAGCATGCACCCATAACAGTGCTGCTGGGAGGTAAATTGATTATATCATATTGGAGGGCCCTTTGGTTACATAGTTGAAACTCTAAGTGCCCCAGCACTTGACCCAAGAATTGTACTTCTAAGAAACTATTTGAGGGATGTGATTCTATAAGTAAACAAAAGTGTTTGTAACAAGGATATTCTTGGCAGATTTTTTTTTAAATAGAAGAAAACTAAAAACAACCTAAATATCCATCAGTAGAGAATTACTTAAGTAAATTTTCATACTGGATATCCATGGAATACCGCATGGCTCTAAAAACAATGGGCTAGGTGTGTGTGTGTGTATGGGAAGTACTTCATAATATATTTTTAAATGAATGCGGAATAGTGTGTTTTATTAATGTGTGTCTAATGTAGAATAGTGTGTTTGGTATGATCTCATTTGCATATACCTCTAAATAAAAGCATATACATAAAACATGTACGTATGCACATGCATAAAGATAGTCACAAAACTGTTAATATTTGGGGTTAGGAATTGGGGTTTAGTTTGGGATGGGAGATGAGGAGGGAGACATTTATTTCACACTTTATATCTTTTTACTACCATTTAAAATTTGTTTTGCCATATGCATGTATTACTTTCTTAAGGCTTAAAAAATTTAAACTAGTAAAAAGGGCATGGGCTTAAAAAAAATTTAAACTAATATAAAGGACAAGGTGCAAGTAAAAATACTCCTGAGGGAGATATATATATATAGATATATACATATATATTATTTCCCCCCCCCTTTTTTTACAGCTTCTTAAAATCTCATTCAGAGCATCAAAAGCTCAGAACTGGGATAGGTTCTGGCTAAGATTGTATTGCTTTAATGGCAATATTGTACAAGAGGTTATTATCTGGAAATGAAAATGTCCATTAAAGAACCATTTGAAATGCTGTAAAAGAAAACTGTAAGGGCTTCCTTGGAGATAAACACTGGGGCCCTGCGTCTTTTGCCATCTACTACTGTTGCCCACGCATCCCCTCTAAAGGTTTACAGAAATCTTTAACCATATACTAGCAAAGCATAAAAAAAGGCCATATCAGATTTTTAGCAAACACGTCCTGATTCCATATGCCTACGGGTTAGCTTCCGAAAAAGCTCCAGAACTAGCCTCTATCCGGCCTTGCATATTGAAAGCAGCTCCATCTACAGTTTATGTGCCTGTAAGCAGTTCCAGGGCCATTCATGGTACTCAGAACTGCCCTGCAAAAACGTGCAGGTAGTAGTCACTCTTGTGCTGCGTGTGTTCGCCGAAGGTCAAGCTTTGGCAAAGCCCGTGTGAAAGGCAACCTCACACTTAAGTCACTATAACGAAATTTCCACTCTGGTTTGATATTTGGGTTTCATTCCACTTTCAGTCATCAACGCTGGGCATATATAGTTGGCTTAAACTATCTGCACCAAGGCCCTTCTCTAAGATCCATACAGGAATCACTTATAAACCCAGGTTCTGCTTCTCATGCACTTTATCCCACAATCTTAATGCCTGTTGTTGACGACCAAACCATTGGTTCCCGCAGCCAAGTAATGAAGGCGGTTTCTTAACAGCAAACAGGTCATTGTGATCTAGTTGTCTGGTTTCTTCCTTTGGAAAATGAAGGTTAAGTTCCTTCTACTAACAATTCCAAGCTTCTTAATGGTTCGGCAGTTCGTAGAAGCTGTTTGGGAAGTAGCGCAACAAACTCAAGGGCAAAGGGGTCGGATGGCACTGGCTGCCCCCACGTGGCCCGCGGCAGGACTGCAGCCCTACTGTTTGTGGTCTAGCCTGAGCTTCCACAGAAGCCCACATGTCAGTACAAACCCAAGTGAGTCTCAGAATATGTCAGCTAATCTGGATATTCTGAAAATGGGACAGAACTATTTACTTCATACTACCGCATTAGCGGGGCCTGTCAATCACATCTTTATTTTAGCATTCCTTTTATTATAAGTGTAGACAACAAACTGTAATAGTATTAGCAGTATTTCTTTGCCATCAATAGAAATCATACATGTATTCATATGACATTACAGATACCTTAAAATATGATTTAAAAGCTTATCACTATTTTGAAATTGTAATAATTATTAGACCCTCCATGAGATCTCCTATTTTAATGTTAAAGAATCACATGTTATTATATTGCAATTTGTTCTCTGAAAGTATTTTGGTAATTCGTATTTCAGTATAGTTGATTTCCTTTGTATTCTTCTGTATCTTATTTTATTGATTTAAATACAGTATTCTGAGAAGGTATCCAAAGACTGCCAAGGGAGTTTACGGCACAAAAAGGGAAGAACCTCTGATCTAATGATTTTTGCTTTTTAAAACAGAAATGAACTCATATAATATGCATGTCAATCCTAGAAGGGAAGCAACACACACATGACCTTTCTTAAACGAATGAGGAGCTAGGCTCAGAGAGATTAAGTTGCTTAAAGGACATAGCCTATTAGTAGAGGTCAGGACTTGAACTTTGATGCTGATTCCATCTTCTTTCTATTATACCAGTAACTATCAAAGCATAGTCCTTGGGCCAGCAGAAGCAGTCCCTGGAAGCCGATTAGGTATGTAGGTTCAGGTTGGCTCAGAAACTCTGGGGTGGGGTCCAGCATCTGTATTTAACAAGCCTTCCAGGTGGTTGTGGGGCATTTAAAGTCAGAGAACCACTGCAATATACCTTCCCCATCTCTTATTTTTGAATCCTGATCAAAGAGAAGCCTTCTCAATCAAGGGAGGAATGGTTTCACTTCTCATGTTCTGGGTTTGCCTGGACAGCAGGCAGGCACTGAAAGGAGGAGAGCAGAAGAGCCAGTCAGAACAGGGGTGCAGCCTTCACGCTACCACCGATACTCTTGCCACAATGCCTGCCCTCCCTGTCTGCAGGCGTTTAGGATCCCAGGGCCAGCTTTCCCAGGGATTTCAAGTTTCAGCAATCAATCCGAGAGGACGCTAAAATCTTGTGACTTTATACACAAGACCTAAGCCATTAAGGGTTTAGTTTGTGACTAACCCTTTGAGGGATGTAAAAGAGTCCAATTCAATTTAACAACATAATTATCTCAAAACGTAAGTAAGCCCACATTCTGTATTGTTAAATCCCAGGATGCACAATTGTTCCCATTTTCCCATTACCAACACTGGATGTATCTTACAACAGAACGGCAGTAGCTGCCAGGTAGTTGATTAAGTTCCGATGTAGTTGTCATTTCCTGAACACATGTGAAATTTGTCTGATTAAGTCATTTCAGTTGAGTTAATGGCATTAGCAGCCCAATTTGTGGCTGTATTAAATTAAAAAAAATCGGGATATAACATATATAGAAAAGTATTTAAATGATAAGTTCACAGTTAGATGATTTTTTTATATAGGTATCACACCTGTGTTATCACTACCCAGATAAAGGTAGACCATTCAAGATCCCCAGATGGCTCCTTCCTGCCCCCTCAATGTCATTAACCCCCATCCTGACAGGCCTCAAGAGTTACCACTATTCTGCCATCGATCACCACAAGTTTGCCATTTTTTTAAGTTCATATGAACAGAATAATGGCAAAATACTCTTTTGTGCTAGACGTCTTTTACTTAACTTATACCCAGGAGATTCATCCACACTGTGGCATTTATCAGGAGTTCATTCTTTTGCATAGCGATTTAGTATTCCAGTATATGAACATATCACAATTTATTTACTTTTTCTGCTAGTGATGGACTTCCGGGTTGTTTCCAGGTTTTGGCTCTTATGTGTAAGGCTGCCATATATACGGCTGCCATTCTTATATGTTTTTAGTGGCGTTAAGTCCTCTTTTCTGTTGGGAATATACTCAGAAGTAGAATTGCTGGGTTACAGGTAATACAGACTTAGTTGTAGGGGGCTCTGCCAAACACTTCTCCAAAGGGCTTGTACCTAGAAGTTGATTTGGGGAGCCAGGGATCGCCCTGTGGAAAAGGAGACATGCAAATATGGAAGGGGGGAAGGTAAGTTAGAACTCAGTGGGGATGGATTTGAATGTGAGGTAGTGTGAACTCGTGATCTTGAAATTATGTATGTGCATGTTTATATGCACATGTATATATGTATATGTATGTGGGTGTACATTTTTTAATGCATGTGTATACATATGTATATGGATATGCATATTCCCTAGCTTTGTCTGCTAAGAGGGCTGAGAGGCAAAAACACTCCATCAGCAGTAAGCATACCTAGCACCTTAATCTTGGTCTCTAATATCACTAAAAGGCACCATTTCCTTAGGGATGATTAGTTCCAGGGACGGAGCAGGATAAGCCTGGAAGTAAGGAAGTGTTCACACAAACATGGACAGAGGAGTCATGTTGAAGAGGCTCCTACTGGCCACACCAGGGACACTTCTGGCACCCCAAAATGTATGGTAATGGGTTATAAATTATTGAGAAAAAGGGAATTTCATGAGTTCATACTAATAATAAGTAGATAAACACATGGGGGAGAAGGGAGAGCTCTTCTTAGGAGAGATTTCAGGGGCTGACTGGTACATATTGTGGGAGTCCTGGAGCTGGAAAATCACCTGCAGTCAACATGGTAAGTATTGGAGTGAGAGAATGTCAGTGGACTCTACCCCGTGGGGGAATTCTGATGTGGAGCAAGATAGTCCCATGGTCTTACTGACTCCTCAGCTTTTTAGTGGCAAGGGAGAGAAAGAAAGAATAAATATGCTGGGGAGAAATTGGGCAACAGTTTAACAGATGATGAAATGAACGTCACCAGTGAGAAAAGGTGGACATTGTATATCCTGATGGGGTACCTTGAAAAGGATACCTAACCGCCTTTGGCTTCATCAGGCAAGAGGAACATTCTATTTTTTAAAAGGAGCGGGTTACTGTATTCTTCAAAAGTGTCACTATCACGAAAGACAAAGCCCGTGGAAACATGGAAGATTAAACGAAGAGAAAGAGAAATGTGAACTAAATGCAACACCTGGTCCTAGACTGATCCTGAACTGAAGGAAGAAAAGCAATATAAAGGTCACTATTAGGTTACCTGACAAAACTGGGACGTGGACGATAAATACTTAAGCATTGTCTCAAAGTGAATGAACGAAACTGCTAGCTGAACTGTGGTTACACAAGAGAATATCTGTATTCTTAGGAAATAATCACTAAAACTGAGGTACTATGGGAAAAAGGCCATGATATATGTAACTTACCCTCAAATGGTTCAGAGGAAAACATATAGATGACTCTAGATAAAGAGAATGCAGGGGTTCTTGATACTGTTTTAATTTTTGCAACAGTTTATGAATTTCAAATTGTTTCCAAATAAAAAGATTAAAAAAAACACAAGCTGAGCCTGCCTTCAAACACTCATGCCTGGGTTCCCCCTCCCCAGGGATCTGGATTTCATTAGTCGGGGTACAGCGGGGCATTGAGTGATTTAAGAGCTCCCAGGTGATTTGAATGTACCGCCAGGTGGGACTGGATGACACGATTGGCAAAGCTCACCGAAGGTGGTGCAACTGACTCCTGCATTCTGTATCACTGCTCTGTTGCTCCACACCTGTATTTTCCAAAAGCTTCAAGCTATAACTCAGGGATGACTGCTAGAAATACATAATTTGATTAAGGGAAAACAATGTGTATAATCAAATGAGAAATTAAGACAGAGCCCCAGTATTCTTTAATATGCTTGAACTTCTACCACTAGGTATAAACATGCTAGAGCAAGGCCTCGTGCACAGGTCACAGGAAACCTTCTGTCCTGTGGGGCACCACAAATTCGCCAAAGGCCAGAGGAGATTCCGAGGAAGTTTTAGGATCTGAATATGAAGAAGGCTTAGAGTACACCTTTGATGGTGGTGGAAGTAGCATTTCTACATACATGTATATTAGGACTGGTTTCTGGCATTAAGCTTATTTCCTGTACTGTATTATGTATTTACTACCTGCAGCCTTTGTTAGAAGGTCAGTGCTTTAAAGGCAGATACTGTGACGTATACGTTCTTGCCCATGACTTCGCTCTTGGTCGGCACTTAATAAACACTGTTGAATACAAGTAAATTACCAGCTGTATTGTTCGGATCTATCTTGTTTTAACCTTGGAGTTCAGATAAGAGACTCTTGGAAACCCCTTAAAGTTCTGCTTATATCTGGATGTTCTTGTTTAAGAATTCCAGTCTCAAAAATATCCTCCATTTCTCGCAACCAAAATGGTGAACACTTGCAGTGATGCCTAAAAATTCTGTTAAAAAAAAAAGAAAGCAAGTATTTCTTTTTAGGTAGATACAGGTCCAGTTTGACAAAGTGTTGAAATTACGGTTTTTATGAAATATACACACCTATCACACAGTATTTTCTCAGTTCAGATTCACTTGGGCAATTTGGGTTTGGAAAGAATCGAACTTGTGTGATTTTCTAAAACATGATGTAACACAGTTGGACTGAAAATCAGAATATCAGAGAAAGAAGGTTGGCTTTCTCTTTGGCATTATATGACCACAAGTTATGAGGGGTTTCAATAAAAGGAAATGCCAAGTCTTTGTTCTTATTTCATTGCTAAACTATAGCTAAGTATGGCTAACTCTCATTCTTTAAAAAATTAACATTCGATTTATTTGGACTGCAAATTTCCTTTGAATACTTACTAACTGTAAGGACAGTCTGCATGTTTTTAAGCCCCAAATAATGTTGTGTGAAATAGATTCCATCTTTGGTTTAAATAAGAAAATAAATCAGACAAAGAAGTATTGGGTGCTGCAAAGGTAAGACACAGGCTACGACTTTGGAAGCCTAGACACATGCCGATACAGTGCAAAGACAGGCTGGTAGAATTTCCACGGGAGTGCCGAGGATCTTGGAAAGGAGGTGGCATTTGAGCAGGAATTGTCAGGATGAGGAGCAGGTCACCAGGCAGAGGACGGGAAAGAGCATCTGGGACAGAGAAGGACACGGGCAAGGGCATGGCAGGAAGGGGCCTGACTTGGGGGAATGTGAAAGCAGAGACACCCTGGGGTGCTGGGCTGGGGCTGAGTTAGGTGTGGGGTGAGAGTCCCCGGAGATGAGGTTGGCAGCGGAGGCCAGGGGCAGTCTGTGAGGAGCGGACTGTGGGCCTTGGAGAGTCACAAGAGGTTTTCGACCACAGTAGTGACGGCGAAGATCTGGCTTTTGGAGATAACATTGCTGCTGAATAGGAAGAAGTCCAGAAGTCCATTCCCACCACGGGGGCTGACTGCCAACCACGCGCCTTCCCACTCACAGAGAGCACTGACTCTCGTCTCTGGAGGAAGCTGCTCCAAACGGAAGGACCAGGCCTGCCCTTGAGAAGGAGTTCCAGCAGCCTAACACCCCAACGGGTCTCAGTATAGCTCAGTTCCTGTGGAGATAAACCCCAAATCTTTCTCATCTAAATAAGCCTTCCCCTCCTCTAAAAACAATTATTCTCTCATTCCTCAGATTCACATTTTGGCGACCAGCTCTGGCTCTTCCCTAGCTTTCTTCTCTCCCCGGCTGATCTCCATCAGGCACACCACCTCCTTTGATACCCCCTTTCCTCCCCTGCCCAGTTGCATGTCTCCAGGTTCTCTTTGCCTCATCACTGGACTCTGGAAGAGAATCATTGATCTCCCTACATGCAACTCTAGATTAATCTTCTCCTGTCTCTCCTTTGCTCCCAAATTTCCAAGCCTAAAGGATAAAGCCCACCCTCCCCTCATTACCAGTCAAGGTCTTGTGTGATCGGACCCTACCTTCAACCACCTCACATAGACCTTTTTTAGCATTCAGTCAAATATGGAAAATGCTGGTTATTTGTGTCTCTGCATTAAAAAAAAAATTTGTATTCAATTTAAGACAGGAGCCCTGTCTTATTTAGTACCTGACAAAAAGACACTCAACAGATGTGGAATAGTGCTAGCACCCCCTCTCCTTCCGAGGGTCCTTTTCAAGCACTGCTAGCTAACTCCCTAACTCTAATGTTAGTGTCCATGCCCTCTTCTCTGAGGCTTAACCACTTGCTGTTTTGATGGTTTTCCTATTCTAAATGCTGATTCTAAGCTCCCC
The DNA here is from genome assembly GCA_032199065.1 of Smutsia gigantea. NCBI lineage: Eukaryota > Metazoa > Chordata > Mammalia > Pholidota > Manidae > Smutsia > Smutsia gigantea. The sequence goes on from JAVSCE010018786.1 coordinate 28,735, forward strand.
AAGATGTTTTTTTAACCTCAGAATCAAAAAGCTCCATTAATTAGACTCTTCAGCCCATGATACTTATGCCGTACAAGGAGGCGGCTCTCCCGTCTCACTTTATTTTTCCCTTCACACCAGATTCCCACTGCCTTCACCCCCTGCTCAACTCAACACGTGCCTACACTGGCACAGTTTATATGTATATTTGCATACATGTTACTGTTTTTCCAACAACCCCCTGCTTTTAAGATTTGCCTTTGTTGCTGTAATGTCTGTCTAGGTAATTGTTTTCTAACTGCTGCGTGGTAGTCTGCGGCATACACCTACTGCAGTTTACTTATCCAATCTCTGAGTCCTGTGGGGACGGGGTCTTCAAATTTCATTTTATGGTCCAGAGTGTCAGCAAAGAGCTGGCACTCAATGGGTATTTGTTGGCCAAACACCAAAGCCAAGAGGGCCCATTAGAAAAAACAGGAGGCAGCAACAGGTTTGTAAGAATGCATCTTGCCCCAGGCACAGGTAAGGCAAACCGGAATTGTCTCAAAAATAGTATGTTAGAGGTGGGATTAGAATTCCACTTTTCCTGTCTCCTGGTTCTCTGGTCAGTTCCATTCTAAAAGTTCTCACTAAGGATCCCCCATGAGAGAATTCGGTGAGGATGATCAGAACACACACAGAAGGGCGGCATCCTGCATCTCCATCAAGAGGAGCCCCGCGAGGTGTGAGCTCCCTGGTTTGAGGAAGCGAGGCCTCGGCCACCAGGTGGCGTGGTGCTGCTTACGCAGGATGCTAGCCCCCCGCTGGCCTGGCCCCACCCCGCAAGTACTCAGCTAAGATTTAAAGCCCTGGTCATTAGACTGCAAAATAAACACACAAACAATAACTGAAAATGTTATTTTTAGATGGAACCAAATGGGTATTCACCAGAATGAAAAATCACATTTGGAAGGTAAAACAAAATGTCAAAGAAATTTGGACTAGGAGTAAAACAACACTGGGATAACCCCTTAGTCTCAGGTAAGGGTTAACTTTCCTAGGCTACTAAAAAGTCATCCAAGAAGCCCTGGTGGGGTGGATTTATCTCTAGCCATGTGGAGAATTTGAAAAGAGCATTTAAAATTTTCTCTCACACACATCCATCTTCTCTTAGGCTCTTCTACTTTGTCATCTCAGTTTACTTAAAAAAAAACCTGTGTAAAACTGGAAAATGTTAAACATTAAGAGTAAACAAAGCAGTATAATAAATTCTCATGTACCCATTGCCAAGCTTCAAGAATCCTCAACGTCCAGCCATTCATCATCTCTAACTCTCTGCTTTCTTACCTTCTTCACTTTTCAATTCTCTCAGGAGGGATGATTTTGTTCTTTTCCCTGGAAGTGTTCATTCAACTGAGACTCCAAGAATATAGCAGATTTTTTTTTTTTTTTTTTTTTACATTTCCACTATTCCATTTCCAAACTGGGTTAAGGAAAGCAAAGTGGAGTTTAGAATTCAATTAACCCTATCTGGGCCCCGCTGGTGCACTTGGGGTATTGAGCATCCAGCAATGATAAGAGTCCAGTCAGGGTGGCACAAGTCTGGAGCCATGGTTGTCAGAGAGTGATCCATGGACCAGAGCGTCACACTAGCATCATCTAAGAATTTGTTAGCGGTGAGAAGTCTGAGGCGCACCACACACCTTCTCAACTCGAATTTCCAGAAGCGAAGCCTGGAAATTGGTGTTGTAATAAGCCCTCCTGGAGATTCTATTGCACATTCATGTTTGATGACCACTGCTCTAGAGGTTAGGCTAAGCTGAGACATGGCCAACTGCGAGAAGCAAGGATATGATACCCAATCTACGTCCTCTGAATACGAGTGTCTGTGAGTACATGCATGTGCACACACACATACACACACTTGCATGTAAGCATATTCTTCTTGCCTGAAAACTTTTTTCTACATGAAAAATGGGATATAATCTTGAGGAAGATAAAAACAAATGAAAATTCCCAGGCAAAACTTAAGCATCCTTGTTGCTATACTGGATCTTATTAAATTCTTCTTTCAGATTTTATTATAAGTTACGTGCAACAGACATCTCTGAAGCTTACCCATTTTAGGTATGAACCCATCCTGAAATTTACTCTATGCCCATTACAGTAATCAAGACCATGTGGTATTATGTTGCACATAGATCAATGGAACAGAATAGAGCCTAGAAATAGACCTGCTCAAATATGGCTGATTGATTTTTGACAAAGTTGCAGTTCAATGGAGAAAGTGCATTCTTTTAAACCAATGGTGCTTTAACAACTGGACATCTATATGCAGAAAAATGGAACTCAACCTATACCCTCCCATTTTATAAAAAAATTAAATCAAAATGCATCATAAAACTATGTGTCAAATGTAAAACTCCACAACTTTTAGAAGAAATACAGGATAAAATTTTTGTGACCTTGGGTTAGGTAAAGATTCCTTAGGTATTATACCCAAAGCTAGAGCCATAAAAGAAAACACTGATAAACTGGACTCCATCAAGATTAAAAACTTCCACTTTGTGAAAGGCTTATATATTCTATACCCAGAATATATAAAAATCTCTTGAAATTCAACAGTAAGAAAACAAAAATCCATTTAGAAATTGGGAGAAAGATTTGAACAGACCCTTCACCAAAGAAATATATAGGTTTATATAATAAGCACATTGATTTTATCTATTATTTTCCTATTTTCAATTCACTGATTTTTTTCCCTCTGTATTCTTTCCTCCCTTCTGATTGCATTGGCTTTAATTTGCTCTTTTTTTCCTAGTTTCTGAAGGTTGGAGATTGAATTATTGACTTGAGATCTTTCTTTTCCAATATAAGCATTTAGTGCTATACACTTCCTCTAAGCACTGCTTTAGCTGCATCCCACAAATTTTGACATGTCATATTTTACTTTCATTCAGTTCAAAATACTTTCTAAGTTCATATGAGACTTGTGTTTTATTTTCATGTGTTGTTTAACTTCAAATATTTGGGAAATTTCTAGATCTCTTTGTGTGACCAATTTCTAGTTAAATTCTATCATGGTAAAAATAAAAAGCATATTTTGTATGATTATAATTGTTAAATTTGTTGAGGTCTGTTTTGTGGACCAGAATATGGTCTATCTTGGTGACTGTTCCATATGTACTTGGAAAGAATGTGTATTTTTGCTGCTGTTTGGTAGTGTTATGCAAGTTAGCCAGCCAGGTCAAGCTGTCTACTTGTTCTATTATCTTGAGATACTAAAGTCTCCAGATATAATTGTGGATTTGTCTGTTTCTCCTTTCTGGGCTATCGGTTTTTGCTTTATGTGTTTTAAGGCTTTTGTTTAGATGCATATGTATGACTGTTAGGTTTTCTTGGCTCATTTACCCTTTATTATTATGTAATTTCCCTCTTTATCCCTGGTAATTTTTCCTTGTTCTGAACTCTACTTTGTGTCATATTAATATTGCCAGTCCTGCTTTCTTTTGATTGGTATTTATATGGCATATATTTTTTTATCCTTTTACTTTTAATCTATACTGTTCATTTCGAGTGGGTTTCTTGTCGATAGTCTTGGGTCTTTTATCAAAAATCCAATCATATAATAGCTATCTTTATTTAGACCATGTACATTTAACATGATCATGGGTTGGATGCAGGCCCACCGTTCCATCAGTGTTCTGCTCATTTCCTCTGAAATGTCTTGCTCTTCTCTCCCTTTTCCTTCCTTCTTTTGGATTGAATAATGTTTAGTATTCCATGCAATCAATCCACTGCCTGTTTGGTCATATCTCTTGTGCTGTTTTTCAGTTGCTGTCTAGGGATTATAGTACATAAAACTCATTTGTCACAGTTTTTACTTAAGAGTTAATATTTACCACTTCAAGTAAAATGTAGAAGTTTTAAAAACACATAGGTCCTTTGGCCTGTTTATATCCACATACTTTGAAATCCTCCCAGTGTTATCATTTTTGGTTTTAATAACAATGCATAGTTTATATGACCTAAAAGGATATGACCTTGGCCTTTTTTTTTTAACTTTACAATCCTGTGAAATAGGTAGAAGGCATTATTATGAATTCCAGAGGGAAGGAAATGGATAAATTAAGTGACTTATCTGCATTCATACAGCTGGCTAATAGCAGAACCAGGACTCACTCTATTTGTCCTTTTACTTTCTACTACTTTCCTGTCCTGCTACTAGGTTGCTTTTGTTCCTCATGTGTAAGTTATGGCTTTGGTGCAGAAACTAGAGTCTGCATGGCACAGAAGGTGTCATCAAACTGTAAAAAGATATTGGAAGTGAGAACTTGGGTTCAAGACCTGCTTTGCACACTGCACAACATCAGGAAAGAACTCAATCCAGGTTGGACACTCAATGAATGCAAAGCCTGGGAACTTTCAGCAAATAATATTAAAGCGTTCTTCTCTTTGGAAATACCATGGTGAGCCAGAGGAGGTGGCTCTTATAGTCCATGGGCAGCACCAAGATAATACGCAGAACTACACGTAGGTCCAGTTCCTAAGGCACTGGGCCAGCCTCAGACTGGCCGGTGCTGGCCGCGTTCCTGACTCACAAACAGTTTAGGTCCATGGTCTTTTATGTAGACTCTTCTCCATTTGGGATTTGCTACTTATATTCATCAAAACAGTCAAGATTCCAACTGCAGACGGCTGAATATGAAACTCATTTCTGTGAAAATCCTATTTCTCTTCCCTTAAGTTGGTGGTTTTTAAAACTGTATTCCTTGGAATCTTATTCTCATTAAATTCCCAGATTTCCATGAAGCGTCCTCAGGGGTCATCGTGGAGAAGAGGGTAGAATGGACGGGACCGCGGCAGGAAATCCACTTCCCTCTTCCTTTATTTTAAATATTTAATTTTATTTGAAGAAATGGTTCCTTGGAACTATTAAAGAAATTTGAAAACCTCTACCTCAGAGCATTCACTCAGCGTCTCAGGATGGAAGGGAGCTTGAGGTTTGTCTACTTGAGCCTGAGCATTCATGGAAGGCTTGACGTCACAACCAGCCTGGGTCTGAGCAGCTTCAAGGGCAGGGAATCTCCACATCTCCGGCAGCTCACTCCTTCTTTGCTTAGTTCTCATGCTATCCGTCCTTCTGTAGATCACTGCTTTGCAAACTTGGCCGCCCACTACAAGCCCCCGGAGGGTATTAAAAAGTATTGATGTCTGAAACCTCCAGAAACTCTGATTTAATTGTTTGGGGGTGCAACCGGGGCAATGGGAAGTTTAAAACTTTCCTATGTGATTCCAATTTACAGCAAAATTTGGGAACCACTGCTTTAGATGAGCTGAGATCTGCACCTTGAAGTGTCCGCCCTCTTCTGGAAGACACATGTAACAAGTCAAATCTGTCTTCCACCTAAGAACATTCGCAGAATCTGAAGAGAGCTTTCAATTGCCTCCAAGAGTTTTCACCTTCCAATTAAAATCTTGAAACGCCTTAGATGTCTCCTGCAACATTATCGGGCTGGCCCATATTTCTCTTAAATGTGGTGCCCCCCTGGAATGCAGTGGGATGGATCTGATTGATTCACAGGAGAGCAGGCCTCAGTCGCCTTCCCCACACTCCACTTTGAGTCCCGCAGTTTCCCACACAGCCTGGGCACATGGCTGGTTTGAGCAAGAGCCTTTTCCCCACAGATGCTGCTGCTGAGAGCCGTCCGTCTGTCCAGCATTGGGGCCCAATGATTACGGCCCAATGACGACCAGGAAACCAAACAGCAGAGCCTGGAGACAATTTATAGACAATTCACTCTCACCTCTCTTAGCCTTTTACAGTTCACAGAGTAAATCCACACACTTCAACTACTCCTCCCCCTCAGCTGTCACTCATCCCCATCCTATTATTCAGGTGAGGAAGCTCGTTTTCAAAGACATGTGCGCCAAACCAGAGGTTAGCCAGTAGCAGAGCTGGGGACGTAATGCAAGGCTCCCACTTACATATTTAGCCATCTTTACACCAGGCCACGCTACCTCCCACATAACTGCACAGTCCACAGTAGGCCAGGCCTTCATGGAATATAAACCTCCAGTTACTGCTGCTGCTTTCCGTGGCAGGGCTCCAGGGCCACCCATGCTCTCTGCGCAGTGTGTGTGGCCCTGTAACCACAGGACAGCAGGTTCTGCCACGGTGTTGAGAAAATAAGGCCAGGTTTCAGGCACTCTGAGTGCTGACAGGAATTATGTGGTGATTTTAAAAAACCTCCTTGGAGGGTGAAAGGCTGTCATGTGCATGGCTGAACCAAAAAACAAGCAAACAAAAAACCCACCTCAGAGAACAGGTGGCAAAAATTTGGCAAAAATTCACCATCCCCCTCCTGACTGCATGCATGGGTGATGACTTACTCTCGGCCCCTGCCTCGCCTTTACCTTGGGACTTGAAAAAAGTCTCTCTTCCAGCCACTGACATCTTAACTATATAGCCTTTTAGTTTGCATGGCAGACTCTGGTTTTATGGCTCCACGTTTGGAATATTTTGAGGACTTCCCCATGGCAGAGTCCCACTGCTGACCTACTGTGGGTCTCACTTTCACTTTTTTCACTGATTGAACTAAAGACAGTGTGACATCCATTGGCTGGACAGTGGGCGTGGTCTGTCCCAGGGGCAGGCAGTGAGGAGGTGCAGTGTCCGTAGAGGATTTATAAGTGGCAATACAGTCTAAAAGTTGACACTTTTCATTCTCTAGAAATGCTAGAACACTCCCCCCTGCTCAGTGGGAACCCTCCCACTGTCCCTTCTCCCCCCTGTGGTGTGCCACTGGTGACATGCCATCACAGATGTCTGTCCCAACCGGCTACAGGCCTGGACTCCTTTTCTGTCCTGTCTGTAGGAGAGAAGTCAAATCTAAGCAGGCTCAGTAGGGCTTCTGCATAACCTCCTGCACAGTTCAGAAGGAAGCACAGTCAACTCTGCTGGAAACAATATGCCCCCAGAAGGTAGTGCAGCTTCTATGCAGAACTTGAAAACAGGAGAAAACTGGATTTCAGAAATCTCCCAGAACGTACTCTTCCATGACACACTGGTTATTCCCAAGCACTGGAAAGTATCACACTGGAAAAGGAAGGCATGACATTGTTTTTATTTGAAAGGCACTTGTTTGAGAAAATGATGCTTTCTCCAAGCAAAATGTTAGCTTTCCTGGTTAGAAGTTAATTACAGTATTTATTGCTTAAAGCCAGCCTGGAATTTTGGCTTAAATTCTTACAAGCCTATTAGTCAGGGGGGAAATTACCTATTCAACCCAAAGCCAGTGAGCTAAAGGTTGATCTGATAACTGCCTATTTCAAAAGGGCCCAAGAGATAAGAACTAAGTCTCTGAGCGGGTAAAAAACAAAACTGTGGTTTTAGATCCAAGAACATTATCACAGAGCTAGAGGAATGTTTGTTACTGAGACTGGGGATAAATGAGGAAATGACTTAAAAGGATAAAGTGGGTAGCTGCCTTGATTCCCAAATTAATAATGTCCTTGTTCTTTTGATATCTTCAATATTCACATCTTGGTTTAATTAAAATATTTGGAAGTTGAAGTCCAGTGCAGGCAGAGAAATCATGCATTTGATATGTGGCTTCATGGACTTTATCCTTCTAACCTAATGTTCAAAAGCAAACATTGTCCTGTTGATCACCATCCTTCAGCCCTGGCTTTGGGACTGGGTACCACTCACTGACCTGCACGGGCCTCTGGACATCACAGCTACGTTTTCCAGCTGTCCCCTTGGAGTCTATTTGACCTTGAACTTTGGGTTTCTTCTTCCTCCATGCTGACTTGATCTGCAGGGCTTTGGGGCTCACCTCCCGGGTGACTCTCCGGCCCAGCCCTCCCACCTCAGCAACCAGACTTTAATTCCAAATGTCAGTAGGCCATGTCTTTGACCGTAATCTCTCCTGCCTCCTTCAGAATCACCCTCCATCAAACATTCCTTCTCTTATCTTCCCCTCTGTCTGCCGGCCCCTCTCCACCTTCACAGAAACATGTTTAAGTTTATCCTAGCCTTCAAAAAGAAAAGTAAAACTACAGCTTGCCTCAGCACTGGCACCCTTTAATCTCTCTCCTCCTCCTCATTGTCAAACTTCCTAAGTAACGATCCTCTGGCTGCCTTGCACCTGCAAAGGTCAGGAGGCATGTTCTAGTTGCTAGGTCCAGCTGCTTCTTTGCTCAGGTGGCATGCTCATGGCATGTTAACCCGTTCTGCTAGGATGTAGCCTGCTCCTCGTTGAATCTTTCATGCCTCCCCTCCGCTACTGCATCCTCTGACCCCTGCCCTCCTCCAGCTATGCCCTGGGTCCTCCCCAGACTCCTCCTCCTCTCTAAAAGGAGCCGTGGCCACCGTCTGTGGTCAGCTTCTCTTTCCCCTCCATCCTAGCCCTTGGACAACCCCAACTCTGTATCTCTGAAGAGAGGATGTCCAGTTTTTGGTTTTTTTTTCGTTCCTGATTTCCTTCCTGAACTCCAGCTCCTGGGGCTCTGTCCCCTGGTACTACTTAAGACCTAGGTGAAATCTGTCCTATCTTGCCACATGTTTCAGGCTACAACCACTCACAGGTTCCCCCCTTGCTGGCTCAGGTCACTGCCCAGGAATGACGATGTAAAACATTAAGATGCCCATGGACAAGCTGAGAAAATGACACAGCTAAGGAAATATGCCCCATCTCCTTATAATCCACAGAAATTAAAATAATAAAGCTGTATCATTTTTCACTTCCAAAAACATTTCATGGAGTACATGAGGAGACAATTACATAAGAAGCAGGGGCCAGAAGTGTTCAAAAGTGGGTGTCTGGTTTGCTCATTCATTCCCTTATTAAACTCTTTTGGAGCACCTATTATGCCCCCTGTGATGCGCTGGGCACTAAGGACACAAGAGAGACATGGAGTCTGCCTTTTTTGAAGGAAACACGTTGCTGAAAGGGACAGTGATGGGGGATCTAACTTTCATACAGTGGGCAAGGAAGGCCTCTCAGAGGAGATGCCTGAGCCTGGGAGGGAGTCTGCCTTGGAAAAGCAGGGGGGTGCATTCTTGAAAGAGGGAACGGCCTGTGCAAAGGCCCCAGGGTCAGAACTTTGAAGTCAGAAGGAATGACGAGGTCTGGCTGACTTTTGTTGTCATGAAGAGAAGTGACTATGGTTGCCCTCTGGAGGTGGGCAGGCAGGGGGTGCCAATAACATTCTCAAATGGTAACACAGGGGTAGGAGTGGGCTTCCCAAGAATCAAGACACTTACAAGGCTAAGCCCCAAATTCCAGGGCCCTAAACCTAATGCAATTCATTAACACTCCTTCCCTGGACCTCCGATTCTGTTTATGTAAAATGTTAGGATTGAACTAAAAGATCTCCAAGGCCCCTTTAAATGGAAAATTTCTCCTAAAAGATTAAATTTAATTAAAATAATGAATTTGATATATGAAATGAATCAATTAACTAAGAGTTGAAATATGACGACCACCTGCAGATCTCCGCCTGCCTTTGCCCTGGTTCTGTTTCAACCCTCTGGGCTGTGGTTACAGTGGTGCTGGGAGGCCCTGCGGGAGGTGACACCCTCAACGAAGAATCCAGAACAGCAGGTAGAGCAATCACATGGGAAAGCCTGACCCTGGGAGGAAAGGCATGGAGCGCTTTGCAGATAGTCAAATTTTTGAAGACTGTCGGTTCAGAATACCTCAAATGGGGAGGAGGGCTGGCAGGGTGCATCTGGTCCAAGGACGCTTCTCAGGTTTGATTTATGAGCTGTACAGGAATGTTACCTCTGGCGGTTTTATTTTCCATATGTTTTTCATCTGAACAAATTGAAATTTTTTTTAAAATCACAGAAGTAATTCATTAAAAAAAAAAATTAAGTGCCCTGAAAGTAAGAAGTGGAAGCTCTCACCTCTGTTAGACCCAATCTCATTGCACTCCACGAGGATAACCACTTTTAACAATTGGGTGTGCATCCTTCCAGACCTTTCTGTGCAAGTGCAGACACAGGCGTATTTAAAATTAGATGTAATTTCATATGGTACGTATTTAATAAAAAAATGGGACTCTATGATAATTTGTTTTTTTTAGCTCAGCATTTCTTCAAGAATCTTCATTTCACATCATTAAAGTTGGAGCAACTCTGTGGCAGAAGAGTGTTTCATAGGATGGAAATGTAACATTTAATCACTTCCCTATTGTTGGGCCTTTAATTAGATTGCATTTAATTCTTTTCAGCTTATAAAACTGGTTACAATAACATTCTCGAATAGATCTTTGTGCTCTTAAAGGGGTATGTTAGTAGGATAAACAGGAGTGGAATTGCTAAGTCAAGGGTTTGTGGTATATTATGCATTTAACATCACTTCATGAGAGCTGTCAACTATTTTTCCCTCCTCTTCCACACCGTATTTTCACAAACATTCTGCAATTTGCTAGGCAAAAACTATACTGTAACAGTTTACACTTTCCTGATTACTACTAATGGGGTTAAATATCTTTCATATATTCTTAGATCACTGGCATTCTTCCCCTTGGGAATTACGTGCTTATAGTATTTCCTATTGTACATTGGGTTGATTTATCTTTTCTTAGTGAATTATAGGAACTTGTTCAAATATTCAGGACATTAGTTATTAGCTCTTTGTCATATGTTCAAAAATATGATCTTTCTATCACTTGTCTTTAATAGAGTCTTTAGATATAAAGAAGCCTCTAATTTTCATTAAATCAAAATTTTAAATCTTACTAATTCTTACAGAGGACAAAAGGATTTAAAGTCTTGTTAGGTAGTCTCTCCTCGCCAGTTAAAAATATTCCCCTTAAGTATTTTTATAAGTTTTACTTTCCTATATTTACTTCTGGTATATTTATAGTTTTTATACTGGTATATATTGTGGCACGGGAATCTAATTTTACTTTTCCCCCCCATAATGGTAACTAATTATCTTAATGCTGATTATTGAATTTCCAACCTTTTCATCAATTATTTAAAATGCACCTTTTATCATATACTATGTTCTTATATTCACAGTCTATTTCTAGATTATTTCATTTCATTGCACTGCCTTTGGTATCCATGTCTGTCTCACATTGTTTTAACTGCTGTAGGCTTATTAAATTTTGATATCTGGTAGGAGATGTGCTCACTTCCACCATGTGCCCTTTCCACACATATTCTAGAGAAAATACTTGTTATCTAGCTTTTTTTTTAATTTCAAAAAGGAGATCCCACAAAATATATTTCATTTTGTAATGGGAAAGATGAGATGGTTTACAAAAACCCCAAATCTTTTTTTCCCCTCAAAAACTTAACTCAAACACAGGTTTTGTAAACACCACAATTTCAAAATTCCCCGTGTTAATCAGTGTTATCTAGGTTGCTCTATTTTCCTCTCATTTACATGGTGCAGTGACATGAATTCTGCATCATTCCTACACTATGTGTCTGTAATCACCACTTTCTCCCCCTCTCTCTTCTCATCAGTACTAAAACTTTCTTTATAGCAGAGCTCCTCCTTCCCCTGGTATCCTCCAGCAGAGGCCTGCTCAGGGCACGGGTGTGTTTATATCTATGTGTCTGCACGCAGGTGTTTCCCCTCATTTTCCTGCAATGAACACTGAGTTCAGCTAGCCAAGCTCTTCGTCCCAGCTGGTTCCACCCACTGGCTGGTTCCGGGCTCTCTGATGTCACGTGCTTCTCACACGTCTTGCGCAAGTCTCTGTCCTTCACATTCCCACCTCACACTCTGGGACAGCCCTCCACCCACTTTTTCCATTTGCATCTTCTGAAGCTCTCCAATTTAATATTCCTCCTGTCATTCTCCACACGCATCTCCCCTCATGCCTCCCCTTTCCACATGATAACTGGTAGCTGTGGGCCCTTAGCAGTGGCTACCCCAACCTCCCCTTTTGCTTCCAATTTACCACCAGATGACCAAGGGGCACTTCTCCCTTCCTTTCCGGGTTTTCTCCCTGAGCTCTGTAGTCTGAACACTGCCCCTACAAGTGACGTGCATCTGGGAGTCCTGGAGCTGGGGCTCTGCTCCACCTGGACACTTGGTCCAGGGGACGTAGTGCTGCCTGGGAGTGGGTTTATAGCAACTCGAGGCCTCCATGCCAGCTAGCACCCTTTTCCCTACAGATTCTCTCTGCATCTCTGCTTGCCACAAGGTGGCGCACTGGGCTGGGCTGGGAGGAAGGTGAGTGTGTGCTGGGATTTGGTGCTCTTGCTCCATTTAGTGACCATTACCTATATTTGGGCATTCTCTGTCTGCAAGCCACACCGAGGGTGTGATTCTTGTCTGGGTTCATTTCCCCCTTTTCTGGTGTTTTACACTGTTTGTGGAGGAAATACTGGGAGACGGGCCCCTGACTGCTGCCACCATCTTCTGCTACCTGGAGGCCCCCATTTTCTTCTTTTGAATGATAATAGCTACCATAAAAGAACTGTTTCAACAGACCAGATACCTTATACAGCGGTAGTGAAACTAGCCAACATTTATCGAGGACTTACTACGCACCACGTCCTAAATGTTTTATCTGTATTAACATACTTAAATATCAGGTAGGCACTTCATTATTTATATTTTACAGAGAAACGGAGAAACTTGCCCAGCTTGCACACATCTTCATGCACCATCTTTGCAGAGTCTCAGACAGGCAAAGTGACCTGCCCACGGTCACAGAGCTCCCAAGGCTCAAAGCTGGGATCTGAACCTGGGTCCAATGCTGCTCTTCTCCACTGAAGGAGAGGAAAGGAGGATTGCTGCCAGCTCCTGAGTGTGCCATGCCGAAGCTGTACTGAGACGTGGGGACTGTGACTCTCCAGACAGGGTGGGAGTCACACCTCCTCTTCTGTCTCTGCTGTGGCTGCCACCACCAGTCCCTGCAAGGGGGACCCGGGACGGCAGCAGAGATAGCAGAGGCAGGACCTCTCGAGTGTCCTTCTCCCTGATGTGAGATTGTCCCTGCTTCACAGAGCTGTGCTCTGCCTTCTGCTGGGGCAAGGACATTCTGTGTCCAGGCGGGCCCCTCTCCTGGAATGGCTAAAGTGGGTGGCAGACACAGGAGGGGGTTTGGGGTGGGTCTGAGGGGCAGAAGCTTGTTGGCTGAGCTCTTTGCTGAACTTGATCAACTAGAGAAACATCACCATACGGACCAGCACTTCACTCAAGGGACTGAACCTGACCCTGATCTAGCCTCTGATCCAGCTGCCAACTGGCAGAGACAGAGGACAGGGGAACATATTAAACTGCACTATGTGCCATCAGCAAAACCACCACTAGGGGGCCCACTGCAGTCAAAGACCCTGGGTCCCCAACAGGTAAATCATACAGAAAAGAGAGATGATGACAGCTTAAAGGACTTAATTAAAAATGGGCAGGACTAGGACATTGGGGAAGATGGTGGCGTGAGCAGGGCAGCGGAAATCTCCTCCCCAAACCAAATATATTTATGAAAATACAGCAAATACAACTATTCCTAAAAGAGAGACCAGAAGATACAGGATGACACCAGCCTGCAGCTACACCTGAGAGGACTCGTCACCCCACGAGGAAGAGTCACAAAGGGCCCGGTGGAGTGGCGTGGCTGCAGAATAGTGGAGCAGCAGCGCCACCTACAGCATCCTCATAGAAACTACACCCAGCAGGCGTTTCTTTTTCTCTATTTTCCCTTTCTTCTTTTTCTGACCACTTCTATCGTCATGAAAAGACAGAGGAATATGGTACAAACAAAGCTTACCCAGACAACCCCAGAGAGGGAGCCTGATGGGATGGACATGCACAATCTTCCTGAAAAAGAATTCAGAATAAAAGTCATAACCATACTGATGGATCTACAGAGAAATATGCAACAGCTAAGGGAGGAAGTGAGGGAAGTGAGGAAAGACAATGCAGAGATGAGACACGCGATTGACGGGCTTAGCAGCAGACTGGACAAGATGCAAGAGACTGTTAATGGAATAGAAATCAGACAACAGGAATACAGAGAAGCTGAGGCAGTGAGAGATAAAAGGATCTCTAGGAATGAAAGAATTTTAAGAGAACTGTGTGACCAATCCAAACAGAACAATATTCATATTATAGGACTACCAGAGGAAGAAGAGAGAAAAAGGGTTAGAAAGTGTCTTTGAAGAAATAATTGCCGAAAACTTCCCCATGCTGGGGAAGGAAATACTCTCTTAAACCATGGAAGCCTACATATCTCCCAACACAATTAAAATGGCAAAGATCAAAGATAAGGACAGAGTATTAAAGGCAGCTAGAGAGAGAAAAAATATCAGCTACAAAGGAAAAATCATCAGACTTCTCAACAGAAACCTTACAAGCCAGGAGAGAATGGCATGATATATTTAATGTAATGAAACAGGAGGGCCTCGAACCAAGAATATTGTATCCAGCACGATTATCATTTAAATTTGAGGGAGGGATTAAACAATTTCCAGACAAGTGAAAGCTGAGGGAATTTGCCTACCATAACCCACCTCTTCAGGATATCTTAAAGGGACTTCTCTAGATGGAAGCACTCCTAAGGCTAAAAAGAGGTCACCAGAGAAAATAAAATCATAGCAAAGAAAGAGACCATACAAATACTAACTAAAGGCAAAGAATAAAACACCTAGTATATAAAGAATGGAGGAGGAAGAATAAGAAAGGAGAGAAATAAAGAATCATCAGACTGTTTACAATAACTTAACAAGAAAGTTAAGTTAGACTGTTAGATAGTAGAGAAGCTACCCTTGAATCTTTGCTAACCATGAATCTAAAGCAAGCAATGGCAATAAGTACATATCTATCGATAATTACCCTAAATGTAAATGGACTGAATGCACCAATCAAAAGACACTGAGTTACTGAATGGATGAAAAAGCAAGAACCATTTATGCTACTTACAGGACACTCACCTCAAACACAAAGATATACACAGCCTAAAAGTGAAGGGATGGAAAAAGATATTTCATGCAAACAACAAGGAGAAAAACGCAGGTGTTGCAGTACTTGTATCAGAAAAAATAGACTTCAAAACAAAGAAAGTAGCAAGAGATAAAGAAGAGCATTACATAATGATAAAGGGGTCAGTCCATCAAGAGGATATAACCATTTAAAATATATATGCACCCAACACAGGACCGCCGGCATATGTGAAACAAATACTAACAGAATTAAAGGAGGAAATACAAAGCAATGCAGTCATGTTAGGAGACTTCAACACACCACTCACTCCAAAGGACAGATCAACCAGACAGAAAATAAGTAAAGACACAGAGGCACTGAACAACACACTAGAATATATGGACCTAACAGACATCTACAGAACTCTACACCCAAAAGCAACAGGATACACATTCTTCTCAAGTGCACATGGAACATTTTCCAGAATAGACCACATACTAGGCCACAAAAAGAACCTCAGTAAATTAAAAAATATTGAAATCCTACCAACCAACTTCTCAGATCACAAAGGTATAAAACTAGATAAATTTTAGAAGGAAAACAAGAAGGCTCACAAATACATGGAGACTTAACAACATTCTCCTAATTAATCAATGGGTTAATGACCAAATCAAAACAGAAATTAAAGAATATATGGAGACTGATGACAACAACACAAAGCCACAACTTCTGTGGGACGCAGCAAAGGCAGTTATAACAGGAAAGTATACTGCAATCCAGGCCTATTTAAAGAAGGAAGAACATTCCCAAATGAATAGTCTAAAGACACAATTACTGAAATTGAAAAAAAAGAAGAACAAATGAGGCACAAAGTCACCAGAAGGAGGGACATAATAAAGATCAGAGAAGAAATAAATAAAATTGAGAAAAATAAAACAATAGAAAAAATCAATGAAACCAAGAGCTGGTTCTTTGAAAAAAAAAACAAAATAGATAAACCCCTAGGCAGACGCATTAAGAGAAAAAGGGAATCTACACACATCAACAGAATCAGAAATGAGAAAGGAAAAATCACGACGGACCCCACAGAAATACAAAGAATTATAAGAGAATATTATGAGAATCTATATGCTAACAAGCTGGAAAACGTAGAAGAAATGGACAACTTCTTAGAAAAATACAACCTTCCAAGACTGATCAAGCAAGAAACAGAAAACTAAACAGACCAATCACCAGCAACGAAATTGAATCGGTAATCAAAAAACTACCCAAGAACAAAACC
This sequence comes from Smutsia gigantea, assembly GCA_032199065.1. Lineage (NCBI taxonomy): Eukaryota > Metazoa > Chordata > Mammalia > Pholidota > Manidae > Smutsia > Smutsia gigantea. The sequence continues at coordinate 44,875 of JAVSCE010018786.1, forward strand.
CCCGGACCAGATGGATTCACCTCTGAATTCTACCAGACATGTACAGAAGAAATAACACCGATTCTCCTTAAAGTTTTCCAAAAAATAGAAGAGGAGGGAATACTTCCAAACTAATTCTATGAAGCCAGCATCACTCTAATACAAAAACAGGCAAAGACCTCACCAAAAAAGAAAATTACAGACCAATATCCCTGATGAACATAGATGCAAAAATACTCAACAAAATATTAGCAAACTGAATTCAAAAACACATCAAGAAGATCATACACCATGATCAAGTGGGATTCATCCCAGGGATGCAAGGATGGTACAACATTAGAAAATCCATCAACATCATCCACCACATCAAGAAAGAGAAGAACAAAAACCACATGATCCTCTCCATAGATGCTGAAAAAGCATTTGACAAAATTCAGCATCCATTCATGATTAAAACTCTCAACAAAATGGGTACAGAGGGCAAGTACCTCAACATCATAAAGGCCATATATGACAAACCTACAGCTAACATCATACTTAACAGCAAGAAGCTGAAAGCTTTTCATCTAAGATCAGGAACAAGACGGGGATGCCCACTCTCTTCACTGTTATTCAACATAGTACTGGAGGTCCTAGCCATGGCAATCAGACAAAACAAAGACATACAAGGCATCCAGATTGGTAAAGAAGAAGTCAAATTGTCACTATTTGCAGATGACATGATATTGTACATAAAAAACCCTAAAGACTCCACTCCAAAACTACTAGAACTAATATCTGAATTCAGCAAAGTTGCAGGATACAAAATTAACACACAGAAATCTGTTGCTTTCCTATACACTAATGATGAACTAACAGAAAGAGAAATCAGAAAAACAATTCCATTCACGATTGCATCAAAAAGAATAAAATACCTAGGAATAAACCTAACGAAGGAAGTGAAAGACCTGTACTCTGAAAACTACAAGACACTCCTAAGAGAAATTAAAGAGGACACTAACAAATGGAAATGCATCCCATACTCTTGGCTAGGAAGAATAAATATTGTCAAAATGGCTATGCTACCTAAAACAATCTACAGATTCAATGCAATCCCTATCAAACTACCAAGAGCTTTCTTCAATGAACTCGAACAAATAATTCTAAAATTCATATGGAACCACAAAAGATCCTGAATAGCCAAAGCAATCCTGAGAAGGAGGAATAAAACAGGGGGAATTACGCTCCTTGACTTCAAACTCTACTACAAAGCCACAGTAATCAAGACAATTTGGTATTGGCACAAAAACAGACCCAGAGACCAGTGGAACAGAATAGAAAATCCAAACATTAACCCAAACATATACAGTCAATTAATATATGATAAAGCAGCCTTAGATATACAATGGGGAGATGGTAGCCTCTTCAGCAGCTGGTGTTGGCAAAACTGGACAGCTACATGTAAGAGAATGAAACTGGACTACTGTCTAACCCCCAAAACAAAAGTCAACTCAAAATGATTCAAAGACCTGAATGTAAGTCATGAAACCATAAAACTCTTAGAAAAAAACATAGGCAAAAATCTCTTGGACATAAAGATGAGTGACTTCTTCATGAACATATCTCCCCGGGCAAGGGACACAAAAGCAAAAATGAACAAGTGGGACTATATCAAGCTGAAAAGCTTCTGTACAGCAAAGGACGCCATCAGTAGAACAAAAAGACATCCTACAGTATGGGAGAATATATTCATAAATGACGTATCCGATAAGGGTTGACATCCAAAATATATAAAGAACTCATGCACCTCAACTAACCAAAAGCAAATAATCCAATTAAGAAATAGGCAGAGGACATGAATAGACACTTCTCCGAAGAAGAAATTCAGATGGCCAACAGGCACATGAAAAGATGCTCTACATCGCTAATCATCAGAGAAATGCAAATTAAAACCACAATGAGATATCACCTCACACCAGTGAGGATGGCCTACATCCAAAACACAAGCAACAACAAATGTTGGCGAGGATGTGGAGAAAAGGGAACCCTCCTACACTGCTGGTGGGAATGCAAATTAGTTCAACCATTGTGGAAAGCAATATGGAGGTTCCTCAAAAAACTCAAAATAGAAATACCATTTGACCCAGGAATCCCACTCCTAGGAATTTACCCTAAGAATGCAGCAGCCCAATTTGAAAAAGACACATGCACTCCTATGTTTATTGCAGCACTATTTACAATAGCCAAGAAATGGAAGCAACCTAAGTGTCCATCAGTAGATGAATGGCTAAAGAAGATGTGGTACATATACACAATGGAATATTATTCAGCCATAAGAAGAAAACAAATCTTACCATTTGCAACAACATGGATGGAGCTAGAGGGTATTATGCTCAGTGAAATAAGCCAAGCGGAAAAAGACAAATATCAAATGATCTCACTCATATGTGGAGTATAAGAACAAAGAAAAAAACTGAAGGAACAAAACAGCAGCAAACTTACAGTAAGAACCCAAGAACGGACTAATAGTTACCAAAGGGAAAGGAACTGAGGAGGATGGGTGGGAAGGACAAGGAGGAAAAAGGGGCATTACGATTAGCAGACATATTGTTGGGGGGTGCGGGGAGGACTGTACAACTCAGAGAAGACAAGTAATGATTCTATAGCGTCTCACTATGCTGATGGACAGTGACTGTAATTGTGTTTGTGGGGGGGACCTGATGAAGGGGGTAGTTTAATAATCATAATATTGCACATGTGATTGTAGATTAAGGATCCCAAAATAAATTATAAAAAAAAATGGGCACGACTAAACTATAAGGTCCAGGATACATGCTTGGCCAATAAAATTATAAATAAATGCAAGCAAGTGGTTTCTATGCAAGCCGGGTGGGGGAGGGAGCAGAGATGGGGATGCGGCACTTGGAGGGGCTTCACTTAGGGGCTGTCCTGGCCCAGGCGCACACGCGTTCCAGGTGGCTGCCGTGGGGGTGCCTGTGGTCCTGCGGGCCTGGTGGGGTGGGATGAGCTCTTCGGCACCAGAATGAGCTGTGGACCCCCTCAGCTCGTGCTTCAGGCTTCTCCCGGCCCGGCGCAGTTCTCCTGGCAAGTCATGGCAGCATGGCCTGAAAATGCAAGTTCTGCACATGCGCCCTTTCCTTTGAGATATGACAGTATGGGTAGCAATGACTAGACTTAAAAAAAGAAAGGTTTTTTAATGGCTTTCTTGTTTGGGAGAAAAGGTTTCATTCAGTTAAAAACTGAAATTATATTTGTATTATTTTTTAAACTGCATAGGAATCCACACTTACTTCAGTAAAGAATCTGCTTCAATTATACAGAGGAAATGGAACAAGAAGTTGCTGGAAAACTTGTTCAACAAGTTGAAGGAAAATGCATCATTCTTGAAACACTTAGCCTTGCTAAAAGAAAATACGAGGATTGAAGTCATGCTTAAAGGATGCCAGACCTTTATTAATAGTCATCAGATCAATGATCTGGAGGCAACTGACAAAACACTACGCAGATAGAAATCTGTATTGCAGGGCAAAATATCATAGAAAGAAAAAAGGTGAAGGAGGAGAAATCAAAACACTGAGAACTAGATGACTTGCTTGTGACAGTGCAGGAAAGGTAAAGTCTCAAGAACACAGATGAAGACCATTCGATGGCTGATGCATTTTCCAAATGGAGTAACTGAAGGAGAGCCCTTCCCAGAGGGCCTTCCCCACAGGGTCAGCCTTCATCTCGGAAAGCTTTGCCCTCACCTCTACTCAGAGTCCCAACCTGAACACAGGCTTTATGCCTCCACCTCTGTCTCCAACTCTAGGCCTTTTGTTGCTGGTAGAGCCAAGGAGATAGTTCGTGGGACTTGGACCTCCTGCCTGGCTGCCCCACCAGAAAGCAGGTATGGACCACCCCCTGAATGCTTCCTGCTCAGGGAGGTTTCCAGCCTTCCACACTCTTTGGTGGCAATGAGAAATGTCTGTCCACTAAGGGGTTTTCTTGATTTTTCTCTCCCATAGGTTGGGTTTCCCTTCATCCTCCCCATATCCTGAAATGAATCATGAGTTAACATCAGTGTTGATTCAGTCTTCAAACAAACCTGTGACTAACCATCTGGAGCCACAGCTCCAGAGAAATTTGAGACATTTTTGTGTCTCTTTAAAAGCAATTTTGAATTCACTCTCATTACTGGTTTAGGAAACTGCCAGGTCTTCCTTAAATGTTTATTTTCTGCCTTATTGGAAGTTTTATGGAATTACAATTCCAGGATACTGACTTGTAAGTAATGTTTATTCATTAAAAGGTAGTTTCAAATATTAAGTATCACCCAGGTTGGCATTTCCCAAATTGACTTCAGGAGAAAGTGGTGGCATGATTTCTCACTGCCAGGAAGACAGCCAGCAACCGTCATCTGCAGCAGCCATCTCTTCCCCACCTTCTCCTGCTGCTTCTCTGAGATACCCTCAGAGCTACACAGGAAGTCAGAGATCTCCTGGTACCATCCGCTAAGCATGAAGGAGAGGCCAACGGATGGCCGGCTGAAGAGATCAGCTCTGAGAGTGACTCTCTGACCTCCTGACCTCCTGACCTCCAGCTCATCAGTGACTCTCTGCATCCTGCAGAGCGAATCTTAAAACCCAGTGAGTGAGAAAAATCTCCAGTGGAAGACTGTGTGTCCTGCCATGAAGAACAGCTTCTGTCCAGCTAAATCTCCTTGGAATCCAGCAAAGTAAAAAGGGAAAAAAATTCCTGAAGTGTTTTGAAGGTTTCAGAATTGCAATAAGATGACCTCATTATCTTTCTAGTTCTTGAAACTCATTCCAGAGATTCCACTTAGAATGGAAAAATCAAAATTAGACTCAAATGTTCTCTTCCATGGGCATATACATCCATGTATCATTTATCAGTTTGTGCGTGGATGTTCTGGAACACTCATTTGTATATATTAATGTCCTGGTATTGTGTTTCTCTTAAGCTAATTAAATGTGAAACTGGCCCTGTGAGGCTCTGGTCACTTGAACAAAGAACATACCTGCGTGTCTGTTACTTTTGATGAATGGGCCAGCCAGAATTTCGTTACCCCTCGTTGGGGGTTTATACATTTCACCCCAACAATGCTGTCATTTTTTGATCACTTGAGGCTTTCACCTGGACAGCGTGATCTCCAGGCATCTTGTTCCTTGTGTAGTCTTGACTTCCTTGTGGAGGTGCTGTACCAAGGTTTCACGTACTCACTGCCCTTGGAGAAGAGATTGGCCAGCTGCCTAGAGTTCAACTGGTGGTCCAGCCGCCCTCAGTGGTGTCACTAGAAATCTTCAGAGCAAGGCTCCCCATTGCCAGATGGGGAGAGAAGGTTGCTCTTCCACACTTTAAAAAGAGAGAAAGTCTTCCCAGGGGAAGAAAGGAGAAAGAGACACACAACCAGTCCTCATTAGCAGATGGTCCTGTGTGCGAGCCCATGAGGGCCCAGGCACTCCATTAGCAGTGTCTTATGCAGTTTAATGCTTTCATGATGCCCATTTTATAGAAGAGGATAATAAAAGTCAGAGAGATGAAGCCGTTTGGCTACACCTGTGCAGCCAGGGGGCGCTGGCCCTGGAACTCGCTCCAGCTCTGCCGGGGCCCAGAGTCTGTGCTTCCTTCCTCTCCAGACACGCAGCCAGGATCTCCGGCCAGGTGACAGCGAGGAATGACACACCCACAGGGGGGAGCAGGACACGTGGATAATGAAGGAAGGGCAGTGGGTTAGTTCCCCATTACTGCTATAACAAATTACTATAAACTTAGTAGCTTAAAGCCCCGCACATTTATTATCTTGTAGTTCTGGAGGTCAGACGACATGGGTCTCACTGGATTAAACTCAAGGTGTTGGCAGGCGTTCCTCTGCGGAAGTTCTAGGGGAAGATCCTTTCGTTGCCTGTCCTTACCAGCCTCTAGAACCAAATTCCTTGCACTCTTTGACTCATGGCCCCTTCCTCCATCATCAGGGCCAGCAGTGAAGCATCTTCAGTTCTCTCTCTGCCTCCAATTTCTCTGCCTCCCTCGTTCCACTTATAAAGATCTTTGTGATTACATTGGACTCATCCAGAAAATCTCCCGGTTACAAGGTCTTGATTAGAAACTTGAATTCCATCTGTAATTTTGCCACGTCACCTAACATGTTCATAGGTTCCAGGGAACAGGATGTGGACATCTTTGGTGGGGCGGGGGGAGTTCTTCTGCCTACCACAGGGAATATCAATATGACTCTGCCTCCTCACAATTTTACCGGAAGCTGGGTGATGGTGGTACTCAGGTCCACATGGCTGCCTCTGGCATGTGTACCAACTCCTGGCTTCCCATCCTGCCAGGCAATCTTGTGAAAGTCTAGAAACATGGAGGCTAGCACCATCCCGGAAGGTGAGGAGTGGGAGCCGCAGGTCCTCAGAGACCCCAGCTTATCAGCCAAGATTCTGAGCTGATGACCAACCATACCGGAGAGGAAGCCAGCAAGGCCGAAGAGGACACTAATCTGAAGTGTTCTGCAGGAACTGACGGGCAGTGCTCCAGAGCATAGGATCCCTGGCGTGTGCCTGGCATGCAACAGTGGACAAGACCTTCATGTGCCTTATCTCATGGGCTGAGCTGGGGAGGAGGCAAGGTAAATGGCCTCGCTCTCAGGAAGACTCAGATGCAAGTGCTTTGGAAACATCTGTTAGAACTGAGAACGGAAATGTCAGAGCGAATGATTGAAAATAAATGAATGAACGAATAAATAAATAAATAAATTACAGATGGGGGTGATTATTCCAAGATGCTAACATTTTGCCCCCAAAAGTAGGTTTTTAAAAATTACAAGGCAGTTCACAGAAAGAAGAAAAAAACTAAAGGTATTAAACAGGTAACTTAATAGAAGCGCGTTATTCCTTTTCACTATAAAGGTTTTAATTTCCTCCCCCACCCCCCATTATTTCTGCTAATAAGCTGGTCAGCTGGGCTGGAACTGATTATGGGAGGCTGGGAACAGATTTTTATTACCCAGAATAACATTTTTACATATTAGCATTTTACTTTTCAGTTTTATGAATCAAATGCAATATGGAGTCTCTTTAAAAGTCAGGACACAATTCAGAATATTAACCTCAGGTTTACTTCATTTGAGTGTGTAAATACACACATCCGTAGGGTGAAGTCTGAGTCCTAGCAATTCTACACACACTCTTAAAGGCAAAAAGGGAAAATGGTCTTTGCAACCTTTGGGGATTCTGGGAAAATTAAGGGAAGAATTCTGGGTGGGCCTTCAGATAGAAGGCTGGGTGATAAGGCTTCCCACCAGTCAGTCAATCAAAATCACGTGTGAAGTGCTTTTCTGCACACAGGTGTCTCACTGGGAACTGTGGAGCATCATGAAGAAAAGGGGAAACACAGATTTTCACTCAAGGAGCTTTTACTATTAAAAGGGAAGGTAGGAGAAATGACTATGTAGAATCCATACGAGCACTTGTGAACAAAACAAACATTTACAAGAAGCTGTAACTGAAGTCATCATGGTAGCTTCAAACAGACTTGGCTCATAACAGACTCTCAATAAATGTGTACTGAACAAATGAAAAAAGAATAAAAGAAAGAAGGAATGAATAAGTGAAAATTGTATATACAGACTCAAATAGTTTTGACCAATTAAGGGCTGATACAGATGATTTTCTTAGATGTTAGTTTTCAAGGTTAGTTTGTGAGCTCAGTCCTTTAAACGGTGGTTCATTTTCCTCTGATGGCCTTTTCCTAAAAATAGGAAGTGCTGTCAGGAGGAAGCAATGGTGCCCCCACTGTGGTCTTTGAGTACAAATAGCCAAGGCCCTACAACTTTGAAAATTTAAAGCAAGTCAGAATAACTTTTCATGTAAAATAAAATTCTTGTTTAAAAAAGCAGAACATAATAACTTTAGGAGGCAGACTAAATAGTCCTAGAGAACAAGCAGTTAAAGAAAATGAACACCTAGTAGGAAGTCAGTAGCTTAATTTTTATTGTCCTAGTGGTAGCTAGCTACCATCTAACTTTATGCTCATTATTGACTATGACCCTTTTCTCAACTAAATGGTGGAATGACGAAAGAATCTAATTTTGGAATCTGTTGGCAGGTAGGGTATGTGACTGTCCATCACCCTAGTCATTTACTGTTCATCGGGTGCTCCAGACCCCTTTTAGATGGCTAAGTGGTAAAGAGTGAGATATTCCTAACTCTTAGCCAGTTTTCAGATCTACCAGGCATTCACTTCGTGCAGGTCAGTAAACTACATAGTCTGTGGGCTATATTTGGCTTGCTGTCTGTTTTTGTAAATATATTTTGTTGGAAACATCACTGCCTTCACACTGTAATAGCAGAGTTGAGTAGCTGCAGCAGAGACCATGAGGCGTGCAAAGCTGCAAATACCCGGTCCTTTATAGGAAAAGTCTAGCACAGCAGAGCTGGAAGTCTTCGCCTTACCCTACTGCCACTTTCACCCCCAAATATCGAAACAATGGAATTCCCCCCAACCCCAAACCACCACCTGCACTAATATCACCACCTCCACCACCACCACCAAAAACAACCACCTTACTTTCCAGCAAACACACTTCCAGGGATGTTTCCTTTCTGTGTACTTACAACCTGAAGTGACAACATGGTGTTGTGGGTAGAAGACCATGTCATCACTGTCTTTATCCCCAGTGTGTTCTGGTTTCATGGCTTATACAGAAGACAGGACGGATGAGGTGATGAAGGAAGAGCCCTGTGCCCATCTGAGGACAAGGGCACTCTTTGTGCAGGGCAGCCGACGCCTCTTATGTTTGGTGGCATAAACCCTACATCTCTGATTCAATTAATTGTTTACTCCAACTCCTAAAAAGGTACAGATCACATTCTCCAAGGTAATAAAATCAGAAATTAACAGCACACACGTAACCCCTTAAACATGTAAATGTTGACAAATGCCTTAAATAATTGGGGTTAAAAAATAAATAAAAATTATACATAATAGGCAGACAGTTTCGGTTTTGGCAGATGAAATGACGGTTATGGAGCTGGTTGGCAGTGATGCCGGCACAACAAAGTGATGTACTTAATGCCACTGAAGTGGTGCACAGAAAGTGGTTAAAATGGTAAATTTTATGTTTTATATGTTTTACCACACTTAAAAAAAAAGTTACCATTAGGGGGTGGCAGCATGAAGGGTATATGGGAACTGTCTGCACACTATCTTTGTAATTCATCTGCAAATATACAGTTATTCAAAAATAACAAGTTAAAAAAAATTAAACAAATTCCATTTACTTAGAATAATGTTTCTCAAAATGTGGCCTCTGACTTCTTTGCACTAGGTCGGTGGCATCAAATCTATTTTCATAGTAACACTCTCATGAACATAAAGGGCATGGAAGTTCATTGATACGGTTTCAGATTCCACATTGCAACTAACCTTTGAGAAACTACTGAACTACTGTTCCAGTTTGGTGTAATATCAAAGAAAAAGATCCACAATTATCGGAAAAGATTTCTAAACTACTTTGCCATTTTCCAACTACCAACCAACGACCAACACATCAACCTGAAGCCAAATTTTGTTCAAATGCTTTAGCCAAAACAGCGTATCACAATGGACTGAAAGAAGAAACATATAGGAGAATCCAGCTATCTTCTATTAAGCCAGATGTTAAAAGATTTTTACAGAATTGTAAAACTTTCTTCCCAGATTTGTTTGCCTTGGGAAGTAGTTCCTTTTTTTAAAATACAATTATTATACAATAAGTTTTTTCTGTTATTTTAAAATGAATTAATAATTTTCAAATCTCAGTTTAAATTTTGAATACTATAAATACCAATGAACACAATTCATGTAGACAAAAATTCTTTGCATCTTTGATAACTTTTAAGCATGTAAAAGGACCAAAACATTTGGGAATCACTGAGAAAATAAAAATAAAACAAACATATATTGAATTTATGAGATATGGTTAAAGCCATAAATACTCCAATTTTTAAAAAAATGGAAATACAAGTAGAAATCTGAAAACAGAAGTTTATGAAAACATTGGCATTAGAGACTAAGAGCTGGTTCTCCAAAAGAACTTTTTTAAGTTGAAGATTATGATTGGACCCTTTCTTAAAAAAATTGACATAAAACACTTTAGTTTTGACATGTAGCATTTAGTTTCAGGTATAAAACATAATGATTCAATATTTGTATATATTGTGAAATGATCACCACAATAAATCTCATTAACATCCACCATCATGCATAGCTACGAATTCTTTTTCTTGTGATAAGAACTTTTAAGATTTACTTTCTTAGAAACTTTCAAATACACACTACAATATTACTAACTGTAGCTGCCATTTTGTACATTGCACCCCATGACATCTATTTAATAACTGGAAGGGTGTAGCTTTTTAATAAGCAACTTTAATAAAGAAACAAGCAATAAAGCCCAAATAAACAGTGTTATAACTAAAAAAAGATATGTCAGAGAGCATTTAAATTGTAAGTGAATTCTCTATGTAATTTTATACTGTGACGTTTGAAACTCTCCATGAAAAAGATACATTAAAAAAACTACCAAACTGACTTAACATGAACAAGAAAATAATGACAGAAGGGTAACCATAGAAGAATTTTTAAAAGTTACCAAAAATGATTTCTTGCCAAAAGGTTCTAGGTCCAGGTATTTTTTCTTGGTGAGTTTCCATCAAAATCTAAAAGACTAGGTAATGACATAAACCTTTGCAGAGCATATAGAAATTGGAAAGGTAACCTAACCTAAGCCTCAGAGAGGTAGCACAAAATGTAAGCGATGGGCCAGACTCACTAACATGCATAGATCTGCAAAATCCTAAGGTACCATCAAACTGAATTCAATACATTAAAAGAAATCACTGAGCGAGATGAAGCAGGTTGTATTCTTAGACTGTAAGGATGATAGAAAGTAGGAAATGTTTAGGAAAAAATTGTTTAAGTAGATGCCAAAATGACATTTAAAACTCATCCTGGTAAAAACACTTACAAAATTAGAAACAGACATTTTCAATCTGGTAGCAAGCATGTAATCATACATTAATTAAAAATATTTATTGAGCATACAGCTATCTTTCTTGATAGTAAAAATTAGAGGTATTTACATTAAAATCAGGGATAAGTTAAGAATGACTGCTATCCTTTATGAATAATAGTTTTTGAAGTTCTGGTAAACTTTTGGTAATAGATCATGAAAGAAATGAGCTGTGGAAAGGACGAGGCAACACCATCATTATCGTTATTTCTATATGATGATAATACCATTAGAAAATCATGAGAATCTACTGAAAATACCCCAAATTAATACAAATTCAACAAATGGCCAGATAGTGATAAATGTAAGAAACCTAAAGCTTTTCTCTATACTGACAAAAACAATTCTGAAGATAAAAGAGGAACAGATTTCTTTCTCCATCACCACTATCATACCACAACAGAATAGTTAAATACCTACGACCAATCCTGACAAGAAATGTAGAGAATCTACACAGGACATATCAAAATTTTACTGGCAGATAGAAACTATTTGAATAAATGGAAATAAATGCTATGTTCTTAGGCTAGGTTTATTCCTCCCAAGTGATTTACAGATCAAATACACGTTTGGCACGATGCAGGTTCCAACTCATGCGTCACCTCCTGTGAGACCGTCTCTGATCACCTGACTCAAACAGCACCCTACCCCTCCACCCAGTCACAGGCTCTCCTCCCCTGTCAAGGCCACCTCACTTATTTATAAGACGCCCTGTCCAGACATGCCTCATGTTCCCCACTTCTCTGTACCCTAGCTCGTGCTGCTCCTTTGGACTAAAAAGTTCTTTCCCTGATTCCTTTCTGATAAAAGCTTACCCTTCCTCTAAAATAGGGGTTGGCAAACTCCAGCATGGAGGCCAAATTTGGCGACTGCCAATTTCGTAAGTAAATCAGGTTTTATTGGAACACAATGTCCATTCATTCATGTATTGTCTACAGCTGCTTCCTCACTACCACTGCAAAGTAGTCGTAGCTGCGACCAAAGGGGTCCTGCAAAGCCAAAAATATTTACCAGATGGTCTTTTCCAAAAAAAGGTTGCCAATCACTGCTCTAAAGACCAGTTTAAGCACTCCCTCCTCAAGTTCCTCCTCCGATTACCCTGTCAGAGTAATTTCTCCATCCTTTGCACTCCCATAGTCCTAGCCATCAAAGGATTCTCAAGTGGGTCGGGTCATAAACGCCTTGTGCGGCAGGGAGCATGTATTCTTCAATTTCAAGCCTCTACAATGCACTGAATGCAGTAGGTGCTTACAGATATCCATTGAAATGTTTAAGTATTTCACATGATCATCAAGTCAGATAAAGAGCAATATTTTACTCAGATTATGCAACTATTAGATAAAGGGAAAAATAAATACTAATCAAGGAGACAAATTTTGCCCCAAAGCATAATAAATAGAGGTGTGACTGCCAGGCCACAAAGAAAGGTGAAGGGGTAAGGCTACGTGAAGCATATTTTCCAAGGAAGGACTGGCAGACTGACTTAGAACTCAGTAGGGGGACTGGACCTTTCCTACACTGATGCTTAAGTGATTTCTAAGTCAAGGAATAGTGTCTGCCTGGGGAAACGGGTGAGGAGACTTAAAGAGGCCCAAAGTTCAAAGAGCTATTGATGCTTGGCTATAACAGCTGGAGAAGAGCTAACAGAGGCAACCCACAATTGGAAGGAGAGAGGAGGAGGCTTATCTTCAAAGCTCCCCCCTTCAGGGATTTATTAGCAAGAATGAAAAGATCAGCAGAATCTGCCTGGAGCCCTGCTCGATGGTGAAGGAACAAGGGCGCTCAGCTTCTCGTGTGGGAAGGCGAGCCCTGGAGAGGGCAGGGGATGATCCTAGGAGGCAGATTTCCCATTCCTGAAGCTCTAACCCCTGAAGGACAGTCAGGGGCGTTCCAAAAGGGAGCAAGGACCATGAAGCAGAAAGCTGCTGGTTAAGAAAGCCTTGAAGTTATTTTTTTCTCAGCTGTCACCTCTCCTTCATTAAGCAACTATATTAAGTCTACTATATTTACTGAATGTTGTTGAAGCCTTAGATATTTCTTCCTGAGACTTAGCTTGCATTAATTCCCTAGTGTGGAAGCTCGGTGATCTAACACATCAAATAAAGCCAGACTTTGATTTAAAGAGGGGAGGCTTAGGGGCGCCTCCAAGTGGGTTAGGGAATGGACCGATGTAGGACAGCATTATCCACGCTGGACTCACGGCCGATGGGGTCTGAGCTATGATCCTAATCCAGGTAGGAACCTGGCGGTGATTTCGCAGCCCCGCTGAAGACGGTGTCTGCCGTGCTGCTGCCAGAGTGGGCTGGGAGAGAATGACGTTCTCCCCTCAGGGACAGGCCGGTCAAATCCCCTCGGTACAAATCCAAGCCCCAGTCCTCTCCGCAGCTGTTCCCGCATTTGAGGAAAACATCCCATTAGGCAAAGGAAAGCAGGTGTGGGCAATCTGCATACATCTGAGACAGATGATGTCATGAAAAGCAAAACCAAATCGCAACTTGACTATTTCCCACAAAACAAAGGGCAAATCCAAATCCAAACAGGCGAACTTTATTTTACATTTCCAGGCAACCAGGTGCTAAAAAGTGGAAAATGGGAATCAACAATGTGTTTAAGGCGGTGGGGCAGAGTTGATTTCACTTTGTTTCAGTCTATCTGAAGGCTTTTCAAGGCAGTGACTGTAAAAGTGAAAAAACCCATGTAAACAGATACAACGACGTCAGAGCTTTTCTGAGTCAAAGGGAAGCGTGCTGGTAGACACCAGGTGGGAAGTAAGTGATGCAAGGTGCAGCCCAGGGGCGCTGAAGCAAACAACAGCATCCTTCCAAACCACAGCAAGAGGGCACGGGATCTTTGTTCTGTGATTGGCTTTTGGACAGGATTCACAAAAGCCTGCTGCTAAGGAAAAGGTGAGAACGCAGTCCAGATAAAAACCAAATATTCAGTGATCACCTTCTCCCTTGTGCCATCAGTGATGAGGAGCGCCCAGCCCCAAGGCAGGCTAATTAACTCTCTGAGGTGTTTGCAGTTGACTGTCACCTGGGGCTGCAGGTAACCAAGGAGGGTCACAAAGCCCATCTCAGCCTCCTGTCCTGCTGCCTGAAGGCAGAGCACTGGTGTGTGTCATGTCACCTGCTTAAATACGCTTCTAAAAATGCACTTGACGTGTTGGTAGAATGTAGGGAAATTGGAACCCTTATGCATTGTTGGTGGGAGTAGAAAATGGTGCAGCCACTGTGGAAAACAGTTTGGTAGTTCCTTAAGAAGTTAAACATAGAATTACCATATGACCCAGCAACTGAACCTCTGGGATATAGACCCAAAAGGAATTGGAAGTAGGGACTGAAACAGATACTTGTATAGCAGCATTATTCATAATAGTTATAAGATGGAAATAACCCAACTGTCCATAAGCAGATGAGTGGATAAATAAAATGTGGTATATGTACAAAGGGGAATGAATTTCTGACACCTGCTACAACATGGATGAACCTTGACATTATGCTAAGTGAAATAATCCAGACACAAAAGGACAAATACTGTACAATTCCACTCATATGCGGTACCTAGGATAGGCAAATTCATTGGACAGAAAGTAGAATAGAGGTTACCAGGGGTTTGGGGGAAATCGGGACTTATTACTTATTATTGGAATGATGAAAAAGTTCTGGAAATGGACAGTGGTGATAGTTGTACAACCTCATGAATGTACTTAATACCATACACTTAAAAATCATTAAAAAGATAAATCTTAGGTTTATACATATTTTACCACAATTTTAAAAAGGGAGGGAAAACACGTTTCATTTCTTTAAGATATTCTACTCTTTTTAAGATCTGGATGTTCTTTTAGATGCTAATTTCAAAAGAACTCTGCTGAAGCAGGTGGTGGGAAGTCTAGTGACTAAGAAAAAGTATGGCAACCTAGCACAAGGATTCGCATTGAGACAGAGACCGTAGGTGTAGTCAGAGTAGGGTGAGGGCCTCCAGAAAAAGCAAGGCAGGATATTTGTAGTCAGAGCAATGTAACTACATGCAAGGAAACCCCCTACCAAAAGTCTGTGTTAAACATTCAGCTCTAGAGTCATTCTTCAGTGAGATCAGTTAATATTCCCCAGATAAAGAAGAGCAGCCCATGTTTATATTATGCTAATCATTTATAATCATGGGTAAGATTCACTTTAACATGCTAAAAGGCCCAGGCCTATGTGCTGTCTTTCCTCCTTCAGATCTGATTAAGTTTCAATTTTGCAAACTGGGCAAACTAATTTAGCATGCAGGCCCAGCCATAAACAACACAGTAAAAGGCAAGAAGGATTCCACCTTAAAAATGAGATTGCATTCTAATACCCAAGAAGTTAAGAGGTTAGAAGTTCTTAACTTACTCTTTAGCAAACAATACCTCAGGCCACCTTGGGGGCTGAGTAGGTGGCCTTGTTTCCTATGCCCCCAGACCAAGATGCTGGTATCTCGGAGAAATCATCAGAGCAGGAGGTTGCTTGTGTTAATTCTAAATATTCTGGGACCACTTAATAAGTCCACACCCCTTAGTTTTTTTTCATGTTCTCGAAAATCCTCAACTGCCTATAAAACTCCTAGACAACACACCACCCAGACTCTCTTGCCCCTCCTGGCATGAGCCGGGAGCTCTGTCCTTTCACTTTATCTCTAAATAAAACCCTGTCCCTTGCTCTCCTACATTGAGTGTCTGTGAAGCTCATTCTTCGGCTTCGTGAACAAGAACCCCGGCACCAGCATGTGAGGGTAGGACACATGATTTTAATCAAGCTTGAAGAACAGTGGGGGTAGGGGTGGAACGGTGTGGAGGGGACGGAAGGCTGCAAAGGATTAGAACATGTCTTTCTTCTAATAGTGGGGGAATGGAGGAGGCACACGTTCTCCCCTGCCCCCCACCACATTTTTCTTGCCAATGGCTAGGGCCAAATGTGTAGAATGTAGGTCATGAGCAAGGACTGCACCTGGACTTGAGTCCTAACTCAACCGCTCATCCACTGCGCACCTCAGCAGGTCCCTCAGCCATGCTGGGCACAGTGTCCGCAGCTATAAAGGCAGATACCGATACTGCCGTCCACGAAGCAGGTGGATGCAGGATTCCAAGAGTCTATGAGTAACATGCGACTCCTGCATGGAGAGTGAGGTCTTGTGAGTAAGATGGGCTAAGGGTGTCTGAGTGCAGACCCCCAGAACAGGCTGCACAGCTCATGTGCGGCCTCAGGAGATTCCTGCATCCCACTACTTGGCTCTTGCTAGCACATGGACGGTACTTGAGCGAAGGAATGTCTAAGGCTGACTGTTTGTCTTCAAGGAGTGCACAGCCTTGGGGAGAGCACAGACATGTAAACAGATAAATTACAATAAAATACGGCAAGTGCCAGACTGGAGATAAGATCGACGTCCTGTGGGAATCCAAAGGAAAAATCTAACTGCTTTTTCCTTTCTCTTTTATTCTTCTGCCATGCATTAAGCAAGCAAAGCAAGAACTCCAAACGCCAGAAAGGCAGGGTACAGGAAAGTGTTCTAAGCTGGAACTTCTGTTTCTGGGGCTGTAACCTAAGGACCCACGGCCTTCCAAGGGCCTTCCAGATGGAGTGAAATATTTAAAGTAAAAGAAAAAATAAAAATTGAAGCCGGGGTTTAGATTGGAAACTAAGAATTCACGGTGAACTGATAAATGCATACTTAATGGTAGATAAAACACTCATTAAAAAGTCATTCACATAGCACTTAGACATTTATCGTTATTTTTTAGACACCATTCTGCAATAAATGACTCATGCAACTTTAACACCAAAAGGGATCTTAGCCCCTAGGCCTGGGTTTCTCATCTTGGCACTACTGACTTTGGGGCTGGTTAATCCTTTGCTGTAGGCTGCCTGTGTCCTGCATGAGAGTCGCCATTATCCTTGGCCTCTCTTCACCAGATGTCGCTAGCAATGCCCACCGCACCCCGGTTGTAACAATCAAAGATGTCTCCAGATACTGCCACATGTATGGGTGGGGGGCATACAGCCCCCAGCTGAGACCCACTGCAACAGGGAAATCGTCTTTTACCCTGAAAGGAAATTGGAATCACCTAGGGAGCTTAAAAATATCCCGATACCCAAGCTGTGCCCAGACCAATTAGACCTGCAGGTGGGAGCCAGGCCTTGCCTCCTGTGATTCCAGTGTGCGGCCAGGGTCAGAACCACTGAGCTGGGGGGGGGGAGGGGAAGGGAACTAACGGTCATTAAGCCAATCTAGTCAAGAGGCTAGGTATTTTACATACATCCTATTCAACAGCTCAATGAAATTACAATTGTTTTCCTATTTTGCTCATGAGAAAACTGAATCTCAGAGAAGTGAAGGAACTTATCCAAGGGCTTTCCAGACAGAAAGGGTAGCTCTGCAAAGGGCAATGTCATGGGCAGGGCCAGCCTATAAATGGAATAGAAAGGAAAGCCAGGAACTGGAGACTAGACAGGGACAATGAGCAGAGAAACACCACTTACAGCACTGGGGGCAGTCTGGGGAGGAAGGACTAAATACAGGGATACAAATCCATGCCCCAAAGAAACCATTTTCTGATTAGAAAGAGGTCAGCATGGGGGAGATGAATATCCACTTTTGCTTCTCTTTTTGTTCTGCTGGGAAGAAAGAACTACTCCTGGAGAGGCAGAGGGGAGCGGAGGCCATAAAGACACACAAGAAGAACAATGAAATGAAACAGGTAGGCTTTCGATGTCTAAGAGAAAAGGTATAAAATTTTACACTTGAAGCCAGCATGAGCCTGAAGCCTTCTGGTGGTGAGGCAGAAGAGAAGACTGTTTCCTATTTAGCCATTAACAAAGAAAACTAGAGTTTTGTTAAGGAGTTATTGATAAATATTGGAGCCTTGGGGTGAAGTATGGAAAATAGGTAAAGTCTTGTCATGCTAGATGCTTTATGCTTATTATCCTATTGAATCCTTGGGTACCTCTAAGAGATAGTGGTTTTGGTATCTGCTCCCTGTTTGCCCTTTGTCCATACATGCTTGTGAGAAACCTGACAGCACAAGGACAGCTTAGTGGGGTCTGTTCCACCTGACAGCAAGGCCTGGTGCAGAAACAGATGTAGGTCACTGTCTTTGTCCATTTGGGCTGCTATAACAAAATACCACAGACTGGCTGGCTTATAAACAACAGGAATTTATTTCTCACAGTTCTGGGGGCTGGGAAATATAAGGCAAAGGTGTCAGCCCATTTGGCATCAGGTGAGACCCACCTCCTAGATAGCTGGTTTTTTTTTCCTGTAACCTCACATGGCAGAGGGGTCAGGGAACTCTCTGGGGCCTCTTTTATAAGAGCGCTAATCCCATTCATGAGGACTCTGCCTTCACGTCCTAATCATCTGCCAAAGGTCCCACCTCCTATTACTGCCACCTTGGTGGTTAGGATTTCAATGAATGAATTTGAAACATAAGCATTCTGGAGGAAATCCACTAATGTACCTATAATGAGTAATCCATTAACTTTATAAATATAAATTGACAACTAGGGATAATCAGACACTGGGGGAAAAAACCAGGGCAAGTTACAGTAAAAATACTTAAAAGCTAGTTACAGAAAGAAAATTCCTTACTTTGATAAAAGATATCTATCAGAAAGCTCAGCAAACATCAGTAAGAAGCACTCCCATTGTCAGGAACAAGATAAGGAACCTTACTATCGTCATGATTATCCTCAAATTTTTCAGAGGTTCTGAGTGTCAAAGTACAACAAGACAAGAAAGAAATAAGAGGTACAAGTCTTCAGAGGAGAATAACATTATTCTTACCTATGGATAACAAGATTTTCCACTTCAGAAATCCACGTCAAATAACTGAAAAACCAGAAGGATTGTAAAGAGTCTAGCAAAGTGTCCAGGTAAAAAAACAAATATATAAAATAAGCTGATTTAACATACACCAACACAACCTATTAGAAATAAAAACCTTATGCCATATTAGCAAGAACTATAAAATATCTGGAAATAAACTCAATAAAACAAAGTCTAGAGAAAGAAATTTTATTAAAGGACATAAAATGGGGAGATAGACTATGCTCCTGAATCAAGAGTCAGTATTGTTCAGATGGATTAAATATTTAAATATACAAATAATTATAAAAGTAAGAGAAGAAAATTTCAGAGAATAATTTTGTAGTGTTAGAGGTGGGCAGATCTTCCTAAATAAGACAAACCCCATAAAAAAAGAATGACAGATGTGACAGAAAAAGATTAAAAATTTTCTCCACAGAGTAGTAGATATCATAAGCAGAGTTGTAACACAAGATAGAGGAGACTAATATACATACAGGCAGAAAATGGTTATTATTTATAACATACGAGTTCTTAAAATCAGTAAGAAAACTACAAACAATTTAAAAATAGAAAATTCGTAGAAGTACAAATAGCAACAAAAATGAGTGGTCAGGAGAATGCAAATAAAAAAGATATCCTAAAAATTAAGTATTCATAGTATTTAGTGTTGGTAAGGGTGTGGGGAATGGGTCTTCCAAGCAATTTTTGGTGTAAGCTGGTACAACTACTTTGGAAATGAATTTTGCTTTATCTTCCAGAATTTTAAGTGTTCATTCCATTTGATGTACAAATTCTATTTCTAGGAGTCTATCCTACAGAAATATTTGTGTACATATGAAAAGATATATGTATTAGGATATTTGTGGAAGCATTACTTATTAGAGAACCTTTCTTTAAGTTTTCTGCTCCAAGAATTTGCTCTGATTCTTCTAGAAACAATTTTTCCAGTTATTTATCTTGGGTTTTCTCTTTCATGCTATAGGTTTGAAAAAATGTATAATGATCTTGGTTGTCATGTTATTTTATTAGTTATCCATTGATATTTAAGACAGAAGCAAGGGGAACTCTGTACACACTGGTGGAGCTTGTTAATAGCCCAAGTTCTAGAGGTGAGAGATTGGGGTCCCAGCCCCTGAGCGCTCTTTCTTCCAACCCCAGAATGAATACTGAGATCTTGGAGCACCAGTCCTCTCACATATGCTCCACATCCCTCTGGTTCTTGGATGAGGCTGTCGATGGCAGTGTTCTGAATGGGAGGGCAGGGGTGCCCGTTCATACACCGGTTTTTATACTCTTCCCCCTTTTTTCAGCTCTACTGTCCCCTCCCATCCCCGTCTTACTGGATGGCCCCCAGACTCAGGGGTGCCTGGGGCTCTGCATGCAGGCAGGCCCTCCTCATCACAGCCCCCACTGCTACCTAGGCTGTGACTTCCTCTGCTTTAGTAGTGAACATTCTTCCATCTGCTTTCAGAAATTTGCCCCAGAAATTTGTTAAAATCATTAAACAGAGGCCCCCTACTTCTGTTTTCTTGGTGGGTGCAGGTTATGTCCTCTATTGTTCCTTTGGCAACATTTTGATGGAATCTTGGGAAACAGGGAAGAAAAACTCATGCACTCAGTCTGCCATCTTGAACCACAAATCTAAAGTATTATTTGCAATATTAGGAACAAGACAATCTAAACAACCCTCAACAGGAAATGCCTAAATAAATTATGTTACATCTATTTGTATGGAATATTCTGCACTCAAAAAATAATGAATTAACTTTATATGTATTGATTTAAGAAGATATGATGTAACGTGAAAACAAAGAAGCAAATTGCAAACTGTATATAGTAACTTCAATTTTAGAAAATATATATTCATTTGTACTTCTACAAAGGATTGGGAGATACACACTGAACTGTTAAGAGTGGTCATTTATCTCTGTCTTTATACTTGGAGGCAGTGGATTGGAAGGCATGGGATTGGCATGAAGAAGGAATTTCATCTTTTTTGCTCTATATTGTTAATACTGTTCAAAAATTTTATAGTACATATGAAAAAATCCTTGGGATTATACAGATGTAAGATATCATAATATTTAAATACTGCAATCTTCCCAATAGAGAAAGCTTCTGAACAAAGTTTGCAAATTATAGATGATCTAGATACTTGACTTTTTAAATGCTAACCATTGTTACCATTGTTTAAAACTTTTAAGAAAACATGCTTAAAAGTAAAGGTATTGCCAGATTATTTTTAAAAGCTTATGGACCTTTAAAAAAAAATCCCTTCCAAGTCTAAGGCTCAGGACAATGTAACATGTTGGCAGGTAGAACATGTTCTGTAGAATCAATTTTTGTTTGGTATGCTTTTATGTCTGATTTCTTAACTATTACATAATGACATTAGTAAACTGAGCTGGCTGAACTATGCCAATCTTTGATATTTCAGCTAAAATAATTTTACGTCTTATTATTAAGGAAGAGGTATATAACATAAAACGTCAATCATTTTAGTAAAATTAGATTTAATTTTTTATTTCCAAAGAGCAGGGTCAGAGTATCTCACATGCAAAAGGAGAATGCATAGCCTGCAACAGATACAGGGGTTCCAAAGTCTTTTTCATTACAAAAAAAGAAATCTATAGGAAATCTATACTCCACCAACTAGTCTACATTTTGAAGCATGTGGATAAATTCAAATAAACACTGAAAAGCTGAGCTCAATTTTGCAGAATTTCATTAGTTTCCAACCGAAAACGAGCAAACAAGCATCCTGTCTCCTAAAATCTGTGCACCATTAAATGCCATGGTTTCTCCAAGTTTGCTCAGAGACATAGTAAGCACTGTGAAGGGCTGAGCTGGCCTGGTCCCCTAAACTCTGTGCAGGCCTGTCTCCCTGTGAGCCATGGCAGGGCCAGGTCCAGTTCTTCATGGCTAAACCAGATCAAGCCGTGAACTCAGGGTCAGGTGGAACGCACTATTACTGCTTCCATATTAGCCAAGGTTTTTGTTATACATGCCTACTACTTACATGTAGTTTTTGATTTTTAAATTTCAATTTTCATATCCTAACTCTAATTGCCTCTTTACTAACTCCAGATCTTTTTTGAAGGAAGCAATGTAAAGAATGTCCAGTTTTAAAAGTCAGAAAATCATACACGTAAAAATGTTTGGAGGTTGAAGTCCTATACCTAAAGTATGACTACTATATATATTTTTAAATATATTTTTTATTGAAGTATAGTTGATATACATTACTATAATGGTTTCAGGTGTACAATGTAGTAATTGAACAATTATCTACATTATTAAATTTTATCCTGGTAAGTGTAGTTACTATCTGTCAACAAAGATATTACAGTATTATTGTCTATATTCTCTATGGTGTACTTTCATTCCCATGACTAATTTCTATTATAATTGAGATTTTGTGTCTCTTTATACCTTTCAACTATTTCTCCCACCCACTTTCACCCCTCCCCCATGGTAGCCACCAGTCTTTTCTCTGTGTTTATGAATCTATTTGTTTTGTTTGTTTGTTTGTTAGATTCCATATTGTAAATGAGATCGTATGGTATTTGTCTTTCTCTGCTTGGCTTATTTAATAATACACTCTAAGTCCATCCATGTTGTTGCAAATGACAAGATCTCTTTTTTACGGCTGAACAATATTCCACATCTCTCTCTCTCTCATACACACACACGCACACATACACCAACCACATCTTCTTTATCCATTCAACACTTTAGCTGCCTCCATATCTTGGCTGTTGTAACTAATATGGCAATAAACATGGGGTGCATATATCTTTTAGAATCAGTGATTTTGTTTTTTTTTTGGTAAATTCCTAGACGTGAAATTGCCAGGTCATATGGTATTTCTGTTTTTAGTTTTTTGAGGAACCGCCATACTGCTTTCCACAGTGGCTGTACCAACTGACATTCCCACCAGACTACTATTATTAACTAAATGCGTAGCCTAGAGTGAGTTATTTAAATACTGAGGTTTAAAAAAATTTTTTTAATGAGATTATTAAACTGTCTTTTCATTAATAATATAAAGTCCACCTGTCTTCGTAGAAGTCTACTTTCTATCTCTATCAAATTTGAAAATCAATCATTAAGAAACAGCAAGTATTTCACAAGGAAAGTTTGATTTGCATTACAAATAACTAAAGGTAATTATGGAAAACAATAGGGCAATGGAAAAAACTTGTTAAAGTTGTTTTAAAGCAATGATACAATTTGAACTAGTCAATTCCTCTATATTGTCTGTTCTGCAGAACAAATGTATGCAAATAGCCAAATTAGTTTTGTGCATCTAGTCAAGTTTTTATACAAAATACAGTTTACATAGCCAGACATCACAAGGTAAGAAAACCCAAACCTTTATCATTACCTGGAAAATAGTGGAGAAACCCACCATATATCTCTTTGGAAAGTACTTCAATATTTGGAAATGTGTAATGTAAAAAAATAGTCATGGGACAGTCCAAAAATAGATAGGCCTGTGCTCTAATGGCTTTCACATAATCTCAAGTAATCCCATGCAATTTAACTTTTAAAGTATACGGACTTCATAGATTAGTGAATTTAGTATGGGACAGGTAAAGAGAACACCTGAGATGAGAAAAAGACCATCTCAACCACTGTATACTTTAAAAGGGTGAATTTTAGGGTATGTGAATGATATCTCAATAAAAATGGAAAGAAGAAGAAGAAAAAGAGCATTCCAGGGAAGACTACATCCCAAGTGATATTTAAAGTGCCACAACAGAGACTCCTGTTCGTCACACCAGGAACCCGCTTCCACTCCAGCCTGCTCTTCTGTTCCCACGCTCCCATCTGTGCCCACGTGGCATTGTGTAATACTGTCACAGACTCTGAATTTTTCCTGACACCCCACTGGTCACTGGGCATAGGAAATTGAACTTGACTTTTTGAATCACCCTCCCATTGACTCTGGGTACTTCCATACTCCTCTTCCTCCTCTTCATCTTTTACAGGGGGAGAGGGAATTTTTATTCCATGAAGCTTTTGCTTCCATAACATACTGACAAGCTCTCTGAGACTAAAGAAATGGAATGAACATTTTCCAACTGCTAATAAGTGCCAGGGGACTTGCTGGGTCCTGAATATCTGTTGTCCTATTGATTCTCATGAATACAGATAAGGTCAAGATTCTTAATCCCATATTCTAGAGGAAAACACTGAAGCTCTGAGAACAGTTTCCATTCAGATATCCAGTAGGTATTCACCCAGGATACAATTTTATCTTGAGAGAGCAAAGCTTAAAAATCACTTACTGAATAGGACTAATTTGAGCTACCCAAAACAACACAAAACTCATAAAAAGTGGCATTGTTTACTGGTGCATCTGAACACAATCACACTTCCAATAATCCCCAGAAGAACACTGTCCATTCTAGGAAGCAGGATGTTTATGGAGATGTGATATAAGAGTACAAAAGGAAGGAGGAAACACACAAAGACAATTTTTTGCAACTAAAAATAACGCACAATCCAGTCTCTGGAAAACTAGGCTTATTGTCATTTTGGTGGCCAGAGTTAATGTAACAGCTTTCCACTTTAATTGACTTTGTCTTAAGAGTCCCATCTGCCATCCCTTCCTCCTCCAGCTAATAAAACTAAGTGAAGTTCATTTTGGTTGCATTTGGGTGGACAAGGAAAAGCTGTAGAAACTGGAGTTCTCAAGACTGGAGTTACCTTCTGGGGTGATCCTGATACTTGAAATTTACAAAATTAATGATGGCTCAACTGCTGCAGCCATTGACAGGTGCATGGCCAATGGTGAACCGGAAGAATCTGGGTTCTTAGAACTACTCCTGGGAATTACCTCTTGGTAGACTACGGTGCTTGGAGACAGACTGTTTGCGCTAGAATCCCAACCCCACCTCTTCTGGCTATGGGATCTTGGCAAGTTACAAACCTCCCTGTGCCTGTTTCTTTACCTATAAAATGGGGATGGTGAACAGCTCCTATTTCAAAGGACTTTTGAGAGGGTTTCCATAATTTAATACACATAAAGCATTAAGAATAGTACCTGACATGTAAGTCTGTGCTATTTAATTTCCTGTTAAATAATTTAAAAAATATGTTGCTGTTCATTAAAAACGACTTTAAGAAATTGCTTTCCTTATATTATTTTGTTAACTGATTTGTACATGCTTACAATGTACATGCTAAATCAGAAATTGATAAAAATTAATTTGTATGATTTGATTGGCTTTGCCTGAAATTCAGTCAGCCAGAAACCCAGAAGGAAGTATCAACAAAGATTTCCCTTTGAAGGAAAATAGGTTTAAAGTGGCTTCTCAACATTGATGATATTGCCCCAAATAACTGCTGAGGGGTTCTGTACTGTTCAGAGGATACACACATACATACACACTGTTGGTCCAGGAGCATGAAGCAGAAAGAAGAGAAAAATGGTGTTTGCTTTAGAAACCCAGGGAGTGAAGGTCCACACAGGGCCATCAATGGCCTCTGGCAACCTGAACCCCAACAGAACTCTTAGCTTTTCAAAGAGTCTCCCCCATCTCAGATAAACAATTTAGCCCATTACTGAATTCACAACTATGTTTCTCTTGGCAGGAACAAAGGCTGGTTTAAATGTATAGATAGTAAACATTTATTTGTAAGAAAGACTTTTGTTTTACTTTTTCCACCCAAACTTCTCATAAGGGGAAGGCCAGGTGCTGCTTCGACATTCCCCAGTGACACCGTCTGTGTGTTCGAGGACCTCTGGACACTGCTCTGTCACGATCCTGGAAGGAATAAATTATCTGGCAGTGACAGATGGCCTCCTCTGGAAAGAGACCAAGCTTACCCAAATAGTTGTTGCTCTTGTGCATCTCAGTGATGTTGATTTTCGTGGCTCCCTGGGGAATCTCAACAACTCGGTGGTAGCCCAGGCTGGTGAAGGCATGCTTAAACACGCCGGACACAACCTGACAGCCTGTGTTATCGCCTCCACACACCCCACATTTGTCCACGACCTTGTCGGAGCCTAGGTAGTCATCACAGCCAATGCTCTGCAAAGAGGAGGAAAACAAAAGACGCTTGTAGCATATTCAGGAGCATCTGGGGGGAGGGCAGAGGGGACTCCTGGAGATCTGCTGGTAGGATTTGACTGACCTTCCTCTTGCACCCATTCAGTTCCTGCAGATGAGCAAGCTCATTCTTCCTTCACCCAACAGATATTCATGAAACACCTACTCTGGACAAGAAATTTTTTTTCTAGGTATTTGTGAAATGTACATTCTAGGGGCAGAGTGGGGGCCACAGACAGTAAACAAGTAAACAGAGTATGCTTGGCGGTGGTAAATGATCAGGAGAAAAATAATGCAGAGAAAAGGAATAGGGAGAGTTTGGGGGTTGGACATTTTTTTACACAGGTTGGACAGTGAAATTGTCCCACAAATCCATCCCCCTTCAGAGACTGGGTGAGGAGGGCCTGGATGGGGCTGGAATTTTTATAAAGAAGTTCTTTGGGATCATGATAAGTACTGTGACTAAACTTGGGGTTTGTCCCCAAGTATTCTGTTTTAAATGACAGACAAAAACTTAGCAAAGTACCCCCAAAAGTAGTGTTCTCAGGCCTAGTTTTCTAGGAAATTAAATCAAATTGGTTGAGATCTGGGCCCCCACTGGTCCCTGTGGATCTGAAGAGCTGGGCAGCAGAAATGTGCTTGGCTCTCGAGAGCATTTCCCTAGGGAAGAAGGATGAAGGGAAGCAAGGGGTGGAAACACCACCACACACTGGGTGAATCATGTCTAAATGACAGGGTGCTCTTTGCATAGGCTGTCTCCCCAGTGTTTAAAGGAACCCTGACCTTCCTCAGTTTCGTCCAGGAAAACAATCTTCGCATTACTCATCCCAAGATATTTTTGCTTTATATTTCCTTTCAATTCATGTTTCTGTTGGTGCAATTTGATTTTGCATAAAAAACTAAACCCTGGAACAGAATAGAATGATCTTCATGGGATTCTTTTCCACTTCTGGAGTGATTCCATAGGACTCACAAGCATGCTTCCTGAATTTAAAACTGGGACATGTGATCTGAGCAAAGAATTCTGTCACGTTTCTGTGGGCAGATGGAAGTGAGAAGATTGTAGTTTGGACAAGGAAATATCGGGATGACAGGATTATTTCACTGGGTTATGGGGATAAGAAATGATACTTGACATCAGAATTGTATTCTAAACCTTGAGACACACGTTTGCTGAATAACAGGCTTATGTTGATTCTTGAATTCAAAGAACAATCATCAGATCACATCCTGGGGGCAAGGTGGCCAGCAAATCATTCAAAGACCACTTTTGATTTTGTTAAACAACCTTGGGCCTGTTCGGGTTGAGTCCTATAGGCAGAGTCAGATCAGGAGATGTTCACGCTTTCCCCTCCAGGTTCACAGGTGATTGACATCTTTCTGCAGGCACTTTACGTCTGCATTATTACTTCCATATTCCTGACTGCACATTAGTCCATCAATAACTGGTCTCTCTTCACAAATAACTTCTCTGTAAAACATTATTTCTGACGATAACAGAACATCACCTCGGTATGTTCATCCACATCTAGGTAGCCTTTCAAAACGCCATGTTTGTTATATATTTCTCCTCCCTCAACTATTTCTTGCCTCTGCCCATCCACACGTCAGCAGAAAGATAAGGAAAATGTCGTCCGTGCATGATTTCTACCCCCCACCCCTGGGGTTCTACTTTGCTTTGAAATAACAACAAAAATGCCACCATCAACAGAGGTTTGGGAAAGTAGATCTCACGTTGTTAAAGCAACATTCTAACTGGATTAAGGTTAGAATCGTCTGTCTCTGATCATCACTGATGGGAAAGATGGACAGAAGAGCTGGTCAGCACACACTCCCTGCCCTAGACAAGCAAAATCTCACCCCCTTCCCCTTGCATTCTTGCTACCCCCTGGGCTCAACTTGTCCCAGACTGAGCTCATCCCCAGTCTGGGGTGCTCCAGGGAAAGGGGAAAGCTGCACAGAGGCACAGGGGGAGGAAAGAGCACTTACGATGTAGGAAAGAGTTCATAAAATGACGTGGCTCAAGGGGGGGGGCTGCGGGCAGAGATGAAATCAGGCTGGAGAATTCAGCTGAATTTGTCGAGAATCTTGTTTGCCACGGTGAAGAGTTAGAATTTCATCCGATGGCATTCGCAACCGCTGGATGTCAGAATAAGGGGGAGCCATGCTCAGAGTGGCTGTTCAAATAGTCCCTTTGGCTAGAGAGTGGAGTGGGTCCTGGAGTGGGGAGAACAGGCAGCTTCGGGAGTCTTTTCTTGGAAAAGGGGCACAGGGAATATTTCCAGAACGGATGACAGCCACCAAAGGCGGGGATAGACACTGCATGAATCTTCAGCCCGCAGGCCCCATTAGAATGGGACAATTGAGAGGAAATTACACACAGAAAACGCAGACACAGACCAAAGTTCATTTTATCTTGTGAAACAGATGTTATATTAAAATTTCTGCGTAGTTTGATGATCTCCGTCCTCCATCCGACTTCCTGTGCAGCCCAGCCGCTCTGGACCTGGGGGTTGGCCTCGGTAAAGCTGGTGGCCACACAAGTGATGCCAAGAACTAAAGGTGACATCCTGTTTCCCCAGAGCTGGATGGGTCATTTCTCTCTGGGATCAGCGGGGAAACATTTCTGCCACCATCCAGATCTTTCAGGGGACAGTGCCCAGAAATGAATCTGGCCTGAATTCTGGTTTGCATATCAAGAGGCTGGTCAATTGGTCTCTGATGGGGATGAATTAATAGTACTGGCCTATGTCTCCAAACTCTTTAAGAGGTACCAGCAAAGCGACATCAGTGGGTGCTTAACGAGGGCACTAGAGTCAACCTGGGTCTTGACCTGGCTCTGCCCCTCAGGAGCGCTGTGTCTTTGGACATGTTAACTAGCCATTCTGAGCCTCAATTTCTTTCTCTGTGGCTGGGGGTGGTATAGTATCTACCTCATAGCACTGGCGGGGGGATCGGATGAGGTATGCATGGAAGGACTCAGCAGAATACAGTAGGGTGGCTTTCCAGGAAATGCTGGGTTTTGTTATCACTGTCTTCATATGCTTTGTTTCATCTGGAAGTATCCACTTTTAAGTACATACCATAACCACACAACCCCTCAGATCTCCTCCTACCGCTATAACACTTTCCATTACGTCTCAGTCACACATGTCCTCTTCTTCACTGGGAGAAATGCAGAAAAGTCTGAAGAGCGAAGAAAAGGCCAACATTCTCCATGAAGGTGAGACACCTGCTGAGACCCCATGTCCCTTCCTGTTCCAACAGCACCGAGTGGAAAAGGATGGAGCAAGCATCTGCTCTTTCATCTGCCTTTACTTCACTTTTTCTTCTCACCACCCACTGCAGTTCAAAGGAGACACTTCTTGCTGTTCCAAAGGCAATTGGACAGCTATCCGAATCCTTAGTATTCTTCCAGTGATTTTTGCGACATGTTGTAGGAAAATTTTACACGTTGCGAGCCATCACAGGAGAAATTGCTCAAGAATTGCCACCAGTTGTGTGCCAAAATTAACCTAAATGAAATTTCCTGAGGGAAATGAGCAGTCTGGATGACATATTTGGTGGTGAATTTCACAGGGAGGAGGCCCCTATACCTCATGGCAGGGTAGGCTGGTGCCAGGCGTGCAGATAGTGAAGCTTCTGATTCCCTAATGGGAAGCAGATGTTTCTCTGGGTGCTCAAGAAACACACCAGAGAGGGTAGCCTCAACTGGCTGGCTAGATGACGCAGGCCGGGAAAACAACGTGCCTTAATAATCACGCTGTCACAACAGTGTGGGAGAATGTTATTTATTAAAATGATTAGTAGCTAACACCAATTTCCTTATATATTTATGGGGAGCAAATTCATGGAAATACATATGGATGCCAAAGTTTTTACCCATGACATTCTGTTGAAAGAAATCGTTTGCATATGATAAATTCCTCCCTCTTATTACTGTTAGGAATGTAGATCAATACCATCTTCCTGGGAAGCAATTTAGCAATATATACTTTTTGACCTAGTAATTCTTCAAGGAAATTATAAGAAATGAGACCAACAATTTTTGTATGAAGGAGCTCATCACAGTGCTATTATTAATAAAAAAATAAAATTGGAAACATCCTAAATGTCCAACATAGGGAAACAGTTAAATGATACCTAGAAATTCTCTGGGAAATACCGGATGGATCTTTCTCCAGCTGTTATTCACATTAAAATCTTCTAGCATTTGTGACTGCATGACTGACCCTCAATATGGTTCAGTTAGTGTTTCCTGAGACGGTCCCTACTATGTGCCAATATGGTGTTAGGCAGGGGATCCATGGAGAGAACAAATGAGGTTCTTACTTATGGTCTAAATCAGGCGTCAGCAAAACTACAGCCCACACGCAAAACCTGGCCCACGACTTGTTTTTGTAAATAAAGACTTATTGGAACACAAATGTGCGCATTTGGTTGTCTATTGTCTAAAGCTGCTTTTGTGCTAGAGCCACAGGGTTGAGGAGCTGTGACAGAGATAGTATGGCTATGTTCCAGTGTTTTACAGAAAAAAATGCCAAATGGTTCAAGACAGCATGTGACTGTTGAGAGGGAGATGTGCAGAGCCCTGTGTAGCTAAGACTGAGGTTCAGGTCGATGCTTCCAGATGTATCCCTGGATTGTCCTCATCCTGTATCATCTATGCCTCCCACCTGGTTTGACCCAATGTGTCTCAACTATAAAATGGAAGGCAACGATTTGTCACATTCTACTTTACTATTCTTCAATTGTTCTTGTTTTTAAGCAGAAAAAAAACATACTTTTCAAACAAAACTTCATGCAGAAATGCAGAACTCCAATATGGAACATGAGAAAAGGAGAAACAGTCTGGATGAAGAGGGGCAGGCAGGGCTGGGGAGTCCAGTGCCTCACCTTCCTTCCTGCTCCTCTTCCTCACCGCTAAGGTTTCTCAACCAAAGCTCTAGCGACATTGTGGGCCAGATAGCTCTTGGTGTGCAGACTGCCTTCTGCATTCTAAGACAGGTGGCGGCACCCCTGGCTTCTACCCATCTACCAGATGTCTCCCCAGACACTTCCCTCCACTCTGAAATAGGAAAATGTTGTCTCCAGACATTGGTAAATGTCCCAGGGGGACAAAATCGCCCCCAGTTAAGCCCTCCGGCTCTAGTTTATTCTGCAGGTCATGGCACACCCAGGAGCACCTGACCGATCCCCCAGAAAGCTTTATAATGGCAATTCCATAGAAGTGCAAAAACAGTACTCCGCAGATGTCAGAGAAGCTAATGAGCAAAGAAGACTTAATTATCCAGTTTTGAAAAAACACTTGCTCACTGCTATCAACCAACCAGGGGCCTTCTAGGGCTCTCTGAGCTTGCTTTTTGGCTTAGCTTCAGTACGAGCAGGACTCTGTATGGGAAAAGCACAGCACCTGGTATATAGCAGGTGCTCAGTAAGTGTTGAATGCAAGAGCGCCTGAAGAATCAAGATACCAAAGTTAAGGACCAATTTGCTCCTTGAACTGGGTCAAGCTCTGAGGTCTCTTTTCGGGTTAAATAGTTTCTGGAAAAAAAAAGATACAGCCCCGATGTGAAGAATCCTGCCATGTCTAGAGTCAGAGGAATTTGCTCTACGTAGACAAAATTAAATTGGAAACAGGAATCAGTGGGAAACAAACGGACAATGTCATTCATTTGAAGAGAAGAAATGGTCCATGGGATGAAAGGTATTTTGGCTTCCTTAATGAAGGCAGTTGTGAAACTAGCGATCTGGTTTTAATCAAGCTCATGGTTGCGGCTTTTCAGTACCTCATCCTATTTCACTGGACAATAGCACCTTACCAAGCGACTCAAGTGGAAGAAAATGTTGGCACTCCTGCAGGATAAAACTGGATGTGAATCAGATCTGAAGGAAGGAGCCTCGAGGGGGAAACACTTCATGGGCTGTTAGAGAATCACCACGCTCCTTGCCATCAGGGTCGTCTTTCCCTGCAGAGTGTGGGGTACTCTGAACTCTAAACTTCCCTTGCTCCACCTTCACGGTCTTCTTCCCTAATGGATTGAAGTGGGGGTGGGGCAGGAATGAATTCTGACAATGACAACTGCTCTATTATAAAAGTGGGGCATCCATATTTTTGTATGGAATAGTAGACTACTCTGGACTTCCACCTTTTTAAAATGGAGGGCTGTATGGTGAATTCTCTGTGTAACGAGAATGCTGTTTAAAAGAATTCTGTTTGAAATATCTGGTCAGACTGTATCATAACTCCACAGGGCCCCAGGAGGGGCCTGCACCATCTGGGACAGGTCTGTCAGAAGCTATGGTTTAGACTGTCAAGGGGTCAGGACTAGGAAGTTTCCTGCAGAGAGGAGCAGAGACACAGTCTACACTCCACTGGCAAAGCTCTGCAAGCCAGATTTTCAGCAGAAGGCAATAGCGAGTTGGATGGATGTACTGTGCTCCAGGATGGAGGCTGCTTGCACGCTGGCCTGATTTACACGTCTCCTGGGTGCACAGAGCCCAGGTGCACAGGTGTGGGGCCAGCCAGAAGGCCTTCAGAGGACTGTGAGTGAATCCAGTGACTGGAAGGCAATGAGGGAGATTCGGGCTTGCATGCTTGACATTTCCTTGACACACAGCCTATCTCCAAAACGCCTGTCTGCGTTTTCTCCACCAGATGGCACCTATAAGCCTTCGTAAAAGGGTACTCACCTAAGCAACTAGTTTAGGGACACGAAACATTTGAAGGAACGATAGTTGAGAAACACAATGTGTGCAGACTGCCTATTTATTGTCCTCACATGTGCAAGTTTCTGCCACGTTGTGAAGGTGCAATTTTCATTTCTCAAAATGTTTTTGCGGAGCGTTGAAAAATGTGGGTGAAGTATTCAGGGTTTTTATTTCTAGAATGGACAAGAGAATGCCTTAAAATCTGTGTAAATGAGTCAACCTTTTGGGGGCCACAGGGACTTTTTAGATGCATCTCAGGGATGGCTGAGAAGACTGGCTGGCTGGGTGGGTGGGAGGAGCTGAGAGGAAAGGCTGGCTACCAGAGCTCGGGGCTTGAGACCCCGAGACTCTGGAGCAGGGGGATGGCACACTGAGATGCTGTTTTCAGAAGAAGCTTGCAAGGCACAGGCAGGGAATTACAGATGGAAGAGACTAGATGGTGAGAAGCACAAAGACAACCACATTAAGATGGGTGCACAGAGCGAGGGCGCCTGGACCAGAGAGAGGCACGTAGAATGGAGGGCAAATGCACGCCAGCTGTGCTGAAGGAAGGGCCAGGGGACTGAAGGATGGGCTATCAAAGGTGAACTAAGACTTCAAGTCAGTGACCTGGGAGCCTGGAAGAACTAGCAGTGTTGCCTGTTTTAGGAAGAAACTTTACCTGGTGGAGGGTTGGGGTAGGGGGTGGGAAGCAGGCCCTTGGTGGTGTCATCTTGCAGGGAGGGTCTGAGTATGGATCTTCGCCGTTAATCTGAATTTAGTCATAAATTCTCCCGTTCACTGGAACTTTTCTCTTGAACCCTAAACATTTTTATTTTAGCTTTTTGGATAGGAATCATTCCAAAGTGTCCTTTTTGACTCCCCTGTTTCTGTTTTCTTTTTTGAAATCAAGAAAAGTAAGCATGATTTGATCTTCTGCAGCCCCTCGTTACTCCAAGCGTGGTCTGTGGACCAGCAGCAAAGGCATCAAGTGGGAGCTTGTTAGAAATCTCAGCTCCACTCGAGGCTTAATGAATTGGAATCTGCATTTGAGCAGCACCCTCAGGTGATCCCTGTGCGGTCTGGAATGATTTGACCCTTATGACACTTTTCTCCATGCTCTTTCTAGTTTTCTTAAGGTGCACACCAGTCCCCAAGTGCCAGTCAACTCTCCCATCCAGTCAAAAAAAGACCATATGACACGATCACTCTCTTCGTTACAAACTGAAAAGAAATTAATGCCTTTGGAAAGCTTTTCTCTGTGAGATTTTTAAAGGGGACAGGGTGGAGGTAACACACATGTTTGCAAACACAGTCTGGTAAGAATCCCGGTACCTGGCAGCAGGAAAGTCTCGGGAGTCCCTTGCTTTGCTGATGAAGAACCACATTCCTGGAGGGCACATGCTTTCTCTAAGGGGGCAGAGAGAGGAATCCCCGCTAGACACTCCTTTGCCACGATGCTCTGATGCCCTCCTGCTCCTTCCACGGCAGGGTTTTCCTGTGTCCCACCTTGAAGGTCTATCTCCTTTTCTTTCTGCTTACTATGTCCCTGTAACCTCATGAGAAAGGCTTTATCTACCAGCTAGAATAGCACCTCATTTTGCAGAGCAAACTGTCTTCGTGAAAATACTTGGATGAACTTCTTAGGTGGGAGATGGGCCTTTGAGGCCTGCAGGTCAGCAGAAACCAGGGCAACAGAGACAATGGCAAAACTGGGGTATGGCTAAGCAGAAGAGTCTAGTTTTGCTTCCAGGACGGGGGAGAAAAAAAAGGGACAAAGGAGAGGAGGAGGAGAGAAGCTTGGAGATTGGGGAGAGCCAGTGAGAAGCCCTGAGTGGTGGAGAGGACAGTCAGTAACTGACCTGGAATCTGATTCACGTGATGTGATATAACCCCTCCTCTGTTTCAAGCTCTCTCAAGTCTTCATGGAAGTTCTACAGCTACGTTATGCCTATTCTCCAGCCTTTAGAACTCCTGGTTTAGATTCCTTAAACCCCATTCCTATTTCCTTAATTTGAAACAAAAATTTCTTTTGTATGTTCCCACATCTTCAAAAGTTTTTCCTACTAGACACATGGATGTTCACCAAAGAGCAACCCAAAGCCCCGGGCACCTGCAGGTGACATCATTTTTCTAAGCCTTAGTTTCCTTACCTATAAAACAGGGTCATTAAAGGACAATTCTCAAATCCCTTGTGAGGATTAAATGAGAACATGCAGATGAAAGCACCTAGCTCACAGCTGGCATGGAGCAGGGGCTGGACAAATGCTGGTGTCGTTTTCTTCTCCTTGACGTTGCACCTGCCTCCCTTCAGTGACCTGTCCCTGGGCATAGCTCAAGACACACGCATTTCTACACTATCAGAGGAGGCCGGTGTGTTTGCTCTGCCCACTGGGAACCCCACTTCTGTTTACACAGGATTCTAAAGTGGTGTTTGAAGCCAGTGTTGTAATAGGCAAACTGCTGTGATCTATTTGCATTTCAACGTTCTGGAACAATGGGGATCAAGGCTTTTAGAGATTTTCTTATAACTTTGTTGCCTCTCTGTTTTTTAAAAATGTGTTTTATTTTGTTAGTCTTTCTTGGTTTGTGGCTTTGGAAAGCCTCAAAAGTTGTAAAGGGGTTATGTTCATTTCACAAACACAGCGAGGGAGGCTGTGGAGAGAGCTCACAGTTTCGGCACAGTGGTGCACAGTCGTAGAGGGGTTGCAGGTGGGAAACAAACGGAAGCGGAGAGTCCAGCAGCTCCCAGGGATTCAGGCAGCAAGGAGCCCCAGATACATAGGTGACAACTGTCACAGACAGAGCACCCACTGTCTGCTAAGGGACCTTACATATGTTAGTCTGTTTAATTATCTTGACTATCCCTATTTCATGAAGCTCAGAGACGGTAAGTAATATGTCAAAGGTCACACAGAGGTAGATAGTGGGTTTGAATGAAGGGCCTTCCAGCTCCAAAGCCCAGGCCCTTTCTCTTCTACTCATTGCATTGTCTCTTAGCCCCAGTGGAAACCCTTCTTTACTTGTAAGGAGGCCTGGTAGAGGGCCAACCAAGGGCCACCTATACCAAGGGCTAGAATGATCAAGAAATCAGATACGGATAATTCCTTCCTATTGCTTCTATCTCTAGGGCTACCCTCTGCTTTTCCCAGGACCCTTTTACATGGGTTCTGCTTGCAGTCTGAGGCCTCCTCTCCCGTGAGGACTAACCGATTTGTGCCAGCATCTCCTTTAACTTCTTTTGTTCTCCCGTTCCCCTGAGTGCCATTCACTCAGCGCTAATTCACCCAAGCAAAGGACCAGCCATAACACCATCTTTCTTTCCTAACAAATGCCTAGGTTCAAAATTGTTCACTGAAATAGCAACTTTTTTCTCATTTGTCTTCCTAGGAATGGAAACTTTTGGCTTACCAAGCTGGGAAATATTTAAGACTCAAGGAAAAACAACAGGTTCCATGGGGGATCTCATTATCCAATCCAAGAACTGGCTCTTGGGGGCTAGAATGACCAAGAAATCAAATAAGGAAAATTCCTTCTTATTCTCTCTTCTAACCATAGATGCATCCAATATGAATATTTACTTCATTAAGAAATAAGGACATTGTATTATATTCCATGCATGCTCAGAGGGAAGAAATTTGGCTGAGATATTTAAACATGAAGGCTCTTTTATGCTTCTTTTGAAGAATGGCTAAGGACAGGGTTATCTGTCAAACTCAATGTGTTTCGTAACAATAATTCAGGTGGCAGCCAGATGAAGAATTCTCATGCTTGAAGAGAATTTCTCTTCTCTTGCAACTTTAAACCAAAAGGGAAATGGTGGATACAATACCCACACTGCCAAATGTGGCTTCCAATGACTTCCAAGCGACTTCATTAACAACATGCACTTGTGTACATAAATATTTAGGACATGCAAACCAGTTGAATAAACATTGATCCTTCATCTTTGGTGGAACCTTGAAATTCTTAATTGTCACCAGTTCCTTCTTTAAACAGATCGTATTTATGAGCTTTTAAATCATGTCCCCCAGATGTGTAAGCATAAGGAAGGCTAATGTGGTTTCAGGTAATCTATCCTGCATGTGGCTGTGAAATTTATCTTCCCAAGACACTGCTGTCATCATGTCATTCCTCTGGCTCAAAAGGCTTCCTGATGTCAGCTGTCACTTAAACAAGCTGATTATTTCCTCTGAGATATTATGCCTGTATTTGAGTCCCTGATTCCAGGTGGAAAGGAATGCCTGGGGCTGCAGCAGCTCAACAATAAGCTTTACCCCAGGCATGGATAACTGAGTGAAAATAGGAATTCTGAAAGTGATCCAGCATCCTTATGCTTTGACAGCAGACGTATGTTGTTAAAATGACAGTACTTATTAACTGGCAACATGAATGATAAGTTATATATTCTAATTTACTGGGTTGGTTTGTGATGATAAAAGGAGATAAAGTTTGCTTGCAGCATTTGACGCATGGAAGACGCTCAGTACATATTACATTTTCTTGAAAGTAAAGTTAAAGATAACTGAGGGCACATTCAAAGAAATACAAACAAATGATATTCATTCCTAGCTTAAACAATAGCTGGCTTAGAATGTTATTTAGCTAGACAACCTGCATATACCTTAAAGAATGTGGAATGGCAGCAAATATGGAAGTAAAAAAAAAACAGCATTTCTCTGGCAAAGCAAAATAAACCCTAGTTAAAAGAGAGCCCGGGGAGTTCCGCGAAGATAGCAATGTGAGCAGGGTGGCAGAAATCTCCTCCCCAAACCATATATATTTATGAAAATACAACAAATACAACTATTCCTAAAAGAGAGACCAGAAGATACAGGACAGCGCACAGCCTGCATCTGCACCTGAGAGGACTCGGCACCCCACGAGGCAGGTAAGATACAGAGCCGCGACCCGGTGGGACCCGAGCACTCCCCCACCCCAGCGCACCGGCGGGAGGAGAGGATTCAGAGCCAGGAGGGAGTGGAAGTACAGGCCTGTGAAATAACCAGCCCTGGTGATGTGCGCTGGGAGCGCTGACACACATCGTGTAGTGTATCAGAGATTGGAGAGACAGATGGTGCAGGATCTGAGACTGGGAATGCACTTGGTCCTCGCAGCCAGCTTCCCAGGACAAAAGAAAAGCGTGCACTTTTTTTAGCGGTCTTAAAGAGATAGGGGCCCAATGGAGGAACAGGATCATCCCAGCACACTCGGCCCAGCAGGCTGGGAGACCTGGGAAATTTCGGACCCCTTAGCTGATGACTGGGAAAAAGTAGCCGTCCTGAGACTCCCCACAGAGATCAGCAGCCTCCCATTTGTTCCTGCCCCGGCCATAGCTACAAAGGGCCCTGCGGAGCGGCGCAGCCATGGCTGTGGAATAGTGGAGCAACAGTGCCACCTACAGCATCTTCACAGAATCTACTTCTGGCGGACATCTTTTTGTTTTTTTTTTCTCTTTTCTTTCTTTCTTTCCTTTCTCTTCTTTCTTTCTTTTTTTTTATAAGTCTTACAGAGCCCAGCTGACAAACATGGCACCTACCAGTGACCATTTCTATCCCCATGAAAAGACAGAGGAATATGGTACAAACAAAGCTTATCCAGACCAAGACACCAGAGAGGGAGTCTGAAGGGATGGAAATGCACAATATTCCTGAAAAAGAATTCAGAATAAAAGTCAAAACCATGCTGATGGATCTACAGAGAAATGTGCAAGAGCAGAGGGAGGAAGTGAGGGAAGTGAGGAAAGATAATGCAGAAATCAGACAAGCAATCGATGGGCTTCGCAGCAGACTTGACGAGATGCAAGAAACTGTTAATGGAATAGAAATCAGAGAACAGGAATACAGAGCAGCTGAGGCAGAGAGAGATAAAAGGATCTCTAGGAACGAAAGAATATTAAGAGAACTGTGTGACCAATCCAAACGGAACAATATTCGCATTATAGGAGTCCAGAGGAAGAAGAGAGAGAAAAAGGGATAGAAAGTGTCTTTGAAGAAATAATTGCTGAAAACTTCCCCATGCTGGGGAAGGAAATACTCTCTTAAACCATGGAAGCCTACAGATCTCCCAACACAATTAAAATGGCAAAGATCAAAGATAAGGACAGAGTATTAAAGGCAGCTAGAGAGAGAAAAAATATCAGCTACAAAGGAAAATTAATCAGACTATCATCAGACTTCTCAAAAGAAACCTTATAGGCCAGAAGACAATGGAATGATATATTTAACATAATGAAACAGAAGGGCCTTGAACCAAGAATATTGTATCCAGCACGATTATCATTTAAACATGATAGAGGGATTAAACAATTTCCAGACAAGTGAAATTTGAGAAAGTTTGCCTCCTATAAACCACCTCTACAGGATATCTTAAATGGACTGCTCTAGAGGGAAGCACTCCTAAGGCTAAAAAGATGTCACCAGAGAAAATAAAATCATAGCAAAGAAAGCAGACCATCCAAATACTAACTAAAGGCAAAGAATAAAACACCTAGTATATAAAGAATGTAGGAGGAAGAATAAGAAGGGAGAGAAATAAAGAAACATCAGACTGTGTTTACAATAACTTAAAAAGAAAGTTAAGTTAGATTGTCAGATAGTAAAGAAGCAACCCTTGAAACTTTGGTAACCACGAATCTAAAGCCAGCAATGGCAATAAGTACATATCTATCGATAACCACCCTAAATGTAAATGGACTGAATGAACCAATCAAAAGACACAGAGTAATAGAATGGATAAAAAACAAGACTCATCTATATGCTGTTTACAAGAGACTCACCTCAAACCCAAAGATATACACAGACTAAAAGTGAAGGGATGGAAAAAGATATTTCATGCAAACAACAAGGAGAAAAAAGCAGGTGTTGCAGTACTTGTATCAGACAAAATAGACTTCAAAACGAAGAAAGTGGCAAGAGATAAAGAAGGGCATTACATAATGATAAAGGGGTCAGTCCAACAAGAGGATATAGCCATTTAAAATATATATGCACCCAACACAGGACCGCCGGCATATGTGAAACAAATACTAACAGAATTAAAGGAGGAAATACAAAGCAATGCAGTCATTTTAGGAGACTTCAACACACCACTCACTCCAAAGGACAGATCAACCAGACAGAAAATAAGTAAAGACACAGAGGTACTGAACAACACACTAGAACAGATGGACCTAACAGATATCTACAGAACTCTACACCCAAAAGAAACAGGATACACATTCTTCTCAAGTGCACGTGGAACATTTTCCAGAATAGACCACATACTAGGCCACAAAAAGAACCTCAGTAAATTAAAAAATATTGAAATCCTACCAACCAACTTCTCAGATCACAAAGGTATAAAACTAGAAATAAATTTTAGAAAGAAAACAAGAAGGCTCACAAATACATGGAGACTTAACAACACTCTCCTAATTAATCAATAGGTTAATGACCAAATCAAAACAGAAATCAAAGAATATATGGAGACTAATGACAACAACAACACAAAACCACAACTTCTGTGGGACGCAGCAAAGGCAGTTCTAAGACGAAAGTATATTGCATTCCAAGCCTATTTAAAGAAGGAAGAACATTCCCAAATGAATAGGCTAAAGACACAATTATTGAAATTGGAAAAAGAAGAACAAATGAGGCCCAGAGTCACCAGAAGGAGGGACATAATAAAGATCAGAGAAGAAATAAATAAAATTGAGAAGAATAAAACAATAGAAAAAAATCAATGAAACCAAGAGCTGGTTCTTTGAAAAAACAAACAAAACAGATAAACCCCTAGCCAGACGCTTTAAGGAAAAAAGAGAATCTACACACATAAACAGAATCAGAAATGAGAAAGGAAAAATAATGACGGATCCCCACAGAAATACAAAGAATCATAAGAGAATATTATGAGAATCTATATGCTAACAAGCTGGAAAACCTAGAAGAAATGGACAACTTCTTAGAAAAATACAACCTTCCAAGACTGACCAAGCAAGAAACAGAACAACTAAACAGACCAATCACCAGCAACGAAATTGAATCGGTCATCAAAAAACTACCAAAAACAAAACGCCTGGACCAGATGGATTCACCTCTGAATTCTACCAGACATGTAGAGAAGAAATAACACCCATTCTCCGTAAAGTTTTCCAAAAAAATAGAAGAGGCGGGAATACTTCCAAACTCATTTTATGAAGCCAGCATCACTCTAATACCAAAACCTGGCAAAGACCTCACCAAAAAAGAAAATTACAGACCAATATCCCTGATGAATGTGGATGCAAAAATACTCAACAAAATATTAGCAAACTGAATTCAAAATTACATCAAGAGGATCATACACCATGTTAAAGTGGGATTCATCCCAGGGATGCAAGGATGGTACAACATTTGGAAATCCATCAACATCATCCACCACATCAAGAAAGAGAAGAACAAAAACCACATGATCCTCTCCATAGATGCTGAAAAAGCATTTGACAAAATTCAGCATCCATTCATGATTAAAACTCTCAACAAAATGGGTATAGAGGGCAAGTACCTCAACATCATAAAGGCCATATATGACAAACCCACAGCTAACATCATACTTAACAGCGAGAAGCTAAAAGCTTTTCATCTAAGATCGGGAACAAGACAGGGATGCCCACTCCACTGTTATTCAACATAGTATTGGAGGTCCTAGCCACGGCAATCAGACAAAGCAAAGACATACAAGGCATCCAGATTGGTAAAGAAGAAGTCAAATTGTCACTATTTGCAGATGACATGATATTGTACATAAAAAACCCTAAAGACTCCACTCCAAAACTACTAGAACTAATATCTGAATTCAGCAAAGTTGCAGGATACAAAATTAACACACATAAATCTGTTGCTTTCCTGTACACTAATGATGAACTAACAGAAAGAGAAATCAGAAAAACAATTCCATTCACAATTGCATCAAAAAGAATAAAATACCTAGGAATAAACCTAACGAAGGAAGTGAAAGACCTGTACTCTGAAAACTACAAGACACTCCTAAGAGAAATTAAAGAGGACACTAACAAATGGAAATGCATCCCATGCTCTTGGCTAGGAAGAATAAATATTGCCAAAATGGCTATACTACCTAAAGTAATCTACAGATTCAATGCAATCCCTATCAAAATATGACCAGCTTTCTTCAATGAACTGGAACAAATGATTCTAAAATTCATATGGCACCACAAAAGACCCCGAATAGCCAAAGGAATCCTGAGAAGGAGGAATAAAACAGGGGGTATTACACTCCCTGATTTCAAGCTCTACTACAAAGCCACAGTAATCAAGACAATTTGGTATAGGCACAAACACAGACCCACAGACCAGTGGAACAGAATAGAAAATCCAAACATTAACCCAAACATATACAGCCAATTAATATTTGATAAAGAAGCCTTGGATATACAATGGGGAGATGACAGCCTCTTCAGTAGCTGGTGTTGGAAAAACTGGATAGCTGCATGTAAGAGAATGAAACTGGACTACTGTCTAACCCCACACACAAAAGTAAACTCAAAATGGATCAAAGACCTGAATGTAAGTCATGAAACCATAAAACTCTTAGAAAAAAACATAGGCAAAAATCTCTTGGATATAAACATGAATGACTTCTTCATGAACATATCTCCCCGGGCAAGGGATACAAAAGCAAAAATGAACAAGTGGGACTATATCAAGCTGAAAAGCTTCTGTATAGCGAAGGACACCATCAGTAGAACAAAAAGACATCCTACAGTATGGGAGAATATATTCATAAATGACGTATCCGATAAGGGGTTGACATCCAAAATATATAAAGAACTCACGCACCTCAACAAACAAAAAGCAAATAATCCAATTAAGAAATAGGCAGAGGACATGAATAGACACTTCTCCGAAGAAGAAATTCAGATGGCCAACAGGTACATGAAAAGATGCTCCACATCACTAATCATCAGAGAAATGCAGATTAAAACCACAATGAGATATATCACCTCACACCAGTGAGGATGGCCAACATCCAAAACGCAAACAACAGCAAATGTTGGCGAGGATGTGGAGACAAGGGAACCCTCCTACACTGCTGGTGGGAATGCAAGGTAGTTCAACCATTGTGGAAAGCAGTATGGAGGTTCCTCAAAAAACTCAAAATAGAAATACCATTTGACCCAGGAATCCCACTCCTAGGAATTTACCCTAAGACTGCAGCAGCCCAGTTTGAAAAAGACAGATGCACCCCTATGTTTATCGTAGCACTATTTACAATAGCCAAGAAATGGAAGCAACCTAAGTGTCCATCAGTAGATGAATGGCTAAAGAAGAGGTGGTACATATACACAATGGAATATTATTCAGCCATAAGAAGAAAACAAATCCTACCATTTGCAACAACATGGATGGAGCTAGAGGGTATTATGCTCAGTGAAATAAGCCTAGCCGAAAAAGACAAGTATCAAATGATTTCACTCATATGTGGAGTATAAGAACAAAGAAAAAAACTGAAGGAACAAAACAGCAGCAGACTCACAGAACCCAAGAACGGACTAATAGTTACCAAAGGGAAAGGGACTGGGGAAGATGGGTGGGAAGGGAGCGACAAGGGGGAAAAAAGGGCATCACGATGAGCAGACGTAATGTTGGGGGGGCACGGGGAGGGCTGTACAACTCAGAGAAGACAAGTAGTGATTCTATAGCATCTCACTACGCTGATGGACAGTGACTGTAATGGGGTTGGTGGGGGGGACCTGATGAAGGGGGTAGTTTAATAACCATAATATTGCACATGTAATTGTAGATTAATGATACCAAAATAAAAAAAAAGAGAGAGAGAGCCCAGGGCCAAGGTCAAAAATAGCCGAATACTCACTTTTGGCAACTGCTGTACTCTCTACGCCCTACCAAAAAGGTGTGCTCTCATTATTCAGAGAAGTCTGCAAAGGTGCTCATGGACAAGAAAAGCAATAGAAAAAAAGGAAACCGACATTTCTTGAGATTCTACTAGGAGGAAAATATTTACTACCATTTTAACAGAGGAGGAAAGGAGGTTAAGTAACTTGTCCAAGGTCACATGGCTAAGAATCAGGACATGAACCCTTACCTATCTAGCTCAAAAGCAGAGCAGTTAGGGGGATAGTGAACAGGTGAGGTTAAGGCCGTGGTTGAGACGGGAATGATGGTGGGCAGCGCACGCTACGCTAGCAGCACCAAGCAGAAGTGCTGCAGGAGCAGGGAGCGAGGACAGCTCTGCGCACAGGTGACCGCAGTGGCCCTGAACCACAGACATCCACTGAATGAGTGCATGCACCTGGGGTTGACAGGGGGCAGACAGAAACGTGGCTTCTGAGTGCCTGCTCTTCCCTGATATTTCACAGAAAGAAGCATCTTAATACCACCTTGGACTTCCCCTTTATACTCACGGGCAAGTTCCTGTTTCCCAGAAGCTTTGAGTCCTTTCTTACCCATTGTCTCCATGTTTTGCCTGAAGCCCTGGCATTAAAAATTCTCCCAACCACTTTTTCCTGTCATAACAAAAAGATCTGATGTGGGTTTTCCCTTCAGTGCAACCAGGGTCCTTTGGAAAGCGTCTATATCCTACGGGGCCCACTTTGCCTCATGCCTCTAGAACATTCTCTGTTGATGAGCAGAAAGGGACCATAAGCTTAAAGGCCAGGATTTCCCC
This sequence comes from Smutsia gigantea, assembly GCA_032199065.1. Classification (NCBI taxonomy): domain Eukaryota; kingdom Metazoa; phylum Chordata; class Mammalia; order Pholidota; family Manidae; genus Smutsia; species Smutsia gigantea. The sequence goes on from JAVSCE010018786.1 coordinate 89,155, forward strand.
AATACCACCTTTCCTTTGGGTTTATTTGAGCCTTCTGATCCATGGGATCCCCACGTTGAGATCTAAGGTTATTCTTCTCTTTGAGTCTGTATCCTATATATATTTGAGGATGGCAAAGAAATCACTTTATAATTTCAATGTGTTCAACTTGTGTTTTTAAATAGTGATAGTAAATACCATGCTCCCTTTAAGGTAAAGAAACTTCTGGAGATCTTGTGCAGAGGAAGGCTATAAAACTATAGCTTAATAGATGCTGCTGTGGAACACTGGTATTGAGTTGATGCCTCCTGTGGGTTCCATGAATTAGCCAGGGCTTACTCCTGAAATGAGGAGTGAACTGGACTGCTAGAGAAGGTTCCTGGACGTGTCTACTTGAACAGCAGAAAAGCTTTGCCTCAAGTAAGCTGGTAATAGTGACATGGTTGACACAAGCCGTTCGGATGATAACTAGCAAAATGACTTATTTGATTTTTGGGATGGCTGGAAAACCACATCATCACTGTGCATGAGGATGTCCGTCTTCTCTGCTGTGACTCAAAATCGTCAAAAACTGAACCAGGTTTTTGACACAGCTAAACGGTTGGGGAACAGAACACAAACCATTGACCTGGTTGGCTGTGAATATCAAATCTGAGTTT
>JAVSCE010018787.1:0-37003 GCA_032199065.1 Smutsia gigantea
GACCCAGGTATTTCAGGATGAACAAGCATCAGAAACGTTTTCTGCCTTTCCTGCTCCCGCCTGGCCCAAGTGTTATTTGGGTGATTGTCCCTTTGAGGCAAAAAGGAAGATGCATTCGCATTCTCTCTTCTTCCCTCTTCTGAGAGTCTTCTGCCTGGGTGGGAAGGGGGCAGCCGGAGAGCCCCCTCCCACGGAAGGATGTCTCTGCTGTGGCTGGTGAGAGTCCAGCATGGAGCCAGCCCACCGGCTGTGTCAGGGCTGGGGTCCAGCAGCCCTCAGCACCCGGAAGCTTCTTGGACCACCATGTCCCCCGGTTTCACAGGATGTGCCTCCAGCCTAGCCTTGCGGCTACAGAGACAAAACTTATCTCCATTAAATGATAATGGCAGAAAACAGGGTTTGACCTGTCACTACAGGGCCCAGGGTCTCCAGTCCCACGTAGTGTCTAGGCTCTGCCTGCCTGCCTGGAACCAGGGGCTGTTCCTGTGGCCTTCAGCCTCCGTGCACCCCAACACCCTGCCGGCAGCCCTAAGATGATCCCAGCTCACCAAGGCCTGTCGCTTACCCAGGTTCTTTGGAGTCCCCCCCAGTCCATCAGTGTCCATACTGCCCTGTGGGCAGGGACTGTGAGCGGCCCTTGCCAGGGGGGAGGCTGCCCCAGGGCCCTACCCAGACGCCTCCTGCCTCCCGCTAACTCCCACCCAAAGCTGCGCCGGAGGCCTGCCGCCAGGCGTGCACCCCTCCCTGCTGTGGACTGCCCGGACGGACCTGGCTGCCATGCCCCCTGCCCTCCTGACTTCTCAGCCTCCACCTTCCATCTGCCCACCAGGAAAGGGACCCCTCCTGCCCTTCTGCACCCTTCCCACCTCTACACCTTCTGCACCCTTTGTGGGCTGGACTTAGGCTTTGGGGCCATTACTTTCTGGAGCTCTTTTTAGATATCCAAAAGCCAGGAGCTGCACATATGTCTCCCTCCAAATGCCAAGCACCTGTACAACCCAAGTGTTCAGGCCAGAAGAAGACTGTCTTAGATCTAAAAACAATTTTTGGGGGGATAGAAGAAATAGACAGGAAACCAGATTACCAAGTTTCAAGGTCCAGCTCCTCCAACTAAATGCTGTGTGACATCAGGCAAGCTGGTGAACCTCTCTGTGTCTCAATATTCACATCTATAAAATGAGAAAAACAATACTGAAGTAATAACTTGCTCAAAGGTATCAAACACCAAAGAATCACTCAAAAAATGTAGGTATTAATATTCAGAAATGCAACTGACTGCTCTGCTCTAAGGGACCTGCAGCCTCTATCCTAGGGGACCAGGTCAAACCCCCAAGGGCAGCAAAGCACCCCGGAGGGAGCATGCCGGACAGCAGCGTACAGCGAAGATGTGCCATTTCACTGCTCCTGACCAGCCAGCCTGCAACACGAGACCCTCCCCTGGAGCCCAGGGAATGGGAGTAGGACGGAGCCTCCCGTGAACAGAATCTAGCAGCTGGCCAGCTGCCCCACTCTGTCCACACGGCAGCCACTAGTCACAGCAGCTGACAAGCCATGGGTGAGTCGTCATGAACTGAGATGTGCGGTGAGTGTAAGATGCATGCAGAATTTAGATGACTTCGTGCAAAAAAAAAGAAAAAAAATATATATATATACACACACACACATATGTATATTATCTCTTAATATCTTTATATTTATATCAAGTTGAAATAATGTTTTTGATATATTTGGGTTTAATAAAATATATTATTACAATGAGTTCAACTGCTTCTCTTCACTTTTCTATAACGGGGCTGAGAGAAAAGCTTTCATTACATTTGTGCCGCCCACCATGCCTAGATACTGCATGGGACCAGGAGCCCCTGGGACCCGCAGGATGCCAGGTTAAACCTTGTTTTCTGCCAATGGCTGGCATTCTTTTTCCACTGGATACCCTGAGTCCTTGCCATCAGCATGCACGGCCCACCCCAGCTGAGGCCATACAGCACTCTTACAGCACTCTGCCAATACCAAGGGCAGCTGCAGACAGTCCGAGATGTGACCTCAGTCCCTGTCAACCCTGTGCAGGCGGCTGGTGGCTGGCGGCTGGCTGAGAGGGCGGCAGGACCTGGGGGAGGCTGTGCCGGCCCAGCCAGGCCTGGCCCGCAGCCCATGGCTCCATGCTCCCATGCATCACATCCAGGAAGGAGCCCTTGTACCAGGTAGGTACATAAGGCAAGCCCAGGAGACAGGGGAGAGATGAGAGAGGTTTGGGGAAGACTTCTCTAGAGAAAGACTTGCCTTAAAACGCTGTTGCATTTTCTTCCACCTTCATCTTGAGCCAAGCAAAAGGGCTTCATGAAGACCCCTTGGGGAGCTTGGTGTACACCTCCAGGGACACAGCAGACCGGACTCCCACCCGACATGAAATCCACAGACCAGAGGGCTTCCCTGTGGGCCTGAGGGTCAGAGCAGGGCCGTGGGGCGGCTCCTTCACCGGGAGGGCCCAGAGAGCCGCTGAGCAGACACAGCCTGCACTCAGTGGGCATGGAACAAGAGTCGTCAGGGCAGGAGCTGCAGGACCAGGTCCCCACATAGGGATGGTCATCTGGACAGGACCAGAGACCAGGCCAAGAGAGCCCCCTGCTCACCCTCCCGCTGGTGCATGCAAGCCAGCTGGGGCCACAGTGATACGACTGCTGGTACCTAGGGGGACCCATGGCCCTTCAGCCTCTGCGAAGACTGACTCAGCTGGCATATGGTCCCCCTTTCTCTTCCCCTGCAGCTGGAAGTGACCCCGTCAGTGAGTTCCATGGGTGTGTGGAAATGGTGTGGGGAGATTCCAGGAAGTCTCCTTAAGAAGCAGCCAACCAAGGGCCACCTCTGACTCTACTTCCACTGAGTCTGCTGTACTTTCATCCCAGATCTGAGTCACATTTCCATCATCAAAGTATATCCAGTGATTGTCAACGGTCCAGGGTGGCTACACCCAGAGTAGGTGCGAGGGACAAATGGAGCAGCAGTGAGAGGCAGGTGCCAAGGAGCCACGCACGGCATCCGGAGAGCATGGCTTCCTCCCAGAAGCAGGGGGGCCGCTGAAGAGTTCACACAGCACACTGACACACACGGGTCTGTTTCCAGAAAGGCCGCTCCAGAAAATGGATTCAAAATCAGGGACCAAGAGTCAGACCCAGGTTTCTGGCTTCAGCAGACTCAAGGCTAATGGACCCATTCATGGAGAGAGAAAACGCTGGAGAAGGAGGCACTGGGGAAGATGAGCTTGGGGTGATGGGTTAGGATCGCCATCAAAACGTGTCCACTAGACAGCTGCATGCACGCGTCTGGAGCTGAGGAGGTAGTGGCCAATAATCATAATAAACAGCACTTGAGATGCCCGATGGGATCCGACGCATCTTCATGCATGCTATTATCACCCCTTTCTGCAGATGGAGAAACTGAGGCACAGAGCGGTTCTGACCCCAAGCTCATAAGCACTGTACTGTAGTGCCCTTTAAGAGGGTCAAAGGCTGAGACAGCAATAGAGGAGGCTGAGGGTGGCCCGTCCAACAGTCAGGAGGCCATGGGGTTTCTGTGGAGGGAAGGGGTCACATGCCAGCTTCAGCAGCTGCAGGCAGCAAGGGGAGAAGACGCCACAGCCATGAAGCGGGCCAGGTGGAGGGCAGCCACTGAAAAGTCAAAGTAGAATTTTCTTAATATTAGTGGACTTTTAAATGCTATCAGGAAGGAACCGACACAAAGAGGTCCGACGACATAGGACAAAGGAGCAGTGGGGTCAAGGGAGTCAGATCCCCAAGGAGGCGGGAAGGGCTGGGACCCAGAATGAGTGGAGAGATTATTCCTGAGCAGTGGATCCCACTGGGGGGCAGGGAAGGAGGGAGGGGCCATGGCAGGATGCAGGTCAATTTGGTAACTTTTGGGGGAGCAGGGAATTTCTGTCTGATAAAGTTTTCCAATTAGCAAAAGAAGAGGTCGACCACCAGCTGAGATTCACGGATTAACATAAAGAGTGGGGGTGCAGGGCAGGAGAAGGTTCCAGATGGCCATTCCTGCGACAGAAGAGTGTGCTGACTGGAGCCCCACCCCTCACTCCTCCTCTGCTGGGGAGGAATTTGGGGCTTGTGGGTCTGGGGTGTGACCAGAGCCTGCAGGGAAAGTCTTTTCTGTCCTGCTTTTAGCACGGCTGGGCCCCCCATCCCAGTGGGGGACAGTTATGGTAAATGGCAGGTACCATCTGGTCTGGGGTCCAGCACTGAGATGCCTGTTAAGTTGAACACAGAAGGTTAGGTTTTCCGATAGCTGAAACCAACTAATTGGATTACAGAATAAAATCACGATAAATTTTAATAGGTCAAGAAATAAGTCCCTATACGGACCACCCTCTGCCTAATCCCTGAGTCTATGTCTCAGGGAAGACAGGGGCTGGGACAGCGAGAGGACAGGTGAGAACCCCCAAGCTGTCACCCCACGGGGGCTGCAGAGCCAGTGGCTTCCCCTGCTGGGCGCAACCCCAGCCCAGCCCGTCATGAGCCGCACCAGGAGAAAGCTCCACAGTGCTGATTACCAGGCAGAACACTGATATTCCATGATTAAATTAATTCAGTATGTCATAAAATAAAACCACTATAAGCATTCCCTGAGCCCCCACGCAAGGCTGTGATCCTCTCATGTCAGGACTATTCATTCACTCCAGATCCCCAGCGCCTTTCAGCAACAGGGACTGTTAGGTCTGATAATGTAGGTTGTTCTTTTTTTTCTTCCTAGAAAAATTAATTACCTAAACAAATTGAATAGAATAAACAGCTTGAATTGCAAATTATAAAGTTGCCTAGTCCAGCAGTACAGGAGGTTGTTATTCACAATATGTCACTTTAAGATAAGTTAATAAAGAAATATAGAGGAGAATTCATTTTTGGTCATCATTAGCATATACAGTAGAAAAAGCTACAGGGTATTCAATTAATTCTAGACCATAATTATAGAGCAGGAGTCTTGCACGTAAATCAAATTTGTTTTCTTTTTCTCTTTCTTTCCACGGAATAGGAAATGCCATTTCCAACCAGATTTCGGAAGGATGAATGGGTCCTGCCCAGTCACGGGGCTCTGAGCCCCCAAGAACGTATGTGGGCACGCCAGCCCTGGAGGCATTTCATAAACTTCTCACACCTAGGAAATCATAATTACCATCTCTGCAGTCATGTCCCATTATTTTCCATCTGCCATCTGTCAAGAGGCACTGGACACCTAAACATCATGTAACTTGTGCAGTCACTAATTAATCCCAGAGGACAGACAGGCTACGTGGAAATACATTATTTTTACAAGATGGAAGGAAGCCAGCCACCATATGATCCTACATGAGGAGGACAACTCCCTGTGTTGCTGCGGAGAAACAAATGATGGAGGAAATTATTTGCAAAATGCAAACTCAATCCCAGTCCTTAACATGAAGTGCTGGAAATTGCAGTTTCAAAGTGGAGAGTTTTAAATTGCAGTCCCACACTGCTGGGCTCTGGAGACATCTCTCAAGTTTGCATGGAATGTCTTTATGCAAAGTGCACGGCTGGGTGTTTTTAGAAAATCTGTATTTTCTGTTTCTCGACTCAGTTTCATTCTCTTCTACCCACAAATCATCCATTCTTCTTCTCCGACAATATTGCTAGACAAGACAACTCCTACTTGATCAAGCTTCTCTGCTCGTCTTTAAATAGGTTTCCCAGGTCCTGCACACGTGGAGATGTCCCCAGGTCACTTGTCGCCTTTTCTGAGGATGTGACTGCGGCTGTGAGGCTCCAGCTGCAGAGGTCCACCTGCCCTTCCCGTTTGCCAGGCAGAGCAAATAGAAAAGTCCTGCCTGGATGGGCAGACAGCTGGCCCCCTCCCTGCCTGTCCTCTGTAATTCGGGCCTCCCACTGCCCTCTCCTGCCCAGGTAGCTGCTGAGCCTGGCAGGGAGACAGGCCTTCGATGAAAACCCTGGCTTCTCCCCCAGCACCAGGGGGAGCTCCGGGATGAGTGGGGCCATGGACTGAGAGAGGGTGTGGTTGTCGCCATGCTCCCTTCTGCAGCCAGTGAGGGTCCTCTGTGGCCTCCCAGGGTCTGGGAAACAGCCAGCCCTCCCACTCACTCACCCGACAGACATTGTGGAGCATGCTGGGCACAGGGGACTCACCTGAGAACAGGACAGGCATGGCCCTGCCCAGCCCTGGGGCCTCCCCCTTGCCAGCATCTGCCCCTCCCGCCCCAGGCCTGCCCCTGCTTTGACACACACATGCACCTGCATTCCCATCTACATCCATGTGCACACGGGCCCACACACATGCCCCACACTCAGCAGCTCCAGGCTGGGACACACCTCCGATCCTCTGCCCAGTCGCTCCCACAGTCCTCTCTGCCTCCTTCGCCACCACCTGGCCGATCCTTCTGAGATCTCTGTGGCTCAAGCTCAGCTCTCACCTCCCCAGAAGCCTGCGTGCAGAGACCCCATGGGTCCCGCAGCCAGTGCTCGCCCTCCCACACTCAGCCTGGGGGAAGCCCTCGGCTCACAGCACAGTCCCTGCTCAGACTGGCCTGACAACCTCTGAGTGAGTGAGTCCTGAGTCTCTGCAGGAGCCCAGCCGAGCTCCTGGAGTCCCTTTGTGTGGATCATAAACTTAAGGAACTTATTATTTCAAGAAGTTTCTCTGACTTGAAGAAAAGGGTGAACCTCAGAGAAACTCTCAAGGAGCCCGCTCTTAGCCAAGCCCTAAGGAGGTGTCATGTAATTGGGAGCATGTTTACAGCCCGGGATGCATGCCATTAACTCATCCATGAACTTTCCCAGAGCCTGCCGAGGCGGGGCAGGGGCTCTGCCAGGCCCAGGGTGGGGGGTGAAGGTGCCCCGGCCCCTCCCTCAGGAAGCTCCAGAGGCAGCCCTGCCGCCCCCTGTGCCTGCCTTTCCAGGTCCTCCTCAGAGCTGGGAGCCCTGGGCTGGAGGCCGGGGGAACCCAGAAAGCACCAGAGCTCCAGAAGGCCCAGGCTGCTCAACCACCCTGTGGACAGATGTACGCAGCCCAGGCTCCCAGGGCACTGGTGTCACCTGGGCTCGGGCCCTCAGCCCTGCCTCCTAGGATGGGGCCTCCATGCCTCCCACCTTCACTCCCCCAGGGCACCGAGAGCATCTGCTCTGCAAGCAGCCCCTGACACATAACGGTCCATAGCCTCAAACTGCAGGAGGCGAATAGTAGCCAGAGGGCCGCAGTGACTCACAGGCCTCCGCCCTCCTGGTCTGGCGCTCTCTGAGAACAGGGCTTACTGGGGCCGAGCCCAGACACTGCGGAGGGGCTTCTCTGACGCCCAGAGGGCAGGTCCTCAGGACAGAGCAGGTGGGTCCCGGGCAGGGCAGTCAAGGTGAGTCCCAAGGAAGAAAGCAAGCTGTGCTGTCAGTGCCCGGGACGGCCCCATCGGGGTCTCCATCCCATGAGCTTCCCATGGGATCCAGCTGCTGGCATGCTCGCCTGATGAATCGCCGCAGGGCCTCTCACTGAGGGTCTCCCAGGGCTTTTCAAAACCCTGACAAGGGAGGCCTGTCGCCAGGACCAGTAGCCTGGATTTCTTTCCTTGCCTGGGTTTTGATTCAAGCAGATACCTGAGGCCCAGACAATGCGTTTAAAATGCATTAAAAATGACGTGAGAAGGTCCATCCCGGCGGTGGGCGGGCACCTGAGAGGTGGGCCCCCCCAGCCTGGGTGTGGTGGCCACCATGTCCGCCACTGAGCTCAAACCCAGAAAAGATGGTGCTTCACGCGACATCAAAACAGGACTCAGGCAACCACGAGGAAAGAGCCTGGGGGAGTCCCTGGGGTGAATCGCTGGGTCTGAGAGCCACCCACTGTGCAGCCCTGGTGTGAGCCACCCCATGGAACAGTCGGGCTCACATCCAAGTCGGCAGAGGGGGTCCATAAGCCACAGGCAGAGTCGCGGCTTTGCCCTGAGAAGCATCATTACAGGTCCTACCTGCTCCTGCAGCCCTCAGTCCCACTCCCTGACCTGCTGCACACCAGTGGCTGTGACAGCTGCCCCTGTCCCTTGCTGGGTTATTGCTGGGGCTTTTTAAAGAATCAGGTCCTGCCGAGAAAGACATGTATTGAGCGTACAAGCCATGCTTGACCCAGAGGCAGTGGTCCTCTGCCCAGGAGCCCCTGGGTTGCCTCCCTAGACAATGCAAACCTCCCACTGAGACCCAGCTCCTCTCATCTCTGTGCCCCGAGAGTGTGTCCACCCCATTCTCCTCTGATGGAAGTCCTTCCTGGGCTCCCGGAAGGCAGCACACATCCTCTGTGTTCCCAGGGCCTCAAGCAGCCTTCAGGAACTCCGATTACTAATTGATTGGTTCACTCTGCCCTTCATTCATTTACCCAAGGGTCAGGTCTAGACCACATGCTGTGAGTGTCCGAGAGACAACCCGGAGCTCCTTCGGATCGGGGACCCAAGTTCCCGCAGGGGTCTCCACACCAGGCAGTAACGGGGGCTGTCTGTGCATTGAGTCCAGACGTGCTGCTCCTCATCTGAGCCCCACGAACCCCAAATAAAAGCTGTCCTCCCTCCCCCACTGCACACACAGCAGAGGAACAGGGATGGGGCCACCAAACTATGTGCTCCCACTAGGAAAGGGGATTCTGGGGCACACACGGCCACAGGGGTGCCCTGGGGTTCTGAAATCCTACAGGGAAGACCCAAGGGAAACCCCACCAAAGAGAGGAATGTTCCTTGATTAGGTCCCAATGCTCTTCCAGGGGTGGGCTTCCCAGGCGGGCTGCAGGGGCCCGGGCCCTGCCCTTTGGGGAGGTCGTGCCTTTTCTGCAGTTCCCGCCAACCACGCATCCTTCCTTCAGGACTAAGCATCTCCTCCTCCCCCATTTCTGTAGCAGGCTGGAGGCCCAAAGATCATATTGTCACCTGCAAGCCCTTTGGGTCCAGACTTTTGGTTTCTTTGGCAGTAGACCTCTCTAGAAAACCTAAAAATACAGCAGCTTCTTAGCAATTTAATTCTAATCAACTCCATGCCATTGTGACACCAGAGTTCCTGAGAAATGTCTTAATTCCTCTCTCTCTCTCTCTCTCTCAGTCCTTAATTTCCAGACACTGCCTCTCTTCCATGGGCTATTTTACCCAGGGAAAAGGATTTATGGGTCATCATTTAATTTACTCACATGTTTAAACAATGGATGTGATGAGGTCCTTGCAACAAGTCTGAGTTTTAACTACCTTTTTTGCCTAAGAATTTCTCAGTATTAATTTTTACTGTTTGGAATTGAGAAGCAGTTGCCTTAGGCAACTGCATGAGTCCCCAGATTCCTTTATTCTATTCTCTTATTTCAGCCAACAGCAGTCAACACATGCTATTAACATTCTGCTTTACAAACTCTTCCCTTTAAACTAGGAGTGTTTATGGATAACGGTCTGTTTTTTGAGAAAGCATGGGTAGTGCTGTTAACAAATAGTTAATCCTACCAGCCCCCAGGAGAGCCTGTGCTGTCCTGCCGTGTGCAAACGTGCAGAGACCAGACCAGGGAGTGGAGGGAACAGCCCGGGGCCCACTTCAGCCAAATAATTGTGGGGTGGCTGTCAGCCATATGCAGCGAGTGTGGGATTCAGGGAAGGTGTCAATGATGAGGACATCGGAGACAGAGTCACTGTCCTCTTTCTTACTTGTGCACCGAGAAACATGAGTAAAAAGTAAACGTTGCATTTATTCTCAAAGAATTTTTTTTCATTTAGGGACATTTTTCAAACTCAGCACAGCACCAGAGACCTGGCTGCTCTTATGCAGCCCTTCCCCATTTCTCACTCCCCCACTTCAACCACAAGAATCACCGCCTTCCAAGGGAAACTGGTGCCCTCTGTGCCCCAAGGACACAAAAGCTGACGAGCCACGAGTCGCCCAATATGATCCAAGTTCCCGGGTCTAACAGTCTCTGCCTGCCTAACTGTGAATTAAATGCACCATGCTTCTCTGATTATAGACACTGAAATATTAAAGAAGGTTAATAATTAAGGCTAATTTTGATCCAGTTCAAAGCTCCAGCACTAATGACTACAGCTGCTTGGCCGCTTCTGAGACTCCCCATCATGCCTGGGTTTCCTCCGCCTCGGCCCCGCCTGAGGAGCGGACTCTGCGAAAAGACAGGGAGCTGCATCACTTGAATACATCAACAAGGACTATTCCAGAAGCTCACACAGGTTTTGCTCAATTGTCTTTGCTCCTCTCGGCTCAAATCAATTTGGAGCAGTTAGGGTCCTTGTTTTCCTTTGTAGACATGAATAAGGACGTCATCCATGCACACCACATCTTAACAACATGGCGATTAAATATGTCACTGTCCAGGGAAATATACTGGATGCCTGAGTCCCAGATTGAATCAAGTATTTATCGTGCATCTTTTTCCAAAGCCCCACTTTAACTCTGGGCGTTTATCAACCTGTTCAAAGACTGGCACCAGATCCCAGGAACAGCTGGTGTTTGGTCCTAGGTCCTGGCTGATGGAAGGTGACCTGCAAACATCATAGAGCTGAGAAGGTGAGGCTGCCACCTTGATGGCCTGTTGCCACCAGAGAGCGACTTCATGGGACACTGAGGGCCACGAGAGGCACGGGGTCCTATTGCGTAGGACAAGCTTCCGGACTCCCAGTGCAGTCCCTGGCTGAAAACCTCCGAAATGTGGTGGGAAAGCATGCCTTCGTCTTGACAGGGGCTGCTGGGAAATCGTGGCTCTAATGGAGCCCTGTGAGGATGACTGTTCTGGGATGGAAGCTGCGCCCTTGGTCTAGAGAGAAACTGGATTATTGGACCTCTGGGCCAACTGCATTGGTGCATAGGAGGAGTCAGGAGGCTCAGAAGATGTCCGGAGGGGAAATATGCTCCTTGCATAAATAATAGCACAGGAGGAATCCAGACACTGTTCAGTTCTTTGTTTAGATAGAATTTTCTTGAAACTCTCTCCATCTTCACTTTCTTGACCCCCTCTCCATGCTGGATGCAGACTGAGATGTGGGATTGTTCCTGCCCCTTCAACCTGCCCTCATGTCCTCTTCGCTCCTGTCCCTGGCATATCCCTCCTCAGCCTCTCCCCGGCCATGCTTTTCCAGCCCACAACTTCACTACCACACCAATCAGCAGTTCATGCCTTTTCAGGGTGCTTTGAAATTTTGATGAAAGCTGTGAGTTTTCTATTCAGAAAAAAAAAATACACTCCCAAATTTTGCATTCACTCCAAGAGAGGTCCTGACCCCAGAAGAACCCCTCATCCACCTGTACCCCCAACTGCTAGCCAGCTCTCAGACCAGCTCCTGCCACCTGGACTCAACTGTAAGTTACCATAGTAACAATAGGACATTGCTCGCCACTGAACTCAGCACTACACCGTGTTTTTTAAAAGGTGACAATCCACAGGACTTTGCCTTAAATCACACCCTTGCTTAGCCTCTTCCTCTTCTCTGTCCTGCCTCCCCCACTACTTTACCCTTTCTTCCTGAGAGCACATCCTTAATAAATCGTGTGTCTATAAATGCTCATCCCAGGGTCTGCGTCTGACCCCTACTTCTAACCTAAAACAACCACCTTAGAAAATTGTTCAGCGGTATCTAAAAGAGCCGAATTCCCTATGATCACAATTCCACTCCTAGGTACCTATAGTGGAGACACATACATACATTTACCAAAATCATGTACAAAAATATTCATAGCATCATTATTAATAGCCCAACACTGAATACAATCCCCATGTCCATCATATTACCTGAACAGATTAATAAAACGCCTCATAGTCACGAGGTGGAACACTACACAGCAGTAAGAGTGAGTGAGCTGCAACCACGCATACATGCGATGAAGCAGACAACTCTGAAGTTGAGAGGAAGAAGCCGGACACAAAGGGGTACATAGGTCATGACTTCATTTATTTCAAGTGCAACCAGACAAAACTGATCTATGAGTCCAACTTTCATTTCGTACGGCTACTCAGTTGTCTCCCTACCATTTGCTGAATAATGTATCTTTGCTCTGCTGACGTATAGTCAGGATATGATTGCCCTTGTCAGGGGTAAAGGCTGGGGACCGGAAAGGGGCCAAGGGGTGACATTCAGCACTATGGGGTCGCACGGATGCTTTCAAGTCATGAAAATTAATCGAGCTATACACTTATGATCTGTATACTTTCCTGTAAGTACTGATTCATTAGAAAATTATGAAGTGTTGAACTTTATCAAAAAAGTTTCTGCATATATTGATATAATTGTACTGATTTTTTTTTAATGTTGGACCATCCTTACACTGGCACTCAAACTTCCTTGAGCATAATGAATGACCTTGCTCATATAAGTTGGATTTTGTTAAGATTTCTCTCTTAAAAAGTGAAATGAGTCTACAATTTTCATCTTCTGTTCTTATACAGTTTTGGAATTGTGGTTGAACTATGTGCTCAGCAACATGACACACTTTTCTACTTTCTGGAATAACTGGAATAAGGTCAGAAGAATCTCTTCACTGTTGTTGCAAACCCACAAATCATCTGTATTAGGTTTTCTGGGTGGGTGGGAGAATTGATTTATTTAGTGTCTGTTGCAATGTTAGTGCTTTCTATTTCTTCTTTCTGCAGTTACAGTGCATTTCATAAGCTTCAAAAGTGTGTCCATTTTCTCAGGATGTTCAAGTTTATTAGCATAGCTTCTTCTTGTAATTTCATGGCTTAATTTTTTCTGTTTTTAAACTTACCTGTCTGGGATTTATTTTGAGGTAGAGACTGTAGTTCTAGCTTTAGTTTCTTTTTCCACTTGGCTACCCAGTTGTCCCCACATCATATACTCAATAATACATCTTTTCCTCGGGGAAGCTGGTTGATGTCAGAGTGAGAGCTGTGAGTGGCAGCTCCATTGTTCCCTGGTGACATCAACGACCCAAGAGGCGCTGGGTTAGGCAGTGGAAACATGAGCCCCTTGCCATTTTCCCCACTGAGAAGATCGAACAAAAGGAGAAACAAATAGCCTATAAGCACGCCCAGCCGGACCCCTGCTGGCCTGTCTCCGATGGAGGGGACCCACTGGGGAACTAGTCAGGTGGATCAATGACGCTCAGGCGGAGCCCAGCTGAGGCATATATGGTGGAACTTAGAATACGAGGTTGTCAGAACAGCAGAGCCTGTATCCCAATGTTATCTCCCTCGGAATTTTATTCTGCAATGGCAGCAAATGAGCAGGCGATTTCCACAAAGTCAGAAAGCACCTGTGACTTATTCTGCAGGGGCTCTGGCTTTCAGCTGTGTTGGAGAGAATCTCCAAGGCTCCAGATAGGAGGGGGCTCGCCTTCCACGGCTGTAGAGAAACAACAGATCCCAACTCAGGGGGGTTCTCTGACAGAAGCCTCTGTGATGCACTCCCCCAGCTTGGGCAGAGGAGGACACACAATGGAACCTAGATGAATAAACCCAAAGCATGAATGCCTCAATTGTTTTTAGAATAGTCACAGTGTGGTGTGAAGGAATAAAAGGGAAAAGATGATTTACTCCTCACAGGACTATTCCCATACCTGCGCATAGGCGTCTCCCTTAGGAAGTGCTGAGCTAGGAAATAAGCTTCTTCCAGCTTTCAACAGGAAAGGGGAGAAAATTAACCACTCACAGTGGAAGAACTATTCTTCTCTTCAGTCTGATTGGGCCATTTAGGCTACCTGATTACTGCTGGACCAGGAAAAGCCCTCGAAGATCCCATGCACTGATTGGCTTAAAGCTGATTTCCCAAGCCAATCACAGGCACCGGAAATGGGACCAGTGCGACTGGACCACTCTTAACAGGTCCAGTTCCGGGTGCTGGCTGCAGAGATAAACCCAGGAGGATTGGTTCCTGAACCAAACTGGGCATGTACTGGGAAGTAGGAATGATTAAGTCTTTTGTGGGGGGGTGGGGGCAGGTTGGAAGACCGACAGTGTTCATGACAGAATTATCTTTTTTACTTTTTACTCCATAATATAAAATTTGCCATTTTAGCCATTTTTAAGTGTACAGTTCAATGGCATTGATTACATTCACAATGTCATGCAACTGTCACCACTACATGTTTCTAAAACGTATTCATCATCCAAAATAGAACCCTGTAACCAAGAAGCATTAAGTCCCCATTCTCCTCTACCCCCAACCCCTGGTCACCTTCTAATCTACTGTCTCTATGAATTTTCCTATTCAAAATATTTCATGTAAGTTGAATCATATATTTTTCCTTTCATGTCTGTCATATTTCACTTAGCATAACGTTTCCAAGATTCATCTATGTTATAGCATGCATTAAAATGTCGTTCCTTTTTATGGATGAAAAATATTCCATTATAGTATATACTACATTTAGCTTATCCATTCATCTGTTGAGGGACTTCTGGGTTGTTTCCACATTTTGGCTATGATGAATAATGCTGCAGTGAACATTGACATAAACAAGTACCTGTATGAGCTTCAGTTCTCAATTCTTTAAGATATATAGGAGTAGAATTGTTGAATCATACAGTAATTCAATGTTTAGCTTTTTAAAGAGCTGCCAAACTATTTTCCACAAAAGCTGCACCGTCTTAAATTCCCACCAAAAATATACAAGGGTTCCAATTACTCCACATTTTCGCCAACACTTATTTTCCTTTTTAAAAAATAATCATAGTCATCCTAGTGGAAGTAAAGTAATACCTCACTTTGGTTTTGATTTGCATTCCCCTAATTACCAGTGATGTTGAGCAGGTTTTCAGGTGCTTATTGACCATTTGTTTATCTTTGGAAAAAAAATGTCTATCCAAGTCCTTTACTCATTTTTCCCAATTAGTCTTCCAAATAATTCAAGTTTTTTGTCTTCTTGTTGAGTTGTAGGAGTTCTTTAAATTTTTCTAGGTAGTAATCCCTTATCAGATATATGATTTGTAAGTATTTTCTCCTACTCTGTAGCTTGTCATTCCCTTTCTTGAAAATATCCTTTGATGCACAAATTTTTTTATTTTGACAAAGGCCATTTATCTACTTTTTTTTTGTTAGTCATGCTTTTGATGTCATAACAAAGAATCTCTTGCCAATTACAAGGCCATAAAGATTTACCCCCTTTGTTTTCTTTTAAGGGATTTAGTCCTTAAATTTCCGTCATTGATCTATTTTTAGTTAATTTTTATATAAGGTGTGAGGTAAGAGTCCAACTTCATTCTTTTGCATTTGAAATCCAGATATCCTATATCCATTTGTTGAAGAGACTATTCTTTTCCTGTTGAAAAGACTTACTATGCCTGTCAAAACTTAACTAGTGTATATGTCTATTTTTATGCCCATGCCACATTGCTTTAATTTCTGTAGCTTTGTAGTTAAATTTTGAAGTTGGGAAGTGTGAGACTTTTTAATTTGTCAAGGAACGTTTTTGTGAAGAAAGATTTTTTTCAAACTTTGTTTAAAACATTTTCAAAATAATTATTGCTATTCAGGACCCCATGCAATTCCATATTAATTTTATTAGCTTTTCCATTCTGAAAAAAATAATAGAGGCTGTTGGAATTTGGATATGTTGGAATTTGGATAAAGATTGCTTTGGACACCATGGGGAAAACAGTGTAGCACAGAGGAGGCAAATAGTGAATCTGTGGCATCTTACTACATTGATTGACAGTGACTGCATTGGGGTATGGGTGGGGACTTGATAATATGGGTAAATGTAGTAACCACATTGTTTTTTCATGTGAAGCCTTCATAAGAGTGTATATCAATAATATCTTAATTAAAAAAAGATTGCTTTGAATAGTATTGACAGCTTAACAATGTATTTCTATCCATGAACATGGGATGTCTTTCCATTTACTTAGGTCTTCTTTAGTTCCATTCACAGTGTTTTATAGTTTTTAGTGTACAGGTCTTCTACTTCATTATTAAATTTATTCTTAAGTATTTTATTCTTTTAGATAGCTTTTCATGGAATTGCTTTCTTAACTTCATGAATTGTTCATTGCTGATTTTTGTTTGTTAATTTTGTATTGCAACTTTACTGAATTAATTTATTAGCTTCAGTAGCTTTCTCCTGGATTCTTTAGGGTTTTCTATATATAGGATCATATCATCTGTGAATAGAGATAATTTTACTTTTTCTTTCTCAGTATTGATGGTTTTTATTTCTTTTTCTTGTCTAATTTACCTTTCTAGAAATTGCAGTACAATGTTGAATAGCAGTGATAAAAGTGAACATCCTTATCTTGTTCCTGATTTTAAGGAGAAAGTTTTCAGTCTTTCACCACTGAGTATGATTTTAACTGTGGATTTTTCATAAATGCCATTTATCATGCTAAGGAAGTCCCTTTTAATTCTAGTTTTCTGAACGATTTCATAATAAAAAGATGTTGGATTTTATCAGGTGCCTTTTCTGTATTAATGGAGATGGTCGGGTTTTTTTCCTTTGTGATATCAATGTGATGTATTGCATTGATTTTCTTATATGGAAACACTTTTGCATTCCTGGGAGAAACCCCAATTGGTCATAGTGTTCAAGCCTTCTAACATGCTATTGAGTTCACTTTACTGACACTTTTTATTGTTGGCACTTTTCATTTAGGTTCATAGATATATTCATCTATAACTTTCTTTTCTTACGATGTCTTTATCTGGTATCAGGGTAAAAGTTCTCACAGAGTTAGCCAGGAAGTGTCCCCTCCTGTTCTATTTTTTGCAAAAGGATTGGCCTTTATTCATCTTAAAATGTTTGGTAGAACTCACAAATGAAGCTTGGTCCTAGAATTTAGTTGTTGGGAGGCTTTTTGTTACCAGTTCAATCTTTTGTTATAAGTTTGTTCAGATTTCCTTATTTTTATTGAGTCAGTTTTGGTAATTTTTATGTTTCTAGGAAACTGTCCATTTCAACTAGATTATCTAATTTGTTTGCATGTAACTGTACACAGTACTCTCATAATTTTTTATTTCTATAAGAAGAGTAGTAATGATCCCACTTTCATTTCTGATTTTAGTTATTTGTATTCTCTCTCTCTTCCTCTTTCTCTCTCATCAGTATAGCTAAAGGTTTGTCAATTTTATTGGTCTTCTTAAAGAACCAGTTTTGGGGTTGGTTTATACTGTCTGTCTCTATTTCATTTACTTTTTCTCAAATCTTTATTTCTTTCTTTCCACTGGATTTGGGCTTAATTTGTGCTGTTTTTTTCTTATTCCTTGAAATGTGAAGTTAGGTATTGATTTGAGATGTTTCTTCTTTTTAACATAGGCATTTACAGTTATAAATTTCCCCCTTAGCATTGTATTTGCTAAATCCCATGTGTTTTTGTATGTTTTGTTTTCCTTTTCACTTATCTCTAAGTAGTTTCTAATTTCCCCTATGACCTATTCTTTGACTTTTTAAGAGAACTGTTTAATTGTTGTTCAGTTTCCCCATTTCTGTGAATTTTCTAGTTTTCCTTCTTTTATTGATGTCTATCTTTATGCCATTGTGATCACAAAAGAAACTTTGTATGATTTCAGTCTTTTTTAACTTATTGAGAATCTTTTTTGTAGCTTTTTATATGATGTATCTTGGAGAATGTTCCTGGAAAATGAAAAATGTTCTCCTAGAGAATGTCTGAGAAGAGTGTACATTCTATAGTTTTGAAGTGGAGTGTTCTGTATATACACCTATAGGTCTAAATTGGTTTGCTCTGTTGTTCAAGCCCTGTATTTCCTCACTGGTCTTCTGTCTAGTTGTTCTATCCATAATTGAAGTCTCCAAATGATTGCAGAACTATCTATTTCTCATTCAAATCTGTCAGTATTTGCTTCATCTGTTTGGAACTTTGTGATTTGGTTCATATATGTTAATAATTGTTACATCTTCTTGATGAATTTGTCTTTTTATCAATATATAATGCCCTTTTTTCTTTAAGTGTGTCTGACATTAATATTTATTTTGTCTGAGATTAATATAGCCATCTCAGCCCTCTTTTGGTTACCATTTTTATGGAGTACCATTTTCTATCCTTTCACCTATTTGTATCCTTAAAACTAAAGTGAATCTCTTGTAGCTAGCATATAGTTGTGTTGTTTCTTTTAATCCATTCTGCTAATCTTTGCCTTTTGCCTTTGCATTTTGATTAAGGGTTTAATTAATTTACTATTAAAGTTATTACAGATAAGGAAGACTTACTTCTGTCATTTTATATTTGTTTTCTGTATGTTTTATACCATTGTTGTCGCTTATGTCCTCCATTATTGTGTCCTTTGGCATTTAGTTAATTTTCTGTTGCTGTTATGAATTATTTTTATTACCTCTCCATTTCCTTTTGTTTTGTTTTTTGTATGTGTATTTTCTAAAGATACTTTCTTTATTGCTTACATGGGGATTACATTTAATAACCCATATTTGTAACAACTTGGTTGAATTGATCAACTTAACTTAAATAGCATACAAGCACTCCTATACAGCTCAATGCTCCCTTTATATTGTTGTTATTACAGATTATATTTTTATGCATTATGTGCCCAACAACATAAGTTTATAATTATTTTTTATGCATTTCTCTTTTTAATCATGTAGGGAATAAAAATAGATTTACAGACATATATACATATACACAGATGTATATAATGAGTCACTTCTCTCTCATTGCTTTCAAGATTCTTTTTGTCTTTGACTTTCAATAATTTATATGTTTCTTTCAGTTTATCCTATTTGGAGTTTTTGGAGCTTCTTGGAAGTATAGCTTCATATCTTTCATAAAACTTGGGAAGTTTTGGCTATTATTTCCTCAAACATCCTTTCTGTTCCTTTCTCTATGTCTTCTCCTGGGATTTTAATAATACATACATTGGTCTCCCTGATAGTGTGTCAGATATCCCTTAAGATGTGTTCATGTTTCTTCATTCTTTTTCTTTCTATTCCTCAGAGTTGATTATTTCAATTGTCCTATCTTCAAGTTCACTGACACTTTTTTGGCCTGCTGAAACCTGTTGTTGAACCCTTTTTTATCTTTTCAATTATTGTACTTTTATTTATTTATTTAACTTTTCAATTATTATACTTTTCACCTTGAAAATTTCTGTTTGGTTTTTTAAAGTAATTCCTATCTATTTATTGATATTCTCATTTTACTATATTTCATTTCCTCATTTTCTTATTTCCTTTAGTTCTTTGGCCATGTTTTTCTTTTGCCCTTTAGGCATATTTAAAGTCTTTGTCTAATAAGTCCAAGGTCTAGTCTTCTAAGTCCAAGGTCTAGTCTTCCTTGGGCATGGTTTCTTTCTACTTATTTTACTCCTTTGAAAAGCCATTTGTTTCTGTTTCTTTATACGCTTGTGCTTTTTTTGTTGTTGTTAAAAGCCAACATATGAATATTATAATATGGTAATTCTGGAAATGAAATTCTTTCTTTATCTCATAGTTTGCTAGGCTTTCTTGATAATGAAGGCTGTAGCTGTCTGTTTATTTAATGACTTTTCCAAACGACTTTTTTCAGACTGTATTCTTGCACATGAACACTGAAGACTCTGTTCTTTAGTTTATGGTCACCTAGTGTTTTAACAGATATTTTCTTGCAACCCAGGAGCATTTTTAAGTTGCTTTTTCTTGCAACTTAAAATGAGCCTAGCATTCACTTGTTGCTGTTAGCTTTCTGCTATTTTTCCAAAGTTCTGACAAAGTTGGTTCCAACAATTTTTGCTTGCTTTTTAATGATTATGTTGGGAAACTAGAGCTTATAGTACCTACTCCACCATTTTTCTGATGCACATGTCTACAAAATTCTTTTGAAGATCAACTCTAGACTCTTGAATAGTGTCTTAGTACTGCCAAGCATGAACAAGTACTGAGTAACCAGTACTTTAATGGAACTCAAATGAGGGCAGAAAAAAACAGTGGAACTATTCTTTTTGCTTTGAGCAAGACAACCTCCTGACTGAGTGACTCAGTCTCTGCTACTGAAAGTGTGGAGGGAAATGAGGGTGTGTAGATGAGCCTGGGAGTTCCTAGCACATAGGAGCTTTCCAATAATGGTAGTCTTTAATATTTTCCATTTTCACTATTATTGTCATCCTACTCCTGAAACTTCACTGATTCAACCACCCCATTCTTCTGCTGCAAAAATAAAAGCAAGTAACACAAAGACAGGGTAGTTGAGACCCATGTTTAGAAGGAGACAGAATTCTGACAAACCCTGGTCCTTCATTTACTAACTCTGTGGTCCTGATTAGAGCACCAAGTTCTCCATTCTCAGTTTCCTCGTTTAAACAGTGGAAATAATCATACACAGTACCTCACTGGATCATTGTAAGGATTAAATGAGCAACCTTAGTACCTGGCATGCATGAGCTCTCCATAAAAGTTAGTGTTGATGTTCTTATCCCTTTCCACCACCCTGGGTTCAATCTTCAAACTTGATAAGAGGCTGTCTTCTCACTCTTTTGGGTGCAGGTAGCACTATTCTCTGCCTCTACCTGTTCCTTGCCTCTCTAAGTAGATTTCTATCTCAACAAATCCTGACTGTAGCCTCATTCCTGGTGGATATTTCTGGGTCTGGGCCTCTTGCAGCTGCAGTCCCTCAAAGGATCTGGGCTCCAATATACCAGCCCTCTATCTCCCCAAGGGACCCTTCCCCAGCACCTCCCCCTCAGTTTCTCCTCTATACTGTGGAGTCTTCAGCCAATCATTGCTTATCATTTCTCAGCACATTTCGCTTATGCTAACCAAGAGAGCACAGTTGGAGGTAGAGTGGGAGCAGAACAGAATTTTTAGAAAGCAATGTATTTTTTTCTCCAGTATGCCTCTTGGTTCTCTCAATCCTTCCAACTTCTCTCCTATCCAGTCCCTTTCCAGACTTCAAGTTTCCAAAGTCTCCAGGCCCTGAAGGGAAGAGAAAGAGCTTAGAGCATATACAATAGACTTAGTGGCATCCAGGACAATATGCATTGGAGTTTTCCATCCTTTACTCCTCAAACTGGAAAAGAGTCTCTTGCTGTAGGGGAAAAGGTTCAGAGCTGACATTTTGGAAGTCCCTAAGAAAGGAAACATATTCCTTTCTGGGTGGAAAATAATAGAACCCTCAGGCTGAGATAATCAAGGGCTGCATGGAAACTCTGTCCCCTTTCCTAGACATAGCCCCAAGATAAGGTCAAGGTCTCAGAGAAGTAAGGTCATGCATCATGTTTTGGGTAGCAGAGTAGGACCTCAAATGATCCTGAAAACCACAAGGGATGTCTCAGCCGCGACCTGCGTGGACTGACCAGTGCAGACCAGGTGGAACCAGAGGCACCTCAGTCGGGGTATGTCATGGACAGATAGCACAGAGACCATTCACTCCCAAGGCTATCACCCAATAAAGTAGGTCCAAAACAAAAAAATGAAGAAAGAGAAATTTGACTGAAATCCTATATATGTGTTCTCAACAAAATAGACACAAAATAAAAATTAAGTTACAGGGAGAATGTGGCATTTCTCTTTCCTGGCACTGAACAGCTACATAACCATCTATCGAAAAGCCTGTGACTAAGACTTTTTTTCCACATTAGAAACAACTGTGTGGCTAGCTGGGAAAGAGAGGGAGTAGCTCCCAGAGCCAAAAATGCTATATGAGAGGTCAGTCAACTGGAGGTCCCCTTCTGTCACTCCATCACTGGGTTCCTGTCTGCAGATCACCCACAGAGCCCCCACGGACCAAATGCAACTGCAAGCAGAGGGCAGGAGGGACAGGATGGTGCCGTTCCCACAGGCCACCTTCCTGGGACTCAAGTATGGTGGCGACAAAAGGTAGAGAACGCATCTGGGGAGCAAAGGGAATATTCCAGAACACCACTGGAATAAACCACTGGAAAGATTGGTTTATTAATCTGGCCGCCTCCGGAGACTGGAGGAGAAGTGCATAGGAAGAGGGAGGAGCTGGAGGCCACTTTGGTCAATAAAGTTGACTCCCATAAGATAATTTGTAGAAACGCTTGTCCAAGGATGGAGTTAAGGGATGGACCTACAGACCTGAATCTTAGAGAATGCTTGGTAGATCACACCAGAGGATAAAGGTTGGCAGCAGTGGCACATAAGAAAATGAAACTAGGAGGGAGAAACGGCAATAGCAAAAGATAATTCCAAAGAGTCTGGGCTTCCCACTAGGTTAACCTTCTCCGTGAGGGTAGGTTTGAATAGATGCCACCCATACCCAGATCTCTCTGTGGGCCACAGCAGCCCCACCCACGTGGAAGAACTAGGGAACCACACTGAGATTACCTGCGGGGTCTTCTCAGGATGCAGCCACAGGCAGATTAGAGAAGAGTCAGAGAGCCACTTGGAAGAATGTTGAGTTGAGCTGAAGTTGACTAGTTGACATTATACAATTTAATAAAATGCTTGCTTATTTCTGATTTGCAGTTTTATTTTTGGAGCGAATATTTTTTTCACATCTTAAGCATTTTCTTAGAACTTTGAAGAGCTCAGACAAGGATAGTAAAGGGAAGTTCCCAGGCAACAACTGTGTTGGAGGCCTGCGGCAAGCTCTCCAGGTGGAAGTCAAGGGTGGAGTTCCGCCGGAAGGGAACTGCCATGGACTAACAGAGAGCCTAATTGCCAGGCCAGATTGAGAGTGATTTTCAGGTAGCTCACATGTGGGGAAGAGTTAGTCCCAGGCACACAGAAAACTAATCAAGTTCTTAAAGTCAATAATTAATGCCTAGAAGTTAAACATTACACAAGAAATGAAATGTAATCATAGCACACAAGTAGCAAGAGCTATGAACAATATTTGCATAATCATAGTAGTGTAAACATTGAATATTGATATAACCAAAAATTATGATTTACCTTTAATCGGATAATGGAAGAAGGGAGGTGGCCTGATGTTGAGTACTAAAAGCTTATCTTCCATAGTGGGACTTAAAAACATTGAGGCTAACATCAGAGGAAACTCAGGAGCTGCGTCTGCCGAGCACAAGCTAACGTCTGATTTGTGAATAACAAGAGGTAAAGAGAGGCACCCACACGCAGGCCCCCAAACCTGGGCACACACGGAAAGCCACAAGGTGGCAATCCCAGACCCTGCAGGTTTTCTTTCAGCAGCTACCTCCTTGGCTGTCTTCCCAGAATATTCATTACAGTTGTTTCTCTTTATGACAGACTTGTCTTTATCTTTTCACTGGACACCTTCAAAGTTTAAGAGATCTCAGTGGACACCGCAGAGTGTATGTGCCCCGCCCCCGTGACGGTTTAGGGGACACGGTCGCTGAGGGACCCTGACTGGCGGAGCCCCGGGCCCTCCCATCTCTCTGCTCTCTACGTCTCTTCTCCTCTCCCTCTCCCTGGCTTAGTGCTTTGCCTCTTTTCTTGTCATGCAGACGCATTGCTTGTGCCTGTTTCTGTTTTTCCCTCCCTGTCACCCACACTCAAAGAAGGGAGGAAAAGATGAATCCTCTTCTGGAAGCAAAAAGACTCAAGAGAAGAGGCACCCCCACCACCGAATGACAGAAACCACACCCACAGCTGGACACTCACAACCCTGTGGGGGCAACAATATTAAACCTTTGCTGCCTTTGTCCACTTTGGGCATCTGAGGGATTTCAACACTTTGGAGGGCAAACATGCATCTTGTACTTGGAAGGGGAAGCCTGACCTATCCATTTACCTTCCGCTAGAGTCAGAAAGCCATTTGCAAGGAGCTACGGCCGAAGCCTGGCGTGGCCAGAGGGAGGGATCGCCTGCACGCCGTGGCATGCTGTGTCCTCCTGGCTGATGGGACCCTCCTGGCCTACCCACACACCTCAGCCCCGTTGGCATGAGAAGGAAATACGTTTTTGTTTTCTTTTGTTTTGCTTCAAGATATGACATCCAATCTGTTAATTTCCAACTCTAAATCTGATCTTTTTTAAATCTTCCCAGTCACTGGAGAGTGACGCATCCACCAGGCTGCTGTGGGAATGGAGCCCACAGGCTCCGATCTGCAGCCAAACCTCAGGTGGTGGAAAAAGAGGACACCTGGTCCCTTCGAGGTGCATTCCTACCCAGCTCGTTGGGTCCCCCACCAGCACTCCTGTGGGCACAGGGGGCCGAGCCACCTTGGGTTCCCCAGGAAGGCCACATGTGGAGGCTCATGTAGAAGCAGACTTCCCCTTCTTCAGGGCCCCTGTGCTGCTCAAGGCCACGGCCATCCACTGGCCTGAGAAGAACAACCAGCCGTCAGACAAGTCATGCTTTTACCTGGCAAGGGAGGTCCCCATACTCTGAGAAGTCACGCTGGCTGCCCCAGAGTGCCCAAGGGTGCTGAGGTCTGCTGTGGCCTGGTGCTTCCTAAGGCCACAGTGCTCTGATGAGAAAAAAATGCATTTATACCCAAGAAAACAACGACACAGAGAAAGAAGCAAACATCTGATTCAGTGAGGTTGCCTTTCTGGAGAAAAACTAACCCCTACCCAAGTCTAGCAGAACCCAAGCCTAAACCCTCAAGTAAGTAAATATCCCCTTCATTTTATAGCAGAGGAACCTGAGGCTCAGAGTGGTGAAGGGTCTTGCCCCAGGCCGCACAGCAGCTGCTATGCAAGGTCAGCAAGGCAGCCCCTCAGCCCTCCTCTTAGCCGCTCCATACCGACTGCATTGGCCACGAAGACACATTGCAAGCAAATAAATCCTAAGCTTTGTGACTTGGCAGAGGAGTGACACAGGAAATAATAATTTTCTTTCCTAACAATCTTTAGTCTAGGGCTTGGGGGAAAGGTGTTCCTTTTATGAGTTTGGAGAAGGGGCATAATGCTGTAAGGGTAACACAGAAAATAATTCTTAAATCTATGCAACACCTATTTGTTCCTATTTGTGTTGTTTACTAGAACATTCCCCTTCATTATCTCAGTAACCACAAGAATACTATGAAGTAAGCATGTATTTGTTATATGGAAATCAAAGGTTCTGAGCCCTTAATGCACTTGCCCAAAGTCCATCACGTGGACCAACGTCTTGTCCACGGCATAGCCACCGTCGGTTCACTGCAGCACACGGGGCACCCGGCAGACGCAACATGCCGGCTGCCCGCCGCTGCAGTGGGACCCTGGCTGCCCTGCAGAGTCTGGGGCCGCCTCCCTGGCAGATTGCTTAAGGACACACCTCCCCGGCCAGACCCAGGAAAGGGCCTGTTTCCATGGAAGCTCATGGATCTTCAAAAGAAATCTGGAGCTCCTGGGAAGAGAGAAAGGGGAAGATCGTGGAGAGGCTGCGCACAAGAGCCCAGCATCCACCCCACCCCGGGCCTCCCTGAGGATGTTATTTCAATCATAAAACGTGAATAACGATAACTGCTCCGCAGGTCCCTTTGGGCTTCTGTGGGTACGAATCAGATAATGAATAAATACACTTACACACTCGGTAAAGTCTAAAGCTCTACATGGATGGCTTTTTATCTTTTACCGGCTACAGACTCTTTTGAGAGTCTGATAAATCTATGAAATATTTATTCCAGAAAGAAAAAAAGGGAAAGAACAAATATACTAATTTTTCATTGTGACTTTGGAGGCCCAGTCACAGGCCCTACCCACGGAGCCCAAGTTAGGGCCTGTTTGCCCCGGGCCCGTTCCTTCCCATGCAGTTAACATTTTATGGGTGCCTACTGTGCCCCAGGGTGTTTTATTAATGCAATCTCACTTAATCCTGATGACAGCCCTGTCAGGGTGGTATTATCATGCCTTGTACAGATTAAGAAACCACAGCTCAGAGAGGTTACGTGACCGGAGCACGGTCACACAGCGGGTGAGTTGTGGAGCACACCCGAGGACCAAGGCTCCTATTCCCCCCAGTGCTTTTCATGTCACTCCCCTGGACTGCCTTGCCTCCCTTATTCCTCTGTAAAATTCCTACTGTCCGTGGAGGGCCCCCTCTCCTAAAAAGCCTTGATTACATATCAGCTTACATGGATTCTCTCCCCCAGGCTATGTCCTGCTTCGCCAGAATCCCCCAGAGCGAAGCCTTGGTTCATCTTGTCCCCTGCCCGGCCCTCCTCGCGGACAGACCGGCTGGATGCGAGTGGATCGGCCTCAGGTGCAGGGTGAGCTCCTGCCTATCCAGGAGAGGCCAGTCAAAGCCTCCCCCTCCTCTTGGCTTCGCCACGTCGGCGGGGACGTGAGATGCACAGTTCCTGGACATATGTGCGGGCCCAGCACCCACACCGCCAAACGCCCAGAGCTGGAGAGCCGAGCCTGCCACGCAGGTCTAGGGCCCACCTTGGCGCGGAATGCAGACCCGTCCTCCTCCCCTGCGGCCTCTCAGGAACCTGAGCTGCAGGCTTAGACTCTCTCTGCCTCTCTGTGGCCACGGGCCCACCCCAAGGCATTCTCCTTGCGGGGAACTGGCAAGGACTGTCATGGTCCCTCTTGGGTATTTCAGTGACCTTCTGACGTCAGCCGCCATGCCGGAGCCCCGGCGCTGAGCCAGGCGGAAGTGTGCTCACACTGCCTTCTCACAGCGACCTGGAAAGAGAAGAGGGCAGCTATCCCCGGACAGCGAGGGGGTTGGGAGCTGCTCGTGGCCACACACGCAGTCCACTGGGCCCAGGGCCTGTGCTGACCGTCGCGTCTCCCTGCTCCGTTCACTGTGCACATAAACATCTGGGCGCTCTCTCGGCTGTGGCCTCTGCCATGTCGCTGATGGCTCTGGGAAGAGATCAGGGGCGTGTGCACCCCAGGGCGGGACCTTCCCCAGGCAGCCCGGCAAGAGTGCACAACACCACCTATCATGGTCCTGCCACCAGGGTGCCGCATCCCCCTCGGCCTCCCCCTGCACACACCGCACAGACCCCTATGCACAGCCCAGTCCTGGCGAAGGATCCTGGTCTTGTCCTTTTATCAGCCACTCAGAGATGGCCCCCCGCTTAGCCCACAGCGCCCATCTCTGGCTGTGCACAGCCCGTCAAAGTTGCTCTCATGGGCCCAAGGAGAAAGCAACTGCAAAACTGCAGCCCCAAGCCTGTCCCTGCAGCACCGCCTGTGTGTCCACTGTCCTCCTCTGGACCACCTTCACTCCACACAGGCGCAGAGGATGCTCCTGGGCCAGCTCAGGTCGCCATTGTCTCCTGCCTCCCCAGGACGCCCCGGGCAGCAGCTCTTCCCAGCTGGCTAAGGATCCTGGCACCCTGCAGCCCTTCCTAATCATCCCCAAAGGCCTGAAGCTGATGAGCTCTGGGGGAGGGCAGCCTTGGGCCTGCTTAATTATCATGGGCAGAGCGAGCCCAGCAGGCCCCGGCTCCCCCCAGCCCAGGGGAGGCCAGCTGGCATTGTTAATAAGGACAGAATTTCCGGCCCAGCGGGAGCCATGCTGGCAGAGTTCAAAACTCTAGAGCATATTATACAAAATGTTGCTTTCCCTGGAAATTGAATTAGCACCTTATTCTTTTTTTCATACTGCTCTCAGATTTTTACCTCCCTCCCCTTACCTCTCCCTTCGCACCCAGACCACAAAGGCAGACCTCCTAACTGATACCGCCTTCCAGGTGTTAGCCTAAAAAGGCTTGTTTTCTTTAAGTTTGTAAATATGTCAATCAAAAAGGACACAAAGCCAACTTGAGGGGGCTCCCACTGGAGCACCAAAAAGGGTAAGCTCTGTTTGGATTAAAATACATCAAAATACATAAAATCCATGGGTTAAAAATAACCATAACTGGAATGTGAACAACACCGTTGACTTTGTCTAGACTGAGCTCTACACACTTTGATGGGATTTCCTCACAGAGATATAAGAAAGTCCTTGTATGCAAATGTTTTTAGCAGGATGCATTTGGTTTGTCTAGGTTGCTTATTACGAATAAACCTGGGATTGTGGATTGATGGGGTGCAGCTGGTTGAAGGATGAGCTATAGTCCTGAAGGTTCTCAGCCTAAGAGAGTCATGAAGAATAAACACTGAGAAGCCCAAAATCTAAGTGGCTTTCTTGGCACTAACCTGTATGCACACATCATTAAGGTCTCATCTGTTACTCTGAAGCATGCCCCAGTACAGAAAAGGGGACTTTTTTTTCTTAGCTGCATTTGGCAGCAAAAGTTCCCTGGAGGAGACGGTGTCATAATGCTGGGTCTGTACTCGCTGTTTTCTTGTGTCCTCCTGCAGATAAAATGGGAGTTCCTACGGCCAGGATTCCCACCCAGCCCTGGGTGACTCGCTCACTGCACACCTGTGGGCAATACATGGCTGTTGACTCTATATAAAGAGCTCTGCCCAGTGCTCTGGGCGTGACACGGTGGCACGGCTGCAAGGCTGCAGGAGAGCAGAGCAGAGGCTGGAAAGTTGGCAGCGCCAAGGACAGAGGCCCAGAGGACGGCTGTATGGGACAGCTGTGCAGAGAGGCCCAGAGGACGGCTGTGTGGACACAGAGGACAGCTGTGCAGGCAGAGAGGCCCAGAGGCAGAGACCAGCTTGCTGCATGCAGACTCGCACTGAGTGAACGGGATTTTAGTGATTGACCTGCCACTGTGGAAATAAAGTTGGGATAACCCTTTCACCCCAGGAATGTTCTACTGTCATTTTCTTTGGTCTCACTGAATCCATAGTGAACTTTCCTGGGGCTGAAACCTGTTGGCAAGATACCTCCCCTTCATGATTAGTAAATTTTGGTGTTGATTGCAACTGTTTAAATCTGAGTTTATAAGGATACTTTTTTTTTTAACTGATCGGTCCCTGTAGGAGGGTGCAAGAGAATCAACTCATTTCTCTAAAAATTGAGGAAAGGCAAGAATCAAGCACTTTTCTGCCCTTTCCTTACATACTGTATGTTAGAGTAACTATTATTTCATAAGGGAAATCTCTCTTCATTAAAGAACTCCAGCTAGTAAATTCAAAGTGATAGAGAGAATTTTGAAAACAGCATTTTGCAGCTCCTAATGAAATAACGGCCCAGATAACGCCTCCAGATGGGCGCTAAAATCATGGGTGCAGAGCTGAGAAGGCACATTATAAAAGATGGACCCAAAAGTCAGAATAAGCAGGCACCTTGTGCCACCTGAGGCGATGCGACAGGAAGTCCCAGAGCCCATTACCACCTTGCAAAGAGGGTGAACCTGAGGCAAGCCCTAGAGCTCACCACAAGTTTACACCCGGGATGGAATAACATCTCAGAGACCCAGGAAGAAGCAAGGAGCCACACCCTGAATGTGGAAGCCGACAGGACAGTGATCAGGTTTCTTATACAGTAAAAGGGGGGAAGCATGAAAATGAAGCAGGGGAGATTAAAAGAGACTTTGCTTGGATTTTGATTCAAGCTAGTGAGAGATAAAAAGACATTTTTGAGTCAATCAGGGAAATGTGAACACACTCTGATATTAAAGAATACATATTGATTTTGAGTAGATTTCCTTTCAGTATTGTGGCTCTGCTTAAATTTTAGGTTAGAAGTACACACGGAGGCAGCTCTTGCTCCAGTAATATGGTATAATTATTTGTATTAAAATACTAAGGACAGAAGGGATGAAACGAGATTTGTTACATGTAATGAGTGCATGAGGGTTACTATTCTCTCCATTCTTGGTATGGCTGACATTTCCCATAATAAAAGATTAAAGTGATTTTTAAAATGCACAAATAGTGATCAAAGGAATAACACAATATGCTAATTATTGACCTGTGCATCTGAGGACACTCCATGGCTCCCGCATCTCCCAGAAGCACTAGCTCGAAGCACCTGACCCCCATGATTTGCACCAGCCTCTACAGCACTGGGGGGTCAGACGGGCTGGACGCCCCCAGGACAGGCTGCTCTCTCTTGTATTCCCATGGTGAGCACTACCTTGCAGACCCTCTGTAGGGATATTTTAAGTGATGAACTGGGTCCCATGAAGAGTATGGCGGGTTGGAGAGCCTGTAACGAATCAAGGAAAGAACTAGGGTAGGATGGGGTGGACAGATTAAAGGTGTGAGATGTGGAATGGGTGGAATGGGATGTGTTGAGCTAGGCAGGCTGGAAAGCCATGGGTGGAATGGGATGACTTGGCCGGGATGATTTGGAAAGGAATGCAGTAATGTAGGTTTTGCTTATGAAAGTGACAAAAAAAAAAGGTGGGATGAAAATAAGTAATAGAAATCTCAAAAGACTTGAATACATACAGGAGTAATTGATTCAAAAGAGATGGTTAAGAAGTGACTGGAAACATGAGACCCAAAACGCAAAACACCTGTTGCCTTGAACTAAGTGAAATCAAGTAAGTCCTTATTTTTTTACACTAAGTCCAAAATATCAAGTACCACTTCCTAACAACCATAATGAGAAATTTAAGTTATTTGTCCATCCCCCATTAACTCAAAACAGATTTCTGAGCTGTGGGCTCACATGAAAAAACAGGTTTGATTTTCTTATTCCTCAGACTCTTAATACAGAAACTTCCCTGTCACCAGGTGCAAGGAGAAAAATGGCTTCTATCATGAGTGGGGTTGGGGTACAGCCAGAGGAGCAAGACCCTGGGAGGGAGGAGCAAGAGGCCCAGAGGACGGCTGTGCAGGACGACTGTGCAGAGAGCCCCAGAGGACGGCTGTGTGGACGACTGTGCAGAGAGGCCCAGAGGACGGCTGTGTGGGACGGCTGTGCAGAGAGGCCCAGAGGACAACTGTGCGGGACGACTGTGCAGAGAGCCCCAGAGGACGGCTGTGCGGGATGACTGTGCAGAGAGCCCCAGAGGACAGCTGTGTGGGATGACTGTGCAGAGAGCCCCAGAGGACAGCTGTGTGGGATGACTGTGCAGAGAGGCCCAGAGGACGGCTGTGCGGGATGACTGTGCAGAGAGGCCCAGAGGACGGCTGTGTGGGATGACTGTGCAGAGAGGCCCAGAGGACGCGGACGGCTGTGCAGAGAGGCCCAGAGGACAACTGTGCGGGACGACTGTGCAGAGAGCCCCAGACGACGGCTGTGTGGGATGACTGTGCAGAGAGCCCCAGAGGACGGCTGTGTGGGATGACTGTGCAGAGAGGCCCAGAGGATGGCTGTGCGGGACGACTGTGCAGAGAGCCCCAGAGGACGGCTGTGCGGGACGACTGTGCAGAGAGCCCCAGAGTACGGCTGTGTGGGATGACTGTGCAGAGAGGCCCAGAGGACAGCTGTGTGGGATGACTGTGCAGAGAGGCCCAGAGGACGGCTGTGTGGACGACTGTGCAGAGAGGCCCAGAGGACAACTGTGCGGGACGACTGTGCAGGCAGAGAGGCCCAGAGGACAGCTGTGCGGGATGACTGTGCAGAGAGGCCCAGAGGACGGCTGTGCGGGACGACTGTGCAGAGAGGCCCAGAGGATGGCTGTGTGGACGACTGTGCAGAGAGGCCCAGAGGACAGCTGTGTGGGATGACTGTGCAGGCAGAGAGGCCCAGAGGACAACTGTGCGGGACGACTGTGCAGAGAGCCCCAGAGGACAGCTGTGTGGGATGACTGTGCAGAGAGGCCCAGAGGATGGCTGTGTGGGACAGCTGTGCAGGCAGAGAGGCCCAGAGGATGGCTGTGTGGACGACTGTGCAGAGAGGCCCAGAGGATGGCTGTGTGGGACAGCTGTGCAGGCAGAGAGGCCCAGAGGACGGCTGTGCAGGACGACTGTGCAGAGAGGCCCAGAGGACAACTGTGCGGGACGACTGTGCAGAGAGCCCCAGAGGACAGCTGTGTGGGATGACTGTGCAGAGAGGCCCAGAGGATGGCTGTGTGGGACGGCTGTGCAGGCAGAGAGGCCCAGAGGACAGCTGTGTGGGATGACTGTGCAGGCAGAGAGGCCCAGAGGACAGCTGTGCGGGATGACTGTGCAGAGAGGCCCAGAGGACGGCTGTGCGGGACGGCTGTGCAGGCAGAGAGGCCCAGAGGATGGCTGTGCGGGATGACTGTGCAGGCAGAGAGGCCCAGAGGACGGCTGTGCGGGATGACTGTGCAGAGAGGCCCAGAGGACGGCTGTGCGGGATGACTGTGCAGGCAGAGAGGCCCAGAGGACGGCTGTGTGGGATGACTGTGCAGAGAGGCCCAGAGGATGGCTGTGCGGGATGACTGTGCAGAGAGGCCCAGAGGATGGCTGTGCGGGATGACTGTGCAGGCAGAGAGGCCCAGAGGATGGCTGTACGGGACTGTGCAGGCAGAGAGGCCCAGAGGATGGCTGTGCGAGATGACTGTGCAGGCAGAGAGGCCCAGAGGATGGCTGTGCGGGATGACTGTGCAGGCAGAGAGGCCCAGAGGACGGCTGTGCGGGATGACTGTGCAGGCAGAGAGGCCCAGAGGATGGCTGTGAGAGATGACTGTGCAGGCAGAGAGGCCCAGAGGATGGCTGTGCGGGATGACTGTGCAGGCAGAGAGGCCCAGAGGATGGCTGTGCGGGATGACTGTGCAGGCAGAGAGGCCCAGAGGATGGCTGTGCGGGATGACTGTGCAGGCAGAGAGGCCCAGAGGATGGCTGTACGGGACTGTGCAGGCAGAGAGGCCCAGAGGATGGCTGTGCGGGATGACTGTGCAGGCAGAGAGGCCCAGAGGATGGCTGTGCGGGACGACTGTGCAGGCAGAGAGGCCCAGAGGATGGCTGTGCGGGATGACTGTGCAGGCAGAGAGGCCCAGAGGATGGCTGTGCGGGATGACTGTGCAGGCAGAGAGGCCCAGAGGATGGCTGTGCGAGATGACTGTGCAGGCAGAGAGGCCCAGAGGATGGCTGTGCGGGACGACTGTGCAGGCAGAGAGGCCCAGAGGATGGCTGTGCGAGACGACTGTGCAGGCAGAGAGGCCCAGAGGATGGCTGTGCGGGACGACTGTGCAGGCAGAGAGGCCCAGAGGACGGCTGTGCGGGATGACTGTGCAGGCAGAGAGGCCCAGAGGATGGCTGTGCGGGACGACTGTGCAGGCAGAGAGGCCCAGAGGATGGCTGTGCGGGATGACTGTGCAGGCAGAGAGGCCCAGAGGATGGCTGTGCGAGATGACTGTGCAGGCAGAGAGGCCCATAGGATGGCTGTGCGGGACGACTGTGCAGGCAGAGAGGCCCAGAGGATGGCTGTGCGAGACGACTGTGCAGGCAGAGAGGCCCAGAGGATGGCTGTGCGGGACGACTGTGCAGGCAGAGAGGCCCAGAGGACGGCTGTGCGGGATGACTGTGCAGGCAGAGAGGCCCAGAGGATGGCTGTGCGGGACGACTGTGCAGGCAGAGAGGCCCAGAGGATGGCTGTGCGGGACGACTGTGCAGGCAGAGAGGCCCAGAGGATGGCTGTGCGGGACGACTGTGCAGGCAGAGGGGCCCAGAGGACGGCTGTGTGGACAGAGAGGCCCAGAGGACGGCTGTATGGACAGAGGGGCCCAGAGGATGGCTGTACAGGACGACTGTGCAGGCAGAGAGGCCCAGAGGACGGCTGTACGGACAAAGGGGCCCAGAGGACGGCTGTGTGGACAGAGAGGCCCAGAGGACGGCTGTGTGGACAGAGAGGCCCAGAGGACGGCTGTACGGACAGAGGGGCCCAGAGGACGGCTGTGCGGGATGACTGTGCAGGCAGAGAGGCCCAGAGGACGGCTGTACGGACAGAGGGGCCCAGAGGACGGCTGTGTGGACAGAGAGGCCCAGAGGACGGCTGTGTGGACAGAGAGGCCCAGAGGACGGCTGTAAGGACAGAGGGGCCCAGAGGACGGCTGTGTGGGATGACTGTGCAGGCAGAGAGGCCCAGAGGACAGCTGTGCGGGATGACTGTGCAGGCAGAGAGGCCCAGAGGACGGCTGTGCGGGACGACTGTGCAGGCAGAGAGGCCCAGAGGATGGCTGTGCGGGATGACTGTGCAGGCAGAGAGGCCCAGAGGATGGCTGTGCGGGATGACTGTGCAGGCAGAGAGGCCCAGAGGATGGCTGTGCGGGATGACTGTGCAGGCAGAGAGGCCCAGAGGATGGCTGTGCGGGACGACTGTGCAGGCAGAGAGGCCCAGAGGATGGCTGTGCGGGACGACTGTGCAGGCAGAGAGGCCCAGAGGACGGCTGTGCGGGATGACTGTGCAGGCAGAGAGGCCCAGAGGATGGCTGTGCGGGAGACTGTGCAGGCAGAGGGGCCCCGAGGACGGCTGAGGATGACTGTGCAGGCAGAGAGGCCCAGAGGATGGCTGTGCGGGATGACTGTGCAGGCAGAGAGGCCCAGAGGATACTGTGCGAGATGACTGTGCAGGCAGAGAGGCCCAGAGGATGGCTGTGCTGGATGACTGTGCAGGCAGAGAGGCCCAGAGGGATGTGCGAGATGACTGTGCAGGCAGAGAGGCCCAGAGGATGGCTGTGCGAGATGACTGCAGGCAGAGAGCCCAGAGGATGGCTGTGCGAGATGACTGTGCAGGCAGAGAGGCCCAGGTGGATGGCTGTGGACGACTGTGCAGGCAGAGAGGCCCAGAGGATGGCTGTGTGGGATGACTGTGCAGGCAGAGAGGCCCAGAGGATGGCTGTAGTGATGACTGTGCAGGCAGAGAGGCCCAGAGGATGGCTGTGCGGGATGACTGTGCAGGCAGAGAGGCCCAGAGGACGGCTGTGCGGGATGACTGTGCAGGCAGAGAGGCCCAGAGGATGGCTGTGCGGGATGACTGTGCAGGCAGAGAGGCCCAGAGGATGGCTGTGCGGGATGACTGTGCAGGCAGAGAGGCCCAGAGGATGGCTGTGCGGGATGACTGTGCAGGCAGAGAGGCCCAGAGGACGGCTGTGCGGGATGACTGTGCAGGCAGAGAGGCCCAGAGGATGGCTGTGCGGGACGACTGTGCAGGCAGAGAGGCCCAGAGGATGGCTGTACGGGACTGTGCAGGCAGAGAGGCCCAGAGGATGGCTGTGCGGGATGACTGTGCAGGCAGAGAGGCCCAGAGGATGGCTGTACGGGACTGTGCAGGCAGAGAGGCCCAGAGGATGGCTGTGCGAGATGACTGTGCAGGCAGAGAGGCCCAGAGGATGGCTGTGCGGGATGACTGTGCAGGCAGAGAGGCCCAGAGGATGGCTGTGCGGGATGACTGTGCAGGCAGAGAGGCCCAGAGGACGGCTGTGCAGGATGACTGTGCAGGCAGAGAGGCCCAGAGGATGGCTGTACGGGACTGTGCAGGCAGAGAGGCCCAGAGGATGGCTGTGCGGGATGACTGTGCAGGCAGAGAGGCCCAGAGGATGGCTGTGCGGGACGACTGTGCAGGCAGAGAGGCCCAGAGGATGGCTGTGCGGGATGACTGTGCAGGCAGAGAGGCCCAGAGGATGGCTGTGCGAGATGACTGTGCAGGCAGAGAGGCCCAGAGGATGGCTGTGCGGGACGACTGTGCAGGCAGAGAGGCCCAGAGGATGGCTGTGCGAGACGACTGTGCAGGCAGAGAGGCCCAGAGGATGGCTGTGCGGGACGACTGTGCAGGCAGAGAGGCCCAGAGGACGGCTGTGCGGGATGACTGTGCAGGCAGAGAGGCCCAGAGGATGGCTGTGCGGGACGACTGTGCAGGCAGAGAGGCCCAGAGGATGGCTGTGTGGGATGACTGTGCAGGCAGAGAGGCCCAGAGGATGGCTGTGCGGGATGACTGTGCAGGCAGAGAGGCCCAGAGGATGGCTGTGCGGGATGACTGTGCAGGCAGAGAGGCCAAGAGGATGGCTGTACGGGACTGTGCAGGCAGAGAGGCCCAGAGGATGGCTGTGCGAGATGACTGTGCAGGCAGAGAGGCCCAGAGGATGGCTGTGCGGGATGACTGTGCAGGCAGAGAGGCCCAGAGGATGGCTGTGCGGGATGACTGTGCAGGCAGAGAGGCCCAGAGGATGGCTGTGCGGGATGACTGTGCAGGCAGAGAGGCCCAGAGGATGGCTGTGCGGGATGACTGTGCAGGCAGAGAGGCCCAGAGGATGGCTGTGCGGGATGACTGTGCAGGCAGAGAGGCCCAGAGGACGGCTGTGCGGGATGACTGTGCAGGCAGAGAGGCCCAGAGGACGGCTGTGCGGGATGACTGTGCAGGCAGAGAGGCCCAGAGGATGGCTGTGCGGGATGACTGTGCAGGCAGAGAGGCCCAGAGGATGGCTGTGTGAGGACACCAGCAGGCAGAGAGGCCCAGGAGACATGTGCGGGACTCCACTGTGCAGGCAGAGAGGCCCAGAGGATGGCTGTAAGCGAGATGACTGTGCAGGCAGAGAGGCCCAGAGATGGCTGTGAAGCGAGACGACTGTGCAGGCAGAGAGGCCCAGAGGATGGCTAAAAGGGACGACTGCAGCAGCAGAGAGGCCCAGAGGACGGCTGTGCGGATGACTGTGCAGGCAGAGAGGCCCAGAGGATGGCTGTGCGGACGACTGTGCAGGCAGAGAGGCCCAGAGGATGGCTGTATGGACGACTGTGCAGTGAGAGGCCCAGAGTGATGGCTGTGCGGGACGACTGCAGGGCAGAGAGGCCCAGAGGATGGCTGTGCTGGACCACTGTGCAGGCAGAGAGGCCCAGAGCACGCTGTGTGATGATCAGGAGCAGAGAGCTCCAGGAGATGGCTGTGCGAGACGACTGTGCAGGCAGAGAGGCCCAGAGGATGGCTGTGCGGGACGACTGTGCAGGCAGAGAGGCCCAGAGGATGGCTGTGCGGGACGACTGTGCAGGCAGAGAGGCCCAGAGGATGGCTGTGCGGGACGACTGTGCAGGCAGAGAGGCCCAGAGGATGGCTGTGCGGGACGACTGTGCAGGCAGAGGGGCCCAGAGGACGGCTGTGTGGACAGAGAGGCCCAGAGGACGGCTGTATGGACAGAGGGGCCCAGAGGATGGCTGTACAGGACGACTGTGCAGGCAGAGAGGCCCAGAGGACGGCTGTACGGACAAAGGGGCCCAGAGGACGGCTGTGTGGACAGAGAGGCCCAGAGGACGGCTGTGTGGACAGAGAGGCCCAGAGGACGGCTGTACGGACAGAGGGGCCCAGAGGACGGCTGTGCGGGATGACTGTGCAGGCAGAGAGGCCCAGAGGACGGCTGTACGGACAGAGGGGCCCAGAGGACGGCTGTGTGGACAGAGAGGCCCAGAGGACGGCTGTGTGGACAGAGAGGCCCAGAGGACGGCTGTAAGGACAGAGGGGCCCAGAGGACGGCTGTGTGGGATGACTGTGCAGGCAGA
>JAVSCE010018788.1:0-54122 GCA_032199065.1 Smutsia gigantea
TTGAAGTCTATTTGTCTGATACAAGTACTGCAACACCTGCTTTTTTCTCTTTGTTTGCATGAAATATCTTTTTCCATCCCTTCACTTTTAGTCTGTGTATATCTTTGGATTGAGGTGAGTTTCTTGTAGGCAGCATATAGATGGGTCTTGCTTTTTTATCCATTCTGTTACTCTGTGTCTTTTGAGTGGTGCATTCAGTCCATTTACATTTAGGGTGATTATTGATAGGTATGTGCTTATTGCCATTGCTGGCTTTAGATTCGTGGTTACCAAGGGTTCAAGGGTTGCTTCTTTACTATCTAACAATCTAACTTAACTTTCTTGTTAAGTTATTGTAAACACAGTCTGATGTTTCTTTCTTTCTCTCCCTTCTTATTCCTCCTCCTCATTCTTTCTATAATAGGTGTTTTATTCTTTGCCTTTAGTTGGTATTTGGATGGTCTGCTTTCTTTGCTATGAGTTTATTTTCTCTGGTGACATCTTTGTAGCCTTAGGTGTGCCTCCATCTAGAGCAGTCCATTTAAGATATCCTGTAGTGGTGTATAGAGGCAAACTCTCAGCATTTGTCTGGAAATTGTTTAATCCCTCTATCATATTTAAATGATAATCGTGCTGGATACAATATTCTTGGATTAGACCCTTCTGTTCTAGCATGTCTTCTCATGCCATTCTCTTCTGACACGTAGGTTTCTCCCAGAGAAATTTGATGGGTTTTCCTTTGTAGGTGATCTTTTTTCTCTCTCTAGCTGCCTTTAATACTCTGTCCTTATCTTTGGTCTTTGCCATCTTAATTATTATGTGTCTTGGTGTTGTCTTCCTTGGGTCCCTTGTGTTGGGAGATCAGTGGGCTTCGGTGGACTGCGAGACTATTTCCTTCCCCAGTGGGGGAAAGTTTTCAGCAATTATTTCTTCAAAGACACTTTCTATCCCTTTTTCTCTCTCTTCTTCCTCTGGTATTCCTATAATGTGAATATTGTTCCATTTGGATTGGTCACACAGTTCTCTTAATATTCTTTCATTCCTAGAGATCCTTTTATCTTTCTCTGCCTCAGCTGCTCTGTGTTCCTGTTCTCTGTTTTCTATTCCATTAACAGTCTCTTGCATCTCATCCATTCTGCTGTTAAGCCCTTCGATCGCTTGTCTGATTTCTGTATTGTCTTTCCTTAGTTCCCTCACTTCTTTCCTCAGCTCTTGCACATTTCTCTGTAGGTCCATCAGCATGGTTATGACTTTTATTCTGAATTCTTTTTCAGGGAGGCTGTGCATTTCCATCCCTTCAGACTCCCTCTCTGGGGTTGTCTGGTTGATTTTGGTCTGAACCATATTCCTCTGTCTTTTCATGGCTGTATAATTTGGTCACTGATAGCTGCCACGTATGTCAGCTGGGCTCTTTAAGACTTTAAAAAGAGGAGAGAAAAAAAGAAAAAAAAGAAGAAAGAAAGGAAGAAAAAAAAAAGAAAAGAAGAAAGAAAGGAAAAAACAAAACAAAACAACAAAAATGCCCACCGGAAGTAGATTCTGTGGGAATGCTGTAGGTGGCGCTATTGCCCCACTATTCCACAGCTGTGACTGTGCCACTCAGCAGGGCCCTTTATCGCTCTGGCAGGGGTGGGAACGAATAGGAGGCTGTTGATCTCAGTGAGAAGTGTAAGTATGGCTACGCTTCCTCAGTCGCCAGCTAAGGAGTCTGAAACTCCCCAGGACTCCCATCCTGCTGGGCTGAGTGTGCTGGGATGATCCGGCTCCTCCGCTGGGCTCCTGTCTCTTTAAGACCGCTGAAGAAAGTGCACGCTTTTTTTTTTCCTTCCCGGGAGCCGGCTGCAAGCACCCTGGCGCGTTCCCCGCTCAGATCCTGCCCCTCTGTCTCCAATCTCCACTGCACTGCG
This sequence comes from Smutsia gigantea, assembly GCA_032199065.1. Taxonomy (NCBI): domain Eukaryota; kingdom Metazoa; phylum Chordata; class Mammalia; order Pholidota; family Manidae; genus Smutsia; species Smutsia gigantea. The sequence goes on from JAVSCE010018788.1 coordinate 1,887, forward strand.
CAATGTGGGTCAGCGCTCCCCACGCAGATCACCGGGGCTGGCTACTTCGCGGCGTGTACTTCCACTCCCTCCCGGCTCTGAATCCTCTCCTCCCGCCGGTGCGCTGGGGTGGGGGAGGGCTCGGGTCCCGCCGGGTCGCGGCTCCGTATCTTACCCGCCTCTTGGGGTGCCGAGTGCTCTCGGGTGTAGCTGCACGCTGTGCGCTTTCCTGTGTATTCTCGTCTCTCTTTTAGGAATAGATGTATTTGCTGTGTTTTTGTAGATAAATATAGTGTTGGGAGGAGATTTCTGCCGCCCTGCTCACACCGCCATCTTCCCGGAAGTTGACCCCCAAGAATTTGAATGACAAACCGGGTCCCTGAACCTTGGTGCTGTTCACAGCCCATCGTTTCTCCTGTAGATGTTGAAGCAGTCTAGGTGCTGCACCTTCTAGATGTGAAACAGAATTGGACATGAGCATGACATCATCAATATAATGGTATAGCTCTACTGTTGGCGGTTTCTCCCATGTAGCCAAGTCCTGGGCTACAGATCCATGACAGATGGTGGGGCTGTGAAGGTATCCTTGTGGTAGGATGGTGAAAGTCCATTGCCATCCTTCTGACATGAAGGCAAACTGTTCGTGACTTTCCTGCTGAATGTCAATGGGAAAGAAGGCATTAGGAAGATCTGCCTGCCACATAATAGTATGTCCTAGCTCATGACTGAGAGTATCCATCAAGCCAGCATTAGAGGGGATGGCATCATGAATAGGGGGTATGACTTTATTCAGTTCTCTGTAATCCACAGGCATTTTTCAGGAGCCAACTGGCTTTTTTACTGGCCACACTGGGGAATTGAAAGGGCTCTGGGTGGGCTTTATAATACCTACCTTTTCTAGTTCCTGGATGGTTTCTCCAATTTCTTTATGCCCTTCAGGCAGTTTGTATTGTTGGGTATTAGTCACCTGTCCAGGCATAGATAAAGCTATGAGCAGGTCTTAGCATGTCCCCTCAGAACTGCCTTCACTACATGTATTCTCAGTCTGAACTCACCTGCAGTAATCTGCAACCATAGATCCTGCAGGATATCTACCTCCCAAATATATTCAGGGATGGGAGAGATATATACAGTATACTCCTTTGGGGATAGACACCCTATTCCCAAAGGGATTTGGTTTTGTTTCACTCTGATAGCCTTATCCACATATCCACCTGTAATAGTGGGGTCCTGGGAAACTACTTAGGGTTACCATAAATCAGTGAATATTCAGCCCCTGTTTCCACCAGAGCCAGGACGTATTGTATGTTCACTGGGGACCAATGGATAGCTATTTCAATATGTGGACTCCAGTCCCCCATGGTCCCTAAGGGTAGGTACCTCAACCTTCTACTTAGTCAAACCATGTTCCCTAATCATCTTCCTGTGAGGGTTTAAGTGAAGTTGGCTCGCTGTCCAGCAGGAAGTCTTGGAAACATACAGGCTGGACTTGTGGCTCTGTCTCTGGTCTCTGCCTCTTTGTTCTTAATGGCTGGAATGGCTGCTCTGGTTTCAGTTGTTGCCACTGCTCCAGTAAGATTCTTTTTGACTCTCACCTAATTTCCTTCCATCTGCCCCTGCCCATATTAAATCTACCCATATCTGGGTCCTTGTAACCTTCATGGGGTCCTTTAAATTCTTGCTGTGAGTAGCAGACATTATTTCTTTCTGTGGTCTCATTGCCTCAGCCTCTCCTAAGTCTGGTAGTGTATGGATAAACTCGTTTATGAGCTTCCCTAAGTGAGGGGCAAGAATGACCACTAGAGACCTAAAGAAGGATGTGGGAGCCATTTGAAACACAACATTCATCATCCCTGCAGTGAAAGGCTCCTCATTTGGGCTATGATTCTCTGGACTACAGATGCCATTTTTCATGCCTAGCTCTTGTAACACCTGTTGGAGCTCAGCATACGTCTGCCATCTAGCAGGGGAGGATTGTAAATCACCCTGATGGGCCACACTGCACGAAGTGCAGCCATAAACCTATCGAGGAAGGAGTGATTTCCTGGGGTCTGATGTGCATTTTGTAATCGTTGCTTCAAGGCGGGATGAATTGTCAGGGAAGCCAGCTTTCCTATCTTTGATCCAGACAGAACAATTCTCTTTATCTTTAAATCCCACAGATGCAGGAACCAAGCTGATATTGACCCTGAGGGCTTCTGCCTAAACTGGGAGCCCAAATCCACCAGCTCAGCCTGAGTATAGGGGCAGAGCATAGAGTGCTCCACGACCTGGGGAGGGGGCTGTACCTTTCCTGGGGGGACCCTTGGCTGCTGTACCTTTAATTTCTTTACAACCACTCGGTGTGCTTTCAATAGAGGAGGGGTTGGTGCCCCTGGCACCACCCCTTCATCCTTCCCCAGCTCCTCCATTTCCGGGCTGATGGCACTTTCCCCCCACTCCCCTCAGTGCCTCCTCTGCTACATTCTTTACCTTTTCTATAGTGCCTCCCAGCAATGCTAGCTCAGTCTTCAGCAGCTTTCTTACCTTCACCTCAATGCCTTGCAGCTGACGTTCTCATGCCACCTCTGCCTGTGCTTCCCTCAGGAGTACATCCTTCTCCTCCATGGCCTTTGCCTCCTTCAGAGCACCTGGCAGCGCTGTTGTCTCATTCTGTAAGGAATCTTTTACCTCCTTAACTGGACCTAGCAGCTCACATTCTCGCGCTGCCTCTTCTTGTGACTTTTTAGGGGTCCGTTCTTTTTCTTCATGGCCTTTACCTCTTCCACAGTACTTCGTAGTGCTGCCATTTCTTGTGTGTCTTTCAGGAGCATGTTCTTCTCATCTGTAGACTTTTTTAATACTGTGAGAAGCAGCCAACCCGCAGTCCCCGCTGCCTCACAGGCACTCTGTTTCTCAAAGGATCTACTTACTGCCTCAGGTATCATCTCCACCTGCCTCGCATCGTGGGGTGTGACCCAGCTCTCTAGGAGGCAAGACACCTCAGATCACATGCCCACTGGGGGACAGTCGACTGTCTCCCCATTCATAGGGGCAGCCTGCTGAAGCACCCCTCCCATAAGGGCAGCCTGTTCTTTTCCTTGGTCAACAATGAATCGTGCTGCTGTTTCTAATTGTCTTGCAAATGGACTTCAGCCCCAGGCAAGTTCACTATAGATTCAGTGAGACTGAGGAATGATAACAGAACGTTCTTGGGGTGAAAGGGTTTATTATCTGGCTTGTTCTCCCAGTGATAGGTCAAGCACTAGAATTATGTCTGCATCCAACAGTCTGCAGGTCTGTAATCCTTCTTCGTCTCTGCCTCCGCCCAGAGCACTGGGCAGAGCTCTTTAAATAGTGAGTCAGTCAATAATAGCCAATTGCCTAAGAGTGTGGAAGCAGTAGTCTAGTAACAGACCAGCTACATTATCAAGTATTTTAGGTTCAGGTGAGGATCCTGGCCATAGGAACATTCACTTTATCTACACCCAGAAATCTGGGTTTTAACAGCAATCTTTGTCATTCTGCTGCACATTCAACTTTTGTTTTAAAGATTACACTTGAGCACCTGTTCTCAATTTTAGCTGCATCTTGGGAATTACCTGGGGAGTCTTAACAACATATAGATGCTTAGGTCCCTCCTCCAAAGATTCTGATTTAATTGGTGCTGTCTAGGGATTAGGATTTTTTTTTTAGTTCTCAGGTCACCTAATGTGCACTTGAGTTTGAGAATCAGTGCAGTGCATTACATGGCTCTATATGCTGGCCCCCTCTGATCAATTAAGTGTGAATCTCTGGAGCTGTGACCTGGATATTAGTGTGGGTGTATGCCCTGCGGTTTTTTCAAGCTCCCTAGGTGATTCTAGTGTGTAGAGCAGAGAACTGCTTCATTATTGTAACACACCTGGCCTTCTTTTACTTGCTTTTCCCCATGGCCTCAGAGTTAGTTTTCTAGTGAGTAAATGTGGGAGAAGTACTTGAGCCCTTGGAAATTCCACCTTTGGGGAGCAGGTGTTTGTCTGTGTCTCCATGGTGCCAAGTTTTCCAGTGATTATGGAAGAATTAAGGTTTTCCTGCACTGCCATTGTCTCTGAATGGGTAGGCTTTCAAAGTGTTAGCAAGCTCACTTGGTTAGCAGACTGACTAATCCATGTTCTCCAGTATCACCTTGGAGATACAAATATCCCCCTTAGAAAGGTAATGAGGAAACGTGTAAGTTGGTTCTTTTAACAAAATCTAGTCTAGAGCCTCCTTGGTTGGAAGTAAAGGAAATCTCCCTATAGAGACTGTGTATCAAAGAAGAGGATAATTAAGCTGTGCTCTCCGTGAGCCTAATCATGTGCTACTCTCTATCACCATTTCCTTCTGTTAATAACATCTCATTCAGCTGTCCACTCCAGGCTCAAATGTGTTGCAGGGAATCAAGGGAGGGATGATTTTTCCCTCAGGTTAGAACATAAAGGGCAAGAGCTCTCCCTTAAAACCATTGTGTGGTGGTTGCCGTCCCTAAGGGGAAAGTAAATGAAGCACAAAGAACAGAAATCAGTGTGGTGTCTCCAGTCCTCCGAGGAGTCTCTAGCTATTCAAAATCTCAAATCCTTAACAGAGCCCTCAAGGCATTGCTGATTTGACCCCGTCTTGCCAATGGGTTTCAGCCCTGGGCAAGTTCACTATGGATTCAATGTGACCAAAGAAATGACAGTAGAACGTTCTTGGGGTGAAAGGGTTATACCCAACTTTAGTTCCACGGTGGCAGGTCAATCACTAAAATCTCGTTCCCTCAGAGCGAGTCTGCATGCAGCAAGCCAGTCTCCACCTCTGGGCCCCTCTGCCCGCACAGCCATTCCAGTCTGTCCTCAGCGCTGCCACCACTCCAGCCTCTGCTCTGCTCTCCTGCAGCCTTGCAGCTGTGCCACCACTTTGCACAGAGCACCGGGCAGGTCCCATATAGAGTCAATAATGATGCATTGACCACAATGTGTAGTGAGTTAACCAACCAGGGCCAGGTGAGAATCCTGACCACAGGAACCTTCACTTTATCCATACCCCCCCAATTCCCCTCCTCTTTCGGCCTTGGCCTCCTTTTGTACCCCCGACCCCAACCCTAAGCTCCAGGCACGCTGGGCTTCTCTGTACACCCTGACAAGCTCCCTCCCACCTCAAACCCTTCACACATGCAGTTCCACCTATACCTAAAACAGACCTCCTCTGCCTATGCGGATCCCATCTTTGCCTGGTTAACTTAAGCCTTCAAAGCACAGCATCACTATCTCCACCTCCAAGAGCCTTCCTTGATGACTCCTACCCCAGACTCAGGTCTGTCTATAACATACTCTGTTAGCATCTGATATGTCTACTTGTAGCACAGATAAAAACTATAATTAAGGGATTGCATTGTTATTGTCCATTGTCTATGTTCTCCACTAGAAAATAAGGTGTACATCACTGTAAACCTATACCTTTGCACAGAGTAGGCACTCAAAATTTGTGGAATGAATAAATGGTGAAAAGAGATGGCCTCCCAGAACAAATGGGATTAGAGGTAGGTCTTGAGGCAGGCCTGGACTCCATTGTCAGAGTGGTAGAGTGGAAAGAGCACTGGACAGAGAGTCAGGAATCTCAGCTTCTGGGTCCAGCTTGTGATTTAGCTATTCACTCACTGCCCATAGCATACCAGGCACTGTGTTAGGCACTGGACACAGTGTAAATGAGCTGGTCATGGTTTTCCTCCTCCTGGAAGCCTAGGAAAGGAGCCAGATGCAAGTTAAATATATACAAACAAACGTAAAATCCCAAGTGTGATAAGAGATATGAAGAAGAGGTACATGGAGCAACGAATGTATATAATAGTGAGGTTTGAGTTATTGAGCCCAGAAAAGTCTTCTTTTCCAAGGCGGTGATTTTTTTTTGCATTTTTTTATTGAGGTACAATTTCAATGAATTTTGACACATATATACACCAGTGTAACCATCACCCAGATCAATATATAGAATATTTCCATCATCTAAAAAGTCCCTACGTGCCCCTTTCCAATCAATCTTCCAGGAAACCACAGAAACCGATTTGAGATTTTATATATATATATATATAAACATCCTTGTAAAAATATATAAACATTCATCTGCTATGAACATTCTTGTAAAAATTATTTTGCAGACACGTTTTAATGTCTCTTGGGCACTGGGGATACAAGAGTAGAATTACTGGTTATAGATTAGACATATATTTAATTTTATGAGAAACTGCCAAATAATTCTCCAAAGTAGTTCTGCCACTTTTATAGTCATACCAGGAGTGTATGGGAGTTCCAGTTGCTCCACATCCCCACTAACATTTAATATTGTCAGGTTTTTAAAATTATTAAATGTGTGTGTGAACTGGTATCTCATTGTGGTTTTAATTTTCGTATTAAGGAGGGTTGATTTGAAGCTGACACCTGAAGGATGAAAAGTGGGTGAAGTGAATAGGACAGCTACTGAGCATTCTGGACAAACAGAATGTGCAAAATTCCAATATGAGATGAGCAGAGCAATGACAAGGGAACCAAAAGGGAGTGTGAGGCTGGTTAAGGCAGGAGTGGGAAGCCCTGAACCTTCACCTCCAAGGGATCATGTGGGTCTGAGCAATGCATATACCAGAAGCAACCAGAGTGAACTAAAGAAACAAACAAACAAAAACAAATCAAAATGAGTAATTTCCTGCGTGGCATAAAACCCTGGGAATTTCGTATTAACCTAGGAATTAGGGAGGCTCATAATGACCAAAATTGGATTTTTGTCATCTCAGCAGAAAGGTGCTGAGGATGGCTTAAATTTGACTTAATGAATGAAAGAAATGAGTATTTCTTGCATGTGACCATTGTGCTTGCAAATTCATGCTTACCACATATGAAAGAGTAGGATTGCTTGATGGTGTTGAAGTTTGAGACCAGGAATTTAAAATGAAGTCATTCAGCCTATTTGTGTGATTTTTCTCTGGCAACATTTGACTGCTTAAGTGCAGGTATGAAACCTTACTTAGGCTGTAGTGCTTAGCCAGGTTGTGGTTTTTCCAGTAAAATATGTTGGTGATCAAAGTAAATAAGAAAATGATTATAATGATGAATCATGGGCTCTAGGCTAGAGCAGGAGGGAAATGAAGAATGGAAGAGAATTGATGTGTTAATTTATTAGAGATCTCAGTGGGGTTGAAGAATTATAGCAAATGGGGTCCTAAGCACAGAACTGAAAGAGTAAGAGGTAGTGAATGGAGAGTGAGGTATTATATTTTCATATTTCAAAGATGGAACTCTTTTTGGGCTTTAAAGTGTTGAGGGTACAAACTTAGAAGGGGTGGCTCAGTTGAGAAGGTTATTGGAGGGAAGAAGATCAATTGACTGAGTGGCCAGGATATTGAATAGATCATCAACATAGATATTGAACTCACCCATGGAGTTCAAGGATGGTGCTAGGAATTGGAAGGGGCAGGGAAAAAGATTACTTGGGAGGTCAGAAAATGACAGCAATCAAGATGGGCAGGGTGCTATATCTGAATGGAGAGAACATCAGAAGAGCAGAGATCTTTGCCAGAGGGAGGGGGAAAACAATTAGGAAGTTCAACTCTAGCAATAGAACTATAAGTTTCACTGACATCCTTCCAATGGCTGAATGGACCACACCAAAAACTACCAGAAACCTTTCAATGGGGAATGCTTTATTATAGGTCTTGCCACCAGGAGGGGCTGTCCATACAGGAAAGCAGACCTCCAAGCAGTCCCTGGAGACCAGAAAAGTATATCTCAGCCTAAGTGCTGAGGACCCCTACGGCTCTTGTGAGATATTGCAAGAAGCTCAGCCATCCTCCCTCACAGTTGCAAAAATCCAAATTCCTTTAAAGAAATTACTGAGTTATGGGAAGGTTTTGGTTATAACGAATTTTCCCAACCAAAACCATCAAAAAGCACAGCTACTACGTGGGATTTGATGACATTTTCTCCTAGGTAAAAGCATGCCTCATAACTGCAGGTTTTGAGCTGGTGGTAACATCATACTTAAAGATTTTTTTCCCCTGGATCACTTGTTATAAGCTGCATGACATAGTGGGAAGAGCACAGGCTGGAGTTAATTGTAGCAGCAGCACCATTAGTATTTATTATCATAATCATCAACATTTGGGTGTTTACATGCACCAGAATCTGATCTAAACATTGTACATAAATTTACTGATTTATTTCTCTTACATTTCATGAGTTAGGTACTACCATTAGTCGCAGCTGACAGATAAATAGGGTCCAGAAAGATCAGGTCACTTGCCCAAGGTGACATAACTAGTAGATGTTGTGATGGTGGTGGTTTGGACTTGAATTTCATCTTTCCCCAAACCAAAATAGTCCAGGTTATGCAGTAGGAGAAAACACCGCTGAATATCAGTAGCTTAACTCAACAGACACTACCTGTTCTCTGTGGGTTGGCAGGAGGCCCGGGTGTATTTTGCTAACTTAGGGATGCAGGCTGACACGAGCTTCATTTTGACACATGCTTTCACCATCACAATCACTGATCACCATTCAGGGAAGAGTGTGCTACAGTGTCTGGAAATGAAATGAAATGCTTCTGCTTGAAAGTGATGCATGTCACTTCTTACATTTCACTGGCCAAAGAAAGTCACGTGCCACTCCCAACTTCAAGGAGACAAGGAAGTGCACTCCTGCCATCAGCCTAGAAGGCGGCAAAACCAGACTCTTTGGCATTGATTACCACAAATACTCAGACCCTCGGCAGGTCATGCTTTTCTTGGCCTGTTTCCTTACCCAAAAACAAAGAGTATAATAATTTTGTAAGGATCCCTTGTTAGGTCCTTACTCAAATAGGAATGTGGATTATGGTTATGATGAGGCAGAATGGTTGCATCTGACTGAAGCTTCCATCAGTTGAAAATATTGGTCCCACAACAGGAAGCCCTGCAGCCCTCCACACAGAGCTGTCTGTGGAATGGCCTTTGTCCAAAGATATTTGCAAAACTTTCTCTCACACAACCAAGGTCTTTAAGAATATTGTTTTCATTTCAATCAACAACATGCTATAGCTGCAGCCACAGTGCTTGCTAGAAAGCTCAGTCTGGAACCACCACTTGTCTAGTTCATACTGAAAGCTAGAGGCCACTTGGCTTGAAAGTGTGAGCGCCATGGTGAGTGATTCTTCCAAGGTTCTCCGAGCTCTTTCTTTGAATCTAGTCAGATCATCAGGACTGTTTACTTGGCTTCTCAGTTTCACTCCGCAGACACTCCCCGGGATGTCTGCTCTGAGTCAGGGATGAGCTTTCACAGGAGCTCCTTTGCCAACCAGGGATTGAGGGCACTGAGTAGTACAAAAATTACCCTTAGGAAAGTCATTTCCCAAGCTTCATGCATACAGTAGGGACCCACTGCTGAAGCACTTTCCTGTGGGTCATTTTGTCATGCATTCATTCCTCCTCTTTCTCGCTCCTCTAATAGATTAGGTGATGAACTCCATGAGAGTGGGGACTATCTTCTCATCTGGGTTTCAGAGCACAGTAGGTACTCAATAAATGTTCACTGCATGAAAATATTTCTAAAAATATTCATGTAATTTAATACATGATGACTTCCTTGTAGAATTTAGTGTCTATGGATATGCAATTAGGCTAGTTGAACTTCAGGCCCTGGGATTTTTGAAGCTAAAATAAGGCCAAAATGGGGGAGGGGAGAAGGGCCCAGTAAAGGAGGACATTTCAAGCGGAGGGAAATCACAAGGTAATATCCGTGCGGGGTGTGCAACGCCTTGCCCGGAAGATTAAAACAGGAGGTGAGAGAGGGAGGTTGGAGCCAGACGCAGTTAAGTCCAGAAGGAAGAAATAGCAGGACTTTGATAAGGACAATAAGAGGAAGGTATAAAAGAGGCGGTGGTGCATCAAGTTCTGCAGCCTAGAGTTCCACCAAATGAAAGGCAGGATGGGTGGAGGAAATATATTATGCTCCCAAAACTTCCTTTTATTTATGGGCGCTACCGGTTTGCTGAGGGATAACCTGACCGCCTACACACCGCTTCCCCAGGGCCAAGGAGAGAAGCCCCGCCTCGCCCCGTCACGTGGCCAGAAGCGCCCTTGACACGTGACCCACTTCTCTGTAGGCCAATCAGCCTCTACAGGGGCGGAGACTCGATGTCTGAGGGGCTGGAACGTCAGTCGAGGCCGCCTCTTCTCGCGAGTCTTGCCGCCGTCGCTCTTCAGCCGCCTACGGCCCGGAGTGAAGGTCTCGCGAGGCTTGGGCGCTGCGGCGGTAGGAGGAGGACGGCGAAGGACGGAGCCAAGCCACCGCTGCTTCCCTCTCTTACTCCCTCGCTCACTCGCCCGCCCCCTCCCTCCCTCCCCTCCCTTCCCTGGCCCCGGCTCCGGCCTTGGCCCCTTCGTGGTTCGGTCTCCTGCAGGGAGGATGTCGGGCTCTTCGCTCCCCAGCGCCCTGGCCCTCTCGCTGTTGTTGGTCTCTGGTTCCCTCCTCCCAGGGCCAGGCTCTGCTCAGAACGGTAAGCGGGGCGCCGGGGGCGGGCCGGGCGCAGGCCGAGGGACGCCGGCTGCCGGAGGAGGCCGTCCCGGGCCTGAGAAGGTGCCGGAGCAGGGGAAGGGGGCCGGTTGGGAGACTGAGGGGCTGCGGACCCGGGAGGAGAAGATGCCGGTCGCGAGTTCGAAGAGGCGCGGGTGTGAGAACCGGAGGCGCCAGTCCAAGAGGTGGGGGCGTCCGTCAAGAGACTGAGGTGTTGCTGACAGGCTCCACTTCGTGGGGCTTGTCGCTCCGAGTCGGGGAGGGGACACCGAGGAAGCCGACGTGAGGAGCAGGAGTAGCGGAGGCGGATGAGGAGGGGGAGCAGCTTTTAAAGAAGGCGGTGAGGAGGCATTTGTGTTGAAGGTGACGGGGAGTGGTGTCAGTCAGGTTCCCCCAAGAGATCGGGGGTCCCGGGTGCTGGGGTGGTGAAGGGTTCAATCTGTAAGACTGGCGACATCCTTAAAAAATAAGGGAGATGGTGGGGCGGGGGAGGGGAGTCCGGAAGAATACTGAGCAGAGTACTAGAGTCCTAAGGAGGGAGTAAAGAGGGGACCGTGGATGTGGAGGTGGAGGTGGAGGTGGAGGGGACGGTGGGTGGAAAGCTGAAGTTGTGGATTGACTGCAGTAAGAGATCTGGACGGAGAAGCAGCAGTGGCTCTAAACGAGGTGGGGGAAGAGGGCTCGGTTTGCTTAAGAGAGTGGAGTGTTGGACATTCAGGGGTAGCGGTTGGGAGATCAAAAAGGAGTTTCTAAATAAGGAGAGGAAAAATGAGCAGAATATGGGGATAACGGGTTGAAACTGAGGTGGGGGTGGGATATATTTATTAGAGAAAAAAGCGTGCCTGGGTATAGAGATGGGGGTTGGGGAAGACAGAAAATAAAGGAAGGGAGTAAAATGCAGGAAGCCGGGGGTGTAATGTTGGTTTACAGTGTGGAGGCTATATTAGGGAAGGGAGGAGCTGAGTTGTGGCAAGTGCTGTATGATGTTGGTTGGGCCCTTGGGAAGGCAGGGAATATATAACTGGAACTGCAGGGGTGGGATTGAAGGTAGTGACTGAAGGGAGGGAAAGGAGGAGTGGGTTTTTAAGATCTAAAAGTTTCAAGGCAGAAGAGACATAATTTCTGAGGAAGATAAGAGTAGTCCCTGGGATGTGTGTAGGGTTTAGTGGAAATGAGAAGATTGGGTTTTGAACTGTAAGCTCAAAAGAGAGAGAATAAAGCTCAAAATAAGCTCTTTAGAGAATATGGAGAAATGGTGGGGACTCATGGTGATGGGGGAATCTAGACAAAAGATTCTGTTGAAGTCATGTATTAAAATTTAGCTGTTGAATTGATTTTTCAGGGTGAGACTAGATGTATTGTTTCTGTTCTTGTGGAATATTTTTATAGGAAAGAATTTACGAGAAGTCTACTGAAGAGTGAACTGTAAATTATTTTTGCTAGTCCTATGTGTCTTCGTAGCTGTGCTAGGACAATTTAAAATTACTCTTGTTGGAATAGCAGAAATTTAAATTAATTAAAAAAATTAGTGATAGAGCCAATGGAGTTAAGCATTACAAGGAGAATCCTGGCTTAAAATGCTGAAGTGAAATATATATCAGTGAAAATATACCAATAAAGGATTGAAAAAAGCATCATCAATTAAATATAAGTGTTGTATCAAACTGTACTAATCAAATCTTATGTATGGTTCATCGTCTTGAATTATCATTGCAGGGGTCAGGAAGGAAACATTTTTCTGTCTCTAGCTTTGAATATGCAAAGTATATTGGATATTTTTCCTGTTTTCCTTCAAAGCATGAGGCCACTGTGGAAAGCAGGTAGAGTTGGTCTGGTTTGTCTTAGCAGTTTTTGGTCTGTGTTAACAATATGACTTAAAGAACTCAAATACAAATTTCAGCTATTCAGTATGTGGAAATGGCATGCTTTCATTTGACACAATAGGTAGGAGATTCCTGATTTAATATGTTTAATCTCTCTGCTGGTGTAGCTTCTTCCAGTGATTTATAATGCGGTGAAATTGTAGTTCCTTAGCAACTAAAGTAAGGTTTTGGATAGGCCTACAAAGACTGTGTTGTATCTGGCTGTTGTCAGTGATATGTGTTATAAATATTAAGTTCAGTCACGTGATATGGCTGGTGAGTGAAGCTGAGCTTGTAGTTGACCCAAATGAATGTAAATTTAATTTAAGGAAAAAATAGCTTTTTAAAAAAAGTTTGAGTCCATTTAGGTAAGGATGCCATTTTTTAATAGCTTTCTGTGACGTTTTATCATAAGATACACACTTTCAACTGCTAATAGCTCTACAATAGTTTGACCTCATGTCATGGAGTTTGTATTTTCTTAGTGGGTCTGAAATGGGTACTGTGCTCTGTGTGATGTGGACATGTTAGAAATGTTAGCTTATCTATTTAAAATGACTTCAAAACCCAAAGCCTAAGTGTTTCTGGATTATGTATGTGGTAATTCAGATTAAGTATACATGTTTTTCAAAAGTTCTGTTTCATGAAGAGTCCTAAAATGAAGACTTTGAACTAGATGATCCTCAAGGTCTCTTCTAGCTGTGACCCATTACCTTAGTGATTCAAGACTTTCATTCAGGTAGATTTTGTTTTCCTTCCAAATATTTAGACTTGCAGGACCACAGTTTCCAGTAAAATCCTTATTTAAGGTGTTAATTTTTTTTTATGTATCAAGAAAACTGTTCTTTTTAAAGAAAAAAATTGTCCTAAAAAATAACCTTCCTGATAAGACATTCAAAAACTTTGGGTGAAATAAGTGGAGGAAATGAAGAGGTACAGACTTCCAATTATAAAATAAATAAGCCACAGGTATATAAAGCACAGCACAGGAAATATAGTCAGTAACATTGTAATAACTTGGTGTGTGTTGACAGATGGTAACTATGCTTGCTTACAATGGTGGGGGTGAACATTTCATAATGTATATAATTGTCAAATATATGTTGTACATCTGAAACATATATTGTATGCCAACTATACTTCAATAAAAGAAGAGAATCTGAAAGAAACCCACAAAACTAGACTAAAATTTGAATTGAATGAGTGTAAAACAAGTGATATTTTATGGTGGTCAAGAGCAGGAACTTTGGATCCTGATAGACCTGGGTTTGAGTCCTAGCCCTTTGTTACTAAGTGATTTGGAGTAAGGTTCTTAATACTTCCAAGCCTCGGTTTTGTCATCAGTAAAATGGGGTTAAAAAAATGCCAATCCCCTAGGGGTGATGTGAGGATTAAATGAGATAATGGCCATAAAGCACTTAAATTTCTGCCTGGCATGTAGTCTCTGTAGGGAGTGACTTTTTACTATATGTAACATGCTACATTATATGTGTAGCATAACACTATATATATACTAAGTGCTCACTGTAGTGAGATGTTAGCTATTACTATTATTATTTTAAAAAGTAGCATTATTCATTACTTATTTTTCTTCACTTACGTATTGAACACTTAGTTGTTACTGCTGCTCATTATCATCTTGAAAAAATAGGCCATTTGAAGGCTCTGAACAGAGAGATTTGTGCTTTTGCTTATGTAACTTAAAAAAAAAAGTGACCAATTGTCCTCCACTGCGATTGCAGATTCTGAGAGAATTTGAGGAATTCTCAATTCTAGAACTGCTAAAAAAGTTGCTATTTCTGTTTCATTGTCTGGGAAGTTTCATGGCTTTCTTTTTCTTTCAGTGAAGTAAATAATCTTTTTATATGGGCTAGATAACATCTTATCATAGAATCCCATTGTTGTGAATGAGAGAAATAGAATGTAGTGCCTGACACCCAGTGGGAGTGTTGGAGATGTTAGCTGATGAATGAATGTGAAGTGTCAAAATGCAGTTTATTCATACTGAAAATATAAAATTGGATAATTAACACTGTTTAGTGGGAGAAAATGAGGAGTCTAATGAATTTTATTATTAATGAACTAAATTTTAAGAAGTCATTTTGCTTGGATGATATTAGATAGTTGTGAACATTTGCGGCGTAACAATGCCAGTGTTTGCATTAGATGATTCATGAATCTGTTTCTTTTCTGTCAAGTACTGTTTGCTTCAGTGGTTTGGCAATTTTCTCTTCCTGAATATGTTCTTAGACATGTATTTGCTATTAATTGTGCATCTCCTCTTTGGGTGAACTGAAATGAACAACAGAAGACGTATCTATGGCAGCTGTGGCACAAATGGCATACCAAATGTCAAACAACAGATCTTAACATAACCCAGGTTTTAAATGACCAGAAAAATAGTTTGCCTTGGAATAAAGTATGTGCTAAGTAAGTCTCCAGTCTCTCAGGCAACTGATAAAAGTGTCACTCCTGATAAAATGGAGCACCCAGTCATGAGAAAGTCGTCAGGTGCCTGGGGTAGAAAGGCCATGGTAGCTACATTAGGACCTGTTCCTGGGCTCTGTGTCTTTGATTTTCATGGTTTCTAGACCCAAATTAGAAAGAGATGCAGGTGGGTTTTGGTGTTGCCAGATGTAAAAGAGCTTAACCTGTTAATATACCAAGGTTGAAAACAACAAAAGGAAATAAAAACCCTTAAACATAAATATGCTCTGCCTTCCAAACATTTTCCGTAAATTTGAAGATTATTACAGATCTGACTTTGCATGACTTACACAAATTCTCATGAGAAGTTACACTATTTTTTGTCTTGACTATTTGATTAGTCTATTTTGTCTTTATTTTTCTCATTAATAGAATTTTGATGTGAAACACTTTATCTTGTGGAGTATACTTCTAAATATTAATAGGCAAAATGCTATTGTATTGTCTTTATTTAAAAAGTTTTTTAAATAAGAGTAACTGGACTGTAGACATGACCAGCTATGACTAAAAAAATGCTCTGTCAATTTGGATGTTGTTTTCATTTATTTAGTTTGATGCACTTTTTCAAAGTAAGATGTTTCATATGTAAAATCTGAAACTTTGCTGGACTATGTCAAGTTTTTTTTTTACACAGACAATTCAGGAAGGAGTTGTAAATGATATGTGTAGAAAAACAATGAATTATTATGTTGGATAACATATAGGAGATGTTAAAAAAAAGTGTGAATACAATTATGCAAAGAAGTATTAGAAGAAGTGAAAATTTTTCTGATGCATTCTATTCAGTTTGTTGTTTACAGTGAGAGCACAGTCTGGGCAGGATCAGAAGTAAGGAATGAAGTGGTAAGGGAAAGAAAGAAGAAAGACTGCAATGGCTCAAGGAGAAAAGCAGGATGCAAGAATGAGGAATAAATCTTTTGAGGAGCATCTGGAAAAATAGAATCTGTCAGAAAGAATAAATAGACCAGGGACCTAAAAAGTAAATTCACAAATCAAAATTAAAATAATGGTGCAAAATCACATCCGGTGAACACTTGGCCTAGCTTTCAGTGTGCCCCTTTAAACAAAACATCATTTTACATGGCTTTTTAAAAATGCCATTGATGATATGGAGTTTAATTTTAAGCACCTTAGGTAATGCATTTTTAAACTTCTTAGGTTTTTGTGGATTTTTTCCCCCCAAATTCCTAATTTTAGTTGGTAAGGATTAGCTTTGGGAAGGCAGAAAACCTCTCCAGAAAAATTAATTGATTAAAAACTGTTATATTTTATAGTCTTACATATATAAATAAAATTCTCACTGAATTTAAAGTGAAATGCTATGGAGATCTGATGTAAAAGCATTATTCCAATACTATTGATGTCTAAATTTAGAAAATTGAATATTAAATATTAAAATGTTATCTGTCTTTCAATAATTTTTAAATTTAGGAGAGGGAGTCAAGATTTTTACCTAATTCAAGTTTATTATGTTATCTAAAATTGAAAGTAAGCATAACTTGTTTTGATTGCTTTTGTGTATATACAGAAATGTACATTTACCAAGCCTGATGAACTTGATGTTATTTTAAACTTGTTGCTCAGAACTTTTGATTGGAGTACCTATGTGGAAATGGGGTTTACTAAATATTAAAACATTTTTCTAAGGATTTACATTTATTTGCATGCAGTAAGTTAGTGGGAGGCGTATTTAATGTTCCTCAGACACTTGCTGGTCTTTTATTTCTTGTTTTTGTTGTTTCAAATAATATATTTAAAGAAACCCAGTCCTCTGTTCGTTAATGGACTTTGATGGAAACATCCTGTGTTGAGTTCCTTGTACTAAGTACTCGTATTCTTTTGCATTTCTGAAAACTATTATGGAATGTTTTAAGAATAGCTTTCTTTCCAAATAATTTTAATTATTGGAACCTTATGGTATGCCTTATGGTATTTTCCAGAAGTATATTGGTTTAGATATACCTCATTTCCTTTTGTTTTATCTTGGTTTATATTGTTATACCCAAGTATTGCTTCAAATTGACTAGACAGTGAAATATAAATGAAATGAAATGAAGTCAGTCGGGAAGTGCCAGGGTTGTATATATTACATAAGGTTCTATTTTTAGAAAACATTGTTCCAAATTGTACCAGTCATTTTAATCATATCCAAATGTATACTCACATTCTAAAAGTGACTATGTATAAAAGACATAATGTTAAGTTCTTTTCTGATAGAATACTAACAAAGTAAAATATTCCGTTTGATACATTTTTTACAAAGAAAGAGTGCGTTTGCATCTATAAATTGTTATACTATTGATTCTTATTTTCTTCCTGATGATAGTATTTGAAAACCACTGGACTAGATGATGTCTAAATTCCCTTCCAGTTCTAAAATTACACAATTCTATTGACATTACAGCTTAGGTACTGCTTCTAAGGGGTAAAAGGGCCTGGAGAAAAAATACTTTGTTTTTAAAAACTTACTTTTTGGAAATAAGGAAAGTTAACTTTGAGGCATGCACTGTTGTGAAGTCCAACTGCCTGTAAACCTACTTTGAAAACACTTGTAATTCTTGTTTCAAGGAACACTGAATGATGTCTGTTATACAGATCTCTTATTAAACTTGCTGGGAAAATCGCCAATGTGAATTAAACAATTTAGAACTGAAAATCACTTCCAGGTAGGTAGGTATTTTATGTTCTCTGGTGGTTGAAAAGTAGTTGACCAATTATTGAGGCAGTGAAAAGGCAAAGAAGCACACTTAACTGGTTCTATTTTTTGTGTTATGTTTGAGGAAGTTTTCTATTTATGACTTAGTTCGTCCTGTCCCTTAGGTGTTTTTTAAAGCTCTCTAAGCCTGTCCATATGGTTGAACAAGCCAATCCCAAGTTCACCTGAATTAAATCTGAGGAAGTTAAAGGTCTTACTTTATAAATTTATTCATTACATTTCTTTGTATTTTGTTAGGTAGGTCCATTTTCTTGATTTTATTTTTGATATTTCTGTTAAAATTTAAAACATAAAAAAGTTGAGTGAATAATTCAATAAATTTCCATATATTCATCATCCAGTTTTAGCAGTTATCAGCCACATCCTTGCTGCTTACTAACTTAAAAATAACCTGAAAAATTAACATTACAAACTATAGTTGCTGAAATGTGGTTAGTAGGGGGTAGCTTATATTAGTAAAATAGAAATACTTTGGTTCACATGTAATCACATTTGTTGAAATGACTTTAAAAATATAAAAACTCTTTAGAAAAAGGCTTTCAAGCTTTTGTTTGTGACCCAGAGAAATACATTTTATTTGTGACTAAGTACATGCATAAATATGTGACATTTTGTGAAACAATACCTATCTTTACTCTGTAATGTATGTTAAATGATTGTGACCTTCTAAAATGATTTCATAATTTCTTAATAGGCCATGAGGCTCATGTTTGAAAAACAGCATTTTCAAGTATAATTTGTTTTGGGATTTGTTTCGTTTCACTTTTTATATGCCATGTTAGTCTGGAACAATCTGATGATTTTTATAAACCCAAGGATTTTCATGAGGCATTGATCAGTAATAACATGTACTGTTACTAGTTATTTTAGTAAGGAAAATGGAGCATTGTTGAATTAATAGTTATCCATTGTGTATATAACTTAATCCGTTTATCAGAAAATGTCCATATAATACCGATTTTTTCACCCCTATTTGAATTTGGGAAAAAGGGGAAGCCATAGTCATTTGAATGTCATAATCAAAGCATAAGTTTTCCAGTATGTTTGTCTTTTTAAATTAGACCTTATGTTCCTTATTCCTTAGCCCTTGCCTTTGAATTATTGGTTGAGTATGGGGCTTGGAGCACTGCTGTTTATTCCAAGCTGAATGCTTACTCTGATGCTGTTGTCTGAAGCACCTTTCTGATGAGTACAGAATGACTTGAACACTGGCCAAGGGAAGGGAGGGAGAGGAAAAGCAGAACCATCACTGAAGAATTACTTGCCTTCCATGTTTAAGATCCTAGAGCAGCAAGATTATTTTCTCACTTTTAGACATTGCTTCTTGGAGAAATTTTTAAAAAAGGCAACAAGATGTCCTGTGTTGGCAACTATCTGTGAATACTTTTCAATCCATAGATGGAAGGAATATGTTAATTTAACTTAGGATTTTTTTATAATATAAGTTTAGCAGTTTAGAAACCAATGTAGAGCAACTGGAAAAAAAAGCACAGCAGCTCTAGAATTGAAATGATAATTTTTAATATTGAATATGAAATCATTCACCAAGGAAGGTGAAATAAACGGCCTTAATGTAAACCAGGAAACCACTATCTGGAAAAGAGCAACTGTAATGAGGTTTCAAATAACTTGTAGTGAACTGTCCTTGAATTACTCTTAGACAAATAACATAGTGATCACATATCAAATTATGGTACAATTAACAGTGTTACTGTCTTCTTACTAGGATAGAACTCCAAATAATTATGAACACTTTACAACCACATTTAGGAAAAGCAGCATATAATTCTACATTGATGTAGATTGATAAGACTTAGGAGAAAAGACTGAAGGGGCTAAATTTAGGAAAAGGGAACACCAGGGGGACGTGACTATCTATTAATACTTTCAAGGTAGTGGTGTAAATGAAGTAAGGGAATTAGGCAGTCTCCAAAGATGGATGGGCTGTATCAAAAAGCAGTGGCCTAGAGCACAGGGAAGGAAAGCATAGCTTTAGTATTAAGATGATTTTAATTAAACTAGCAGAAGAATATAGAGTTATTTGCACTCATTATCAGAGCCATTTTAAGTAGGGCAAAGAGCTGTTTGATAAGGACTTCATCACACAAAAGGAGGCGTATGTCTTTCTGTTATATCTAGTACTTGTCCAGGAGCTCAGTAGGAGAAAAAAGCCTTTATGGAAATTAACAAAAGAATAATGGTAGATTAACTTTGGAATCAATGGATTCCAAAGAGTAGCTTTTAGGGCCTGCCTGTAATAATTAAACAGGATTCTGATTATTGTAACTTTAACCAGCAGCTTCATTTTGTTCAGTTGTCAAAACTTACACTATGAAATTGTTCCAATCTGCGGTTTATACATGGAAGCATTAGCTTCATAAGAATTCGTTCACTAGATTGGATTAAACCTAGTGGAAGTTTAACCTTTGGCTCTTAGAAATTAGGCTTTTTCTTTAGATGATGAATGTCAGCTATTAAGAAAGCCTTTTCATCAGGAAAGTGCTCTTCCAGACTAACTCTTCAGATTTCATCCATCAAAATTCTGCTGTGTTAGAAGCCACGGCCTGTTACTTATGAGTGGGAGCTGGTGCTGTAATACTTTGGTAATTTGGTAAAGATGGGAACTCCTTTAATTAATTCAAAGAGTATAGGGTTGCTGTATGATATGCAGGACACCCAGTTATATTTGAATTTCAGATAAACAATAAAGAAATTTTTGTTTGCTAAATCTGGCAACCCTAGAAAAATGTCTTGCTGTTTTGGCCATCCATTTAGAACTTAACAAAGAGTCTTGCAATTTAGTGAGTTTTTGTGTATTAAAAGAAATCTTTTTAAAGCAGATTTAATATGAGCATAATCATCTTACATTGTGAATTTTGTATGAAGAAATATAGTTTGGGGTAATAATTGGTTTATTTTGGTTACATCATAATTCTGTCTGTGTTTTCTTCAATTCTGCTACCTTATATTTAACAGAGGAGGTTTTCAGTCTCTAGAAATTAAATCTATTTTCAGGAAAGATGTGAGCAGAGGGCCTCAGGCTATTTTTTTTTTTTTTTAGCAATTCTCCTCTTCTCTCCTTACCTAAAATACTTTAAAACTTAGGGCACTGTTGCCTGAGGGTATATGATAAAGATGTTTCTGGGGCTATTTATTGTTCAAGGATTGTCCTTTTTCGATTTTTACATTGGGGCTTGGAATGTATTAGCATTCCTCGCTTGGATGAAGAAAAAGGTATGAATGAAGATGCGACTCATCACACCCTTTTCCTTCTAGTGGGTTCACAGTAATTTTCACCTGCTGAATTATAACCATCTGATTTACAGAGTCAGAGAAAGTAGATGTTAGCTCTGCAGACTAGGGATGTGATTTCTTTACAGTGAAATTTCAGTACTAAGAAAAACCATGGTTTCATGAGCTTTATTATAAGGTCTTTTGGCCAGAAATGTGTTATTGTATATCAGTAATTCAGTATAAGAGGTTTACTGTCTGTTCTAGTGTGTGCCAGGGTGAGGTGGCTGTATGAGTAACAAGAACTCAAAGATGTAATGGGTTCCAGGGTTGAATGATATTAAGTAACATAAAGCATAACTAAAACTATACTTATATTTATTTGAAGTAGATTTAAGACAGTTTTAAGAAGTATTAAAAATAACTCATGGTTTTTATGAAATTAGAAAGTACAGTCTAAATTTGATGCCTAAACTCAGTTGGAGACAGTATTACAGGAAAAGTAAATTAATATACTCTGTCACCATTGTAAGTGTAAATGTAAATAAAAAACTGTGTTAAAAAGGTCATTTTGGGGGCACTGTATTTAAGTAAAAGGAGCACTAGATTGATAGTAGCCCTGAATTCTGGTCTATTTTCATTTTAGTTTTTATGGTTTCTGTTTTAAAAATTAGTATAATAATCCATAGAGTTTTTATGAGATTAAATGATAATATATGGAAAAGTGCTTTATAAACTGCCTTATTGTAAAATGGCATGTATGCATAGCTTTGAGTTGTAGGGCTTGGTATTTACGAGGTGTTTATGCTTAATAGGTTAACTGCAACTCTGGTAGTTCATAGGAAAATAAAGTACTATTGAGAAGGGCCAGATTATTTCAAGGTTGGTTTTTCAGACAAATGATGTCCATATATTAAAATGTTCATTTTAGATGGTGCTTAGCAGACTAGCCTTTTCACTGACTTTTCCCCCTCTATTAGTGAAAGCTGATACTGAATTTCTGTACTATTTGAAGTGTGCCTTCTAATACTGCTGTCATCTCAAGTTAAATATAGTTGCAGGGACATCCTGTTGCCCCTCCTCTCTATTACCTCTTTTAGGTAGGTGACAGAAAGTAGTCAAGTATCTATCTTGTGCCCTCTTTTTTATAACACATTTTTGTAACTCCTCTTTACTATCCTAAAGTGAAATTCATAGGTGTTTTGACCCACCTACACATAAAAAAATAAAAATAAATGTATGTATATAATGCCCTAAGTGTAATTTAAAGGAGAATATAAGGGAAAATTACTTAAAATATTGAGTTCATT
This sequence comes from Smutsia gigantea, assembly GCA_032199065.1. Classification (NCBI taxonomy): domain Eukaryota; kingdom Metazoa; phylum Chordata; class Mammalia; order Pholidota; family Manidae; genus Smutsia; species Smutsia gigantea. The sequence goes on from JAVSCE010018788.1 coordinate 23,989, forward strand.
CTGTAAATGCTCAGGCATGGCTACACAAGGAGACTATGAAGTAGCCTGCTGTTTATGTTTATATCCATATGTAGAAAAACCAAGAATGTGACAGCTACAAATGCAGACTGATCGACAGTTGTGCTGTAATGGTGACTCAAATATCACAGGTGGCATTGCTATTGATAATGTGATTTTCTGAAAAGGTGAGCAATTCTTGGTAAAGTGCCAAATAAAACAGTACAATCTGTCCTCACTTTACACAGGAGTTGCATTCTTGGAAAAATGAGTGATGATTAAAACTATGTAAGAATACTTTGTTTTGTGTTATATTCAAAACAGAGTTAGGTTCTAGGCTCAACAAGTTTTTCATCTTGAATGTCATTTGCAAGTTTGTAGGAAGAGGGACAATTCTTTGTTTTGCAAGACTTTCCCTACTTTGTGGGGTATTGAGAGGATGCCTGTGGTTTCAGCCCACTAAAGGCTAATAGTGCCATCTCAATCATTGTGTCAACCAAAACCAAAAAGCAAAAAACCCCCACAAGATGCCAAAATGTTCCATAGAAGGCATAGCAGCCCTTGTTGAAAATGGCTCCATTTTGCCACTGTTCTTGTAAGTATCCTTTGATATAGGATTACAGGCACCTAGTCCCCAGGACAACCCCTGGTCAAAGCCACACCTCTTCTAGGAATGGAAAGGCAAGGAGTGCAGCTGTTCACTTCTTGTTATTCTTTTCATTAACATTTTTTAAAGCAGAGATGGCAAAGTAATATTTACCACAGGAGCTACACAAGAACCGTTTACTAAACTGTGGAATACAATACATGCTTAGACTGAAAACACTGAAAGTCAGACTTCTAAAAATATTGTGTTAGTCAAATGAAGCTGTTCAGTGGGTCCCCATATTGTGTTCTCTTCACCAAAGGATTATATTACGAATTTTGAAGCCTGAGAGATTGGATTCAGTCCTGATTTTTGGCAAGTCTTTTAATCTCTGTTTCCTCATCTGTTTATTTGGAATAATTGCACACCTCACATGATGGTAGTTAGAATGATTTGCATACATAAAATCCTCTAGCAACGATACCTGACACAACATACATACTTGATAAGTTTCTCTCTGCCGCTACTATCCTTTCAGTTATCTCGTTTTACTTTTTTACACTGTTAGGAACTAGCTGTGTTATATAGTGAAATTGTTATGAAATTTGAATCTCTAATATGGAGGATATTAGTCCCTCATTTTTAACAAAAGTAGGAAGTAATTAAAATTAATTTTTTTGGTTAACAAACAACGTACCAACCACTTTGGAGCTTGATGCCTACAGCATTAAACGTACTGATTATAAACTATCTCAATAGATCGGCCTTCCTTCTTAGTGTTTCAAGTGAGGTTTCAACAGTGATGTTTATTTAGCAATGATACTTATTTTTGAAGTAATTTTGGGGCAGGTAATTTTGCTAGTACTGCAGAACTTGATTGCACCTTCAAAATTAGATTATGCCATAGAAGTAACATATCTTTATAGTTTTTGCTGAGTTAGATAGCAGCATGATTTTTACTAGGAAACTCTGGTGTATAATTTTCTTCCAGTTGTCCAGTGAATGTTTTATAAGTTCCACATTTTCTTAGTTATTGCAGAATGCTTTAGATGCCTTTACATTTTGCTGTACATCTTGTTTTCATACTTTAGAAGTGGAAGGTTTATTTCTTTAGTAATTAAGACAATGGTCTAAATGGTTAAAACAATACAAGAAACAGGTGCATTATTCCTTATTCCTATTCTCATAATTCTGTTGTCTTTGTTTTCCTCCTTTATATGATTTTGAGTCCTTTATAAGAGCTGTCCTTTAGTTATATGTATATATTTTTTCTGTTTTTCCTGTCTTAATTTTAGTTTCTTCTTACCCATACCTATTTGGTCTTGCTTCTGTTGTTTCTAGGTAAACATTTGGCACTTTAAAATTCTTTGTCCTGTTTGAATCTTGAGGCAGAGGAGTGGCAGATTCTATTATACTTGGAATATACCAAGTTTAGTTGACTGATGTTTTTGAGTTGGAGTGTTTGCATATTGTGACATCTGGTTATTTTTTATTTTCCTAGTAGCTGTTTAATGATTTTCTTTATATGCTAGAGATTTTTCTAACATGCTTTTTAAATCCTTTAATCCCCACAGGGTCAAAATGTCTGTATTTTTCAGAAACGGCTTAGCAAGACTTGGAAGCCTAGTCACAGAGGAAATTAATTCCTTATGGAACTGAGTACATCAAGGCAGAAAGAATTCCAGGCAGGCGGCTAGTAATGAATATTGATTGTGAACTATGAGCTGCTTGCTGTGGGCTGGTAAATTTTAGTGCTTCCCTGCAAGGTTACCACTTACTGTGGAGAGCACATGAAACATCTGAAATGTCTGCCCATGGAGCATATAATTTGCTACCCAGTGGCAGGTGGACATTAAAATTCAGTTATGGGGTGGGGGTAGTGCTAAGAGTAATCACATTTTACAGCTGTTGGATGAAAGGGCAAATTTTGATCTATGTTAAAAAAAACCCAGTAGAGTATACAGAAGAGTAGTTCTTATACTGTAGTAGGAACAACATTAAGCTATAGTGAAAATTGCTATGAGTTTGCTGGTGTTTGTATTTCAGTAACAGGTATGTATATTTTAGCACCTTTGAAAGAGTGGGAAAGAATTTGAGTGGAATGTGTTTTTGTGTCTTAGAGTGTCACTTTATCATCATTCTGCAACACTATCCATTTGTCATTGAAAGAGCCCAAGAATTCTATCAAGTCTTAAATTCTCAAAATACACAATTGGAAAAACTTGACTGGCCCAGTAGTACCAGGTGAATCCGAGGTAACCAGGTACATAAGCCTGCCAGCCATCTCTGTCTAGAATTTAATTAAGTTTTCATCAGCTTGAATTTTCAAAGAATTAGATACAGCTGACTATAGGAGGGACTGTAGCAGACACTGAGGATGAAATTTTCTTCCTTGAATAGTGGTTAACTAACATTTTGACATGGAATTATTTCATTTAAGTTTTTGAAAAAAGGGGGAAGTTACTGGATTAAAAAAAATTATGAAAGGACTTGCTTAGTGATTATTTCAAATACTAGGTGTTTAAAGTAAAATATTAAAATCCTTTCTTTCACTCTTTGAGTCCCTGTCTTGCCAATGGGTTTCAGCCCCAGACAAGTTCACTATGGATTCAATGTGACCAAAGAAATTGATAGCAAAATGTTCTTGGGGTGAAAGGGTTATACCCAACTTTATTTCCAGGTGGCAGGTCAGTCGCTAGAATCCCGTTCACTCAGAGCGAGTCTGCAGGCAGCAAGCCGGTCTCTGCCTCTGGGCCCCTCTCTCTGCACAGCCATCCTCTGGGCCCCTCTGCCCGCACAGCGGTCCTCTGGGCCTCTCTGCCTAGTCGTCCCGCACAGCTGTCCTCTGGGCCTCTCTGCACAGTCATCCCGCACAACTGTCCTCTGGTCCTCTGTCCTCTGCTCTGCTCTCCTGCAGCCTTGCAGCCATACCACTGTGTCGCGCGGAGCTCTTTATATAGAGTCAACAGCCATGGATTGTCCACAAGTGTGCAGTGAGCTAATCAACCAGGGCCAGGTGAGAATCCTGGCCATAGGAACTCTCATTTTATCCACAGTCCCATTCTCCAGGAATAAGCACTGTTAGTAGTCTTGTGTATCCTTCCAAAACTTGTTCATTTACAGACTGTAATGCTTTTGCGGTAGTAATTATAATTCATCTTGGTATTTGTAGCCCTTTTTGAATATAGTAATTGGAGTGACAGATATTTTCATCTATATAAGTGTATGGAGCCTCAAAAATACACCTGTTGTTACTGAAGGGAAAGAATTAACGTTGATCACTGAATTCTTGATACTGAAATTGGCCCACTGAGAGGGCCTTTCTCATTCCAAACAGGGAAGAGAACAATATATTACTGTATTTTTATGCTCCAGCATAAGTTTTGGTAGAAATCTTGAAAGTTCACACATTTACTATCTTAGCTGTGTGGATAATTCCTAGGACAATTCTGCTAATTTTTAATGAAAGCATTCTGGATACAATTTTGCTGTTCCTTTCTAAGAGAAGCAGCAGTATTTTGCTGGTGTTGGGACACTAAGTAATAACATAACCTGATCCTTCCACCTCATGAAGGTGGAGGTTCTACCTAATTGTGGACTTAGGAGATAATGAAGATCTGAAACAAGATGATGATAATACAAATAAGTAATTATGAAAGGAGAAGAGAATAGATTTGGATTGTTGATTGAAGTTTGGGATTTCCTTTGGAATCAAGGCGGGAGCAGATTTTAGTGGCTAGAACATTAGTGAACAAGATTCAGAATATTTGGATTCTAGTAAGAGTTCTGCAACTAAATTACAGCCTCTTTGGACCATGGTATATCTAAGTGTTAGTTTGGGTCAGGAGTTAGATTTAGGAACTTACAATCTTTAGCAGTAGGAAGTTTTTTTCTTTTTCCTTTCTATTTAACAAGTAGAATCTCAATTTGTTAATTAGATAAAAGTAGAGTGTTTGGGAGACAGAGAGTCCCCTAACTGTTCCAAATACTCTTAAGGTCTGAGCTACAAGATTTTAAAATTGGTGAAATTTTACTACAAAGTATAGACCTATTTCTGAATTTTTTGCACAAGAATGTGTCTTATCTTTGGTTTATGATCTACTTGGTCAGTCTTGATATCTGCATGGAAAGAAATCCTGTGGATACTTTGAAAAGTTGATGCTTAAAATATTTGTACTAATACACATGTCCATGGTTGAAATAAGACCAAAAGAAAAGATGATCTCTTTAAAGCAGAATCTCTAAAATAGCACAAAGATGGCAAATTGTCCTATGCATAATGGACTTGGTAAAATAATTTTTATTGTGAGGTTTGTCAGCCTCTTTGTGAGAAAGAGATACTTGTCATTTGCCTTGACTTTTGAGATCTAAGAATATGCATATGATAGGAGAGTGCAGAGGTGTGCTTTTAAGTTCCTGCTTGGAAAAGGACTGAAAGTGTTTTTAGTTTTCATCCCTTGGTGGGAAGAAAATCATAGGGGTGTGTGGTTTTAGCAACCACCTTGGAGATCTGCCAGTAAGAACTGAAGATCTACTACTAAGTTCCAGTTTACTGGTTAGGAAACAATAGGTCACAGTTAGTAATGCCAAATATATTTTTAAACTCACAGGCCCATACAGAATTTCCATCTGGGTAGCTTTGATAGTTGGGGATGGATGTGTAGTGATAAAGGCTTGAACTGGTAACATTGATGAGAAAGAAGAACAATACTCTAAGATTGTTCATACTCTAAGATTGTAACAATACTCTAAGACAGACATTCTAGGATAAAAAGGTTTGGATTAATTAATGTATATAGGATATTATTTAGTTCTAACTGTCCATAGTAAACAAAGCTTTGCTATCAGTGAGGCAGAATAGCGGTTTGGGCTCTGAAATTCTTTCAGGGTGTGCATCCAGCCTTTACACATCTGTAGAATGGCAGTAACAACATTAAGGGGTAGACTATTTTTTTTTGATATATATATATATTTTTTGTATCATTAATATACAATCACATGAACAACATTGTAGTTACTAGATTCCCCCCATTTTCAAGTCCCCACCACATACCCCAGGTAGACTGTTTTTTTACATAGTGAATTAAATTATATAATATACTTTGCACTGTGCTTGACGTATAAGTGATCAGTAAAGGTTAGCTGCTATTATAATGAATGTGCTTTCAGAGACGTTCAGTAATCTTTTTGGAATTTTTTTTTTTTAGATCAGTTAGAAAATCTTTTCTTCCCTGCCCCTTCCAGCACAGATGGTTTTCTTTTTTTTCTTTTGCTTTCCTTAATCTACAATTACCTGTGCAATATTATGGTGATTAAACTACTCCCTTAATCAGGTCCCCCCCCAACCCCATTACAGTCACTGTCCATCAGCGTAGTGAGATGCTATAGAATCACTTCTTGTCTTCTCTGAGTTGTACAGCCCTCCCTGCGCCGCCCCCAGCCTTATTACTGCTAGTCATAATGCCCCATTTTCCACCTTGTCCCTCCCTTCCCACCCATCCTCCTCAGTTCCTTTCCCTTTGGTAACTATTAGTCCGTTCTTGGGTTCTGTGAGTCTGCTGCTGTTTTGTTCCTTCAGTTTTTTTCTTTGTTCTTATACTCCACATATGAGTGAAATCATTTGATACTTGTCTTTTTCGGCTTGGCTTATTTCACTGAGCATAATACCCTCTAGCTCCATCCATGTTGTTGCAAATGGTAGGATTTGTTTTCTTCTTATGGCTGAATAATATTCCATTGTGTATATGTACCACGTCTTCTTTATCTATTCATCTACTGATGGACACTTAGGTTGCTTCCATTTCTTGGCTATTGTAAATAGTGCTGCGATAAACATAGGGGTACATCTGTCTTTCTGAAACTGGGCTGCTGCATTCTTAGGGTAAATTCCTAGGAGTGGGATTCCTGGGTCAAATGGTATTTCTATTTTGAGTTTTCTGAGGAACCTCCATACTGCTTTCCATAATGGTTGAACTAATTAGATGGTTTCTTAAAGGTTATCTTTTCAAAGAAAGAGGTTTCTAGGCTGCATGTTGGTTTTTGATTCTGAAAGGTTTACAGGGAATCTGAACTTTCTTCTATTTTATAATTGATGGGCGGTATCATTACATACTTTGGAAAAGAAAAGGAAAGCTGCATTGTACCTTTAAAGTTAAAGTCTCAAATCAAAAATCTGTTCATACTTAATATTCCCTTGATTGTAGGGATTAATGAATGAATAACGATAAAACAAACTGTCATTAGGGACTTTAGTTTTATTTTTTTAATAAAAAGTAACTTTCAGGGAATCTATGGTAAATTCAAATATACCACAGTCTAGTCTACCAGAATTTATGATTCTGTTGATACCTAAGAAGATGGCTTTGATATCATGAAAAACTCCACTAACAAAAAAAGGTGGTTTCATTTATTATATTGTTCATTAACATGCTAATGATTACTAGCACACTTTTAAGTTAATAGGTTGAAATTTAATGAATGAGTTTTATCCTTAATCCTTGGTTAATTATATTTCTCATCATTCTTTTAACGAATATTGAGTATAATATGTGCAGCAAGGAATGTGGAGATCCAAAATTAGAGACATATCCTGGTTTCCAAATAATTTATAACCTATTAAAAGGTGATACAATGAATTATAAGAAATACATATTTCCCAGGTATATTTGGTCTTCATCCACAGCTCCTGAAAAATACTTCAGGGCCTTAAAGGTGGAATGGGTGTCTTGTCATGTTAATCAGAGACTTCTGGAACCCACCCAAGGGCAGGGGTTCGAGGTTGAATCAGCTAGTGGCCAGTGATTTAGTCAGTCATGACTATGCGGTGAAGCCCTCACAAAAACCTCTGAGAGGAGCATATCATTCTCTTGGATTCTGCTTTGCTGTAAAAGAGAACTTACACGTTTGGGGAACCAGAAAGCCACCATGTGCCACTGAGCCAGGTCCCAAACTAGTCGAGGATAGAAGCTCCTTTATTTGGGACCTTGCCCTGTGTATCTCTTCATCTGGCTGTTAACTTGTAACCATTATGATATCCTTTATTAAACAGGTAAACTGTGTTTTCCTGAGTTCTCTGAGCTGCTCTAGCAAATTAATCGAACCTAAAGGGGAGGTCGGTAGGACCTTCCATCTGTAGCCTGTTGGTCAGAAGCACAGTAACTGCCTGGAGCTTGTGATTGGCATCTGGAGTTGGGGTGGAGGTAGTCTTGTAGGAGGGAGCCCTTAACCTGGGGAATCTGATGCTGTCTCCAGGCAGATGGTGTCAGAACTGAGTTGGAGTTCTCGGACACCCTGCTAGTGTTCTAGAATTGCTTGGAGGAAGGCCCCTCCCTCCCCACCCCTACACAGTAGAATTGGGCTCGGGAGCCCGAAAGGAGTTGTACCATTACTGCAGTGTGTACTATTATTGTTATATAAATAAAACACAATACTATTCCTCACAGACACAGCCTATGCATCTTCCCAGATTCATAGAATACTGCATTTTAATTAACTGACCATTTGTAATATATAGATTTATAGAATATTAGAGCTGAAAGGACCTTAGAAATCATCTGTTCCGGTTGTCTGTACAGACAGGGAAACTGAGGTTTCACATTTTAACATATATTTAAACAGCAATATATGTTATTAAATGGAATGATTTCTATACATTAATTAATATACTGCTTTTAAGTTAAAATTCATATTACTGTGTCTAGCATTTTATTACCATGCAGTTTGGTATTCATTTCCTAAATACTACCAGAGAGTACTTGATAATACAGTCTAGAAAATCAGTGTTAGCCTCTACTGTTTTGATTTACTTTAAAGTGTGCAGTGTATAATAATCAAACCCTGCTGCCTTGGAAGGCACTGCATACTTTATAGTAAGGCAAGAGATTCTGGTTTATGGGGAAATTATCTGAGCCAAGAGTGGTATAGCTACCAAATAGTATTGAATGTATGAGGATAAGGTTGAGTATTTATCAGTTTTGATAGAAGAATAAACCCCCAGGAATTTGAAGATTCTTTGTAGGACTAGATACATTTATATCTGAGACATAGGTATTTAACAATACAAAAGGGTCTTCAAAAATTATTGCTCAGAGTTCTTGGGAAAAGTTTGTAAGTCACAAGTATATTTAGAATTGGAAGTTAACTGACCTGGAGTTTTATTCTGGGATAACTCCACTCTAATTGCTTGATCTGATACAGTGCAACCTCCAGGTTCCCTGTAAATGGGGTAACCATAATTCTCAGTTTGTGCCTGTTGTCCCATCAAAGTTATTTGTGGCATCCCTTTCACTCTGAAAATTGTCCTGGTTTAGATGTGTGGTTACCTTAATTGGGAAGTATAATATCCGCCCTTGGGTACTTCATGTGATGAGGGCTTATGAAGTTTCCTCCAGTATTGGATAAGATTCTTTTCCATAGGCCAGGAGATTTATGGTTAGTGGAGTTAGGAGGGCATTCATGGAAATAAAGATAGCTTAGCTTAGTGGAAGTCTGGGTGATATTAATGTTTAGATCACTTGTGAGGTAGAAAAGAGCCCTGTGTTTTCTGTGCTTGCATCACAAAACACAAGATAGGTGGACATTACTTAGCTTGTTTGGGCAAAACTGAATTCTTATTGCTCAAAAGTTTTTACATTTATTTATCATTAAAAAATTTATCTGCTGTCAGATATACTCAATTCCTAAGGCAAATAAACATGATTACAACTATTTTTCAGTTACTATATTAAAAATTTTTTAATAGACTTTACTTTTTAGAGCAGTTTTAGGTTCACAGCAAAACTGAGCAGAAAGCATTGTTCCTGTATTTACCCTGCCCCTGCCCATACAGCCTCCTCCACTACACCGCCACTACTGGAGTGGTACATATGCCAACACTCTGAATCCACGATGACATATCATTGTCACCCAAAGTCCATAGTTTACATTAGAGTTCATTCTTGATGTTGTGTGTTCTGTGGGTTTTGACAAACATATAATGCTATATATCTGCCCTTATAGTACCATAGAGAATAGTTTCACTGTGCTAAAAATCTTTTGTGTTCCACCTATTCATTCCTCCCTCCTCATTAGGCTCTGGCAACCACTGATCTTTTTCCTGTCTCCATAGTTTGGCTTTTCCCAGAAATGTCATATTTTTGGAATCATACAATTTGTAGCCTTTTCAGATTGGCTTTTTCACTTAGTCGTATGCATTTGTAGTTCTTCCATGTCATTTCATGGCTTGTAGCTCTTTCTTTTTAAGCACTGAATAATATTTCATTGTCTGGAAATATATTTAATTTTAATGAGAGAGTGTTCTTGATAGTCTGTTTCTAGATAGGCTTACTAAATTACACAAATAGGATCTTAATCCTTTTAACAGTAGATTGAATGTGTGTGAAATTCCCATTTAATTGGAGTGAAGTTGGTTATTGCTTTAAGAATGATTTGCCCTTTGGCTTCCCTTTTTCTCTTTTTCCCTCCTGTGTAAATGTAAAACTTTCTTCATGTTATTGCTCCTTTTGGGGATGCAAGTGGAATTCCTGGAATGAACTATAATTATGTAAATTGTTGAGAATTTGGGGGGAAATAGAGATTTTCATGAACAGTACTCAATATTCCTTGGACTCTGTTGTTTAATCTCACTATGTAAATAATTTTGCCACTGTTACGACTTAAGTAGTGGGAAAGTTTGCAGTTCCAGCACATTGTCAATATAGTCCACAGGTTAAGGAGTCAAATTTGCCTCATATCATAATTCATTGTTAAAAATTCAGTGTAAGACTCAGTATAGTTCTATTTAGGATACTCAGTTTTTAAAATTGAGACATCGTTGGGACCTAGATAGCAGAAAGAAAATTTTCATTCCATGCCATTGTTGAAGTAGAGAATCTCTTGGTTACTTGCCTGTGTATTACCATATTTATTTTCCAAATTCTTATCTGGGTAATCTTTACAGAGATACTGAAGAGGACCAGAAGGTAGGAAAAAGAACATAAACTTAGCAATACTTCGTGAACTTTTATCACAGTCTAAAATAGGAGATATTATTCTTGTTGATTTTTTTTTTTTGTAGTTACTTGGTCTGTGGCACGGCCTTTTCTTTTCAGTACTCTGCTGCAGCATGCAGAGTGCGAGTTGGTTTAGTTTTGGGCTTTGGGCTGAGACTGTGTGCATTTTCCTTTTTATGTATGTATGTATGTATTTATTTATTGATTGATTTATTTATTATGGTATTGTTAATGTACAATCACTTGAACAACATCATGGTTACTAGACCCCCTATTATCAAGTCCCCTCCACATACCCCATTACAGTCACTGTCAATCAGTGTAGTAAGATGCTATAGAATCATTACTTGTCTTCTCTGTAAATACTGCCTTTCTCATGTCCACCCCCCGGTTACACTATGTGTACTAATCGTAATGCCCTTTTTCCCCCCTTATCCCTCCCTCCCCACCCATCATCTCCAGTTCCTTTCCCTTTGGTAACTGTTAGTCCATTCTTTGGGTCTGTGAGTCTGCTGCTGTTTTGTTCCTTTTTCTCTTTGTTTTTATACTCCACAGATGAGTTAGATCATTTGATACTTGTCTTTCTCCGCCTGGCTTATTTCACTGAGCATAATACCCTCTAGCTCCATCCATGTTGTTGCAAATGGTAGGATTTGTTTTCTTATGGCTGAATAATGCTCCATTGTGTGTATGTACTACATCTTCTTTATCCATTCATCTATTGATGGACACTTAGGTTGCTTCCATTTCTTGGCTATTGTAAATAGTGCTGCGATAAACAGGGGTGCATCTGTCTTTTTGAAACTGGGCTGCTGCATTTGTAGGGTAGATTCCTAGGAGTGGAATTCCTGGGTCAAATGGTATTTCTATTTTGAGTTTTTTGAGGAACCTCCATACTGCTTTCCACAATGGTTGAACTAATTTGCATTCCCACCAGCACTGTAGGAAGATTCCCCTTTCCCCACATCTTCGCCAACATTTGTTGTTGTTTGTCTTTTTGATGTTGGCCATCCTCACTGGTGTGAGGTGATATCTCATTGTGGTTTTAATTTGCATTTCTCTGATGATTAGTGATGTGGAGCATCTTTTCATGTGCCTGTTGGCCATCTGAATTTCTTCTTTGGAGAAGTGTCTGTTCAGGTCCTCTGCCCATTTTTTAATTGGCTTATTTGCTTTTTGTTTGTTGAGGTGCGTGAGCTCTTTATATATTTTGAATGTCAGCCCCTTATCGGATATGTCATTTATGAATATATTCCCTATACTGTAGGATGTCTTTTTGTTCTACTGATGGTGTCCTTTGCTGTACAGAAGCTTTGCAGCTTGATATAGTCCCACTTTTTCATTTTTGCTTTTGTTTCCCTTGCCCGGGGAGATATGTTCATGAAGAAGTTGCTCATGTTTATGTCCAAGAGATTTTTGCCTATGTTTTTTTCTAAGAGTTTTATGGTTTCATGACTTACATTCAGGTCTTTGATCCATTTTGAGTTTTACTTTTGGGTATCAGGCTAGACAGTAATCCATTTTCATTCTCTTACATGTAGCTGTCCAGTTTTTCCAACACCAGCTGTTGAAGAGGCTGTCATTTCCCCATTGTATATCCATGGCTCCTTTATCGTATATTAATAGACCATATATGCTTGGGTTTGTATCTGGGCTCTCTATTCCATTCCACTAGTCTCTGGGTCTGTTCTTGTGCCAGTACCAAATTTTCTGCATTACTGTGGCTTTGTAGTAGAGCTTGAAGTCAGGGAGCATAATTCCCCCTGCTTTTTTCTTCCTTCTCAGGATTGCTTTGGCTATTCTGGGTCTTTTGTCATTTCATATGAATTTTAGAACTATTTGCTCTAGTTCATTGAAGAATATTGTAGGTTTTTTGATAAGGATTGCATTGAATCTGTAGATTGCTTTAGGCAGGATGGCCATTTTGACAATATTAATTCTTCCTAGCCAAGAGCATGGGATGAATTTCCATTTATTAGTGTCCTCTTTAATTTCTCTTAAAAGAGTGTCTTGTAGTTTTCAGGGTATAGGTCTTTCACTTCCTTGGTTAGGTTAATTCATAGGTATTTTATTCTTTTGGATGCAGTTGTGAATGGAATTGTTTTCCTGTTTTCTCTTTCTGCTAGTTCACCATTAGTGTATAGGAAGGCAACAGATTTCTGTGTATTAATTTTGTATCCCGCAACGTTGCTGAATTCAGATATTAGATCTAGTAGTTTTGGAATGGATTCTTTAGGATTTTTTTATGTACAATACCATGTCATCTGCAAACAGGGACACTTTGACTTCTTCCTTGCCAATCTGGATGCCTTTTATTTCTTTGTGTTGTCTGATTGCCGTGGCTAGGACCTCCAGAACTATGTTGAATAAAAGTGGGGAGAGTGGGCATCCTTGTCTTGTTCCTGACCTTAAAGGAAAAGCTTTCAGCTTCTTGCTGTTAAGTATAATGTTGGCTGTGGGTTTGTCATATATGGCCTTTATTATGTTGAGGTAGTTACCCTCTATACCCATTTTGTTGAGAGTTTTTATCATGAATGGATGTTGAATTTTGTCTAATGCTTTTTCAGCATTTATGGAGATGATCATGTGGTTTTTGTCCTTCTTTTGTTGATGTGGTGGATGATGTTGATGGATTTTTGTATGTTGTATCATCCTTGCATCCCTGGGATGAATCCCACTTGATCATCATGGATGACCTTTTTGATGTATTTTTGAATTTGGTTTGCTAATATTTTGTTGAGTATTTTTGTATCTATGTTCATGAGGGATATTGCTCTGTAATTTTCTTTTTTTTGTGGTGTCTTTGCTTGGTTTTGGTATTAGAGTGATGTTGGCCTCGTAGAATGAGTTTGGGAGTATTCCCTATTCTTCTACTTTTTGGAAAACTTTAAGGAGGATATGTATTAGGTCTTCACTAAATGTTTGAAAACATTCAGCAGTGAAACCATCTGGTCCAGGTCTTTTGTTCTTAGGTAGTTTTTTGATTACCAATTCAATTTCTTTGCTGGTAATTGGTCTATTCAGGTTTTCTGTTTCTTTCTGTGTCAGCCTTGGAAGGTTATATTTGTCTAGAAAGTTGTCCATTTCTTTTAGGTTATCCAGTTTGTTAGCATATAATTTTTCATAATAATCTCTCATAATTCTTTGTATTTCTGTGGTGTCTGTAGTGATTTTTCTTTTCTCATTTCTGATTCTGTTTATGTGTGTAGACTCTCTTTTTTTCTTGATAAGTCTGGCTAGGGGTTTATCTATTTTGTTTATTTTCTCAAAGAACCAGCACCTGCTTTGATTGATTCTTTCTATTGTTTTATTTTTCTCAATTTTATTTATTTCTGCTTGAATCTTTATTATGTCCCTCCTTCTACTGACTTTGGGCTTAATTTGTTCTTCCTTTTCTAGTTTCATTAATTGTGAGTTTAGACTTTTCATTTGCGATTGGTCTTCTTTCCTGAGGTAGGCCTGTATTGCAATATATTTCCCTCTTAGCACGGCCTTCGCCGCATCCCACAGATTTTGTGGTGTTGAATTGTTGTTGTCATTAGTCTCCATATATTCTTTGATTTCTGTTTTGATTTGGTCGTTAACCCATTGATTAATTAGGAGAGTGTTGTTAAGTCTCCATGTATTTGTGAGCCTTTTTGATTTCTTTCTAAAATTTATTTCTAGTTTTATACCTTGGTGATCTGAGAAGTTGGTTGGTAGGATTTCAATATTTTTGAAATTACTGAGGTTCTTTTTGTGGCCTAGTATGTGGTCTATTCTGGAAAATGTTCCATGTGCACTTGAGAAGAATGTGTATCCTGTTGCTTTTGGATGGAGTGTTCTGTAGATGTCCGTTAGGTCCATCTGTTCTAATATGTTGTTCAGGGCCTCTGTCTCTTATTTATTTTCTATCTGGTTGATCTGTCCTTTGGAGTGAGTGGTGTGTTGAAGTCTCCCAAAATGAATGCATTGCATTTTATTTCCCCCTTTAATTCTGTTAGTATTTGTTTCACATATGTAGGTGATCCTGTGTTGGGTGCAGAGATACTTATTATAGTTATATCCTCTTGTTGGACTGACCCATTTATCACTATGTAATGTCCTTCTTTATCTCTTGTGATTTTATTCATTTTGAAGTCTATTTTGTCTGATACAAGTACTACAACTCCTGCTTTTTTCTCACTATTAGTTGCATGAATTATCTTTTTCCATACCTTTACTTTCAGTCTGTGTATGTGTTTGGGTTTGAAGTGAGTCTCTTGTAGGCAGCATACAGATGGGTCTTGTTTTTTTATCCATTCAGTAATTCTATGTCTTTTGATTGGTGCATTCAGACCATTTACATTTAGGGTGATTATCGATAGGTATGTACTTACTGGCATTGCAGGCTTTAGATTCATGGTTACCAAAGGTTCAAGGGTAATTCCCTTATTATCTAATGGTCTAATTTAACTCACTTCATATGCTATTACAAACACAACCTAAAGGTTCTTTTTTTTTTCCTCCTCCATTCTTTCTTTGTTATGAATCGTGTTCTGTACTCTTTGTTTTCCCTTGGATGACATCTTTTTAGCCTTAGGAATACTTCCGTCTATAGGAGTCCCTCCAAAATGCACTGTAGAAGTGGTTTGTGGGAGGTAAATTCTCTCAGCTTTTGCTTATCTGAAAATTGTTTAATCCCTCCTTCAAATTTAAATGATAACCTTGCTGGATAGAGTATTCTTGGTTCAAGGCCCTTCTGCTTCACTGCACTAAATATATCATGCCACTCCCTTCTGGCCTGTAAGGTTTCTGTTGAGAAGTCTGATGATAGCCTGATGGGTTTTCCTTTGTATGTGATCTTTTTTCTCTCTGTAGCTGCTTTTAAAAGTCTGTCTTTATCCTTGATCTTTGCCATTTTAATTATATTACATGTCTTGATGTTGTCTTTCTTGAGTCCCTTGTGTTGGGAGATCTGTGCACCTCTATGGCTTGAGAGACTATCTCCTTCCCCAGATTGGGGAAGTTTTCAGCAATTACCTCCTCAGTGACACTTTCTATCTCTTTTTCTCTCTCTTCTTCTTCTGGTACCCCTATAATGTGAATATTGTTCTGTTTCGATTGGTCACACAGTTCTCTCAATGTTCTTTCATTCTTAGAGATTCTTTTTTCCCTCTGTGCCTCTGCTTCTTTGTATTCCTCTTCTCTAATTTCTATTCCATTTACTGTCTCTTCTACTACATCTAATCTGCTTTTAAATCCCTCCATTGTATGTTTCCTTTCAGATATGCAATTTCTTATTGATTGAATCTCCAACTTAAATTCGTTCCTGAGTTGTTGAATATTTTTCTGTACCTTCATAAGCATGTTTATAATTTTTATTTTGAACTCTCTTTCAGGAAGATTTGTGAGTTCTGTTTCATTTGGCCCTTTTTCTGGGGTTTGTGAGATTTTCATCTGAACCATGTTCTTGTGACGTTTCATATTTCTGTGTGGTGCCCACTAGTGCACAGAAACTCCAGTCTCTGGAGCTGCTCAGGCCCTAGAGTGAGGTTGGGTGTTGTAGGGGAGCAGAGCTGGTGCCTGGGGGGAGGAAAGATCTGTTTCCTGATTCCTGTCTATCTCCCAGTGCCTGTCTCCAGTGTCAGAGCCAGTCGGCCAAGCACACACATGTAAGCCTCTGTGCTTTGTGTCTCTAGCTGTTGTAGGCGGGGCCTCCCTCTGGCGGGCTGATGCGAGCACAGTGACTGCTAGTTTGGGAACCGGTGCCAGCACGCTAGGAGTAAGGTGCAGCATGCTGCGTGTCATAGTGGGGGCCTCAGAGCTGAGTAGGCAACCAGGGGGATGGAGCACCTGAAGCTCCTGAAAGTTCCCAACCAGCTGGGCAGAGTGCGCCCAGACAACCTTCTCCAGCTGTCCCTTCTGCTGTTCAGCAAGCTCTGTGCAAACCCTGTCCCTTCCACAGCCCTCTCGCTGCTAGGAAGCCTGTCAGACTGCCCGCCCGCCCCTCCTCTGACACAGAGCGGCCGGATGTGGATCTCCCCCTCTGCAAATGGCCTGAATGTCAGTCTCCCAAGCACTCCGCCCTTCCGAGCTCCCCATCGTCCAGAGCACCAAACAATATAGGCTTCCGCCTACAAAGCACATCTCCAGGGCTAGGCGCTCAGCAGTTCCAAGCATCCACCCCCTCCCAGCTCTTTTTCTCTTCCTACCGCAGGTGAGCTGGGGTGGGGGGAAGGGCCTGTGTCCCATTGTATTAAGGCTTTCCTACGTTACCCTGTTTCGTGACCTGTTTCGTGAGGTCTGCTCTGTTCGTGAGGTCTGTATGCAGTCTGGTTCAGCCTTCTTTCTTGTTGCTGTTTTAGGGGTAGTTGTATTAATTAACTATATTTTTGTACTATTTGTGTTTTGGGAGGAATTCTCCGTGTCACCTCTCATGCCACCATCTTGAATCCTCTACATTTTCCTTTTTAAAAGTTGAGAAAATGTGTATAGATAGAATTAAGTGTTAGTTTTTTTCCCAAGAAAAAGCATTTCCCAAGATAATCCTTTGGACCAAATGGGTGCTGTTTTTATGAAAGGTTAAGGATTCTTTGTAAAGTCTTAATAGCATTATGTACTCTACTCAAAGTCTAATATTTTGGGAGCTTCTGGCATGGGTACTATGCCTTGTATCTTAGCTGTTGACAGCAAGAAAACGAGAAGACCCTTCTTTTAAATCTGCTGAAGCAGAATAATAAGTTATTTACCTGAGATTATTAAAAGTCTCCATATATAAGAAGGGCATTCATTCCTATTTTGGTGTATTTTATTCTAGTAAAAGTTTTGACAAACATATATCTGCCCTTATAGTATCAGCATTGCATTCAGTGCTGAATCATTTGGACAGAATGTAATTATGTGGAATGTTTCATTCTTGGTTCCTTTTTCATCCTCACTGAGTGATCCCATCTCCTCCCATGGCTTCACCTTCTGCCTAAGCTAGTAATTCCAAAGTGCATTATTCCCAGCCTCCACCTCTCTTCTGAATACTAAATCCATATTTTTAAACTACATCTGAACATCTCACCAGCAAAGTCTGTCCTGTGAGCACCTCCAAAGCCAGCTTGCAGCCTGTCTTCCTTTGTTCTGTTTACAGTATCGCTTTCCACCTCATGGTCAACGATTTCAATTGATTCTCTCTCTTAAACATTTCTCACACCCGTTGCCTTCTTACCATTCTTTTTTTTAATTTTGGTATCATTAATGTACGATTACATGAGCAACAACATGGTTTCTAGACTCCTCCTATTATCAACTCCTCACCACATACCCCATTACAGTCACTGTCTATCAGCATAGTAAGATGCTGTAGAATCACTACTTGTCTTCTCTGTTATACTGCCTTCTCCGTGTCCACCCCCACTATATTATGCGTGCTAATCATAATGCCCCTTTTTCCCCCTTATCCCTCCCTTCCCACCCATCCTCCCCAGTCCCTTTCCCTTTGGTAACTGTTAGTCCATTCTTGGGTTCTGTGAGTCTGCTGCTGTTTTGTTCCTTCAGTTTTTTTCTTTGTTCTTATACTCCACATATGAGTGAATTCTTACCATTCTTATAGCTACTCTTCATTAGTTCAGATTCATTTTTCATTCAGATTGTTGGAGTTTCCTAACTCCTTTCTTACTTCTGACCCACCCTTCATACTGCCACATTGCTTGTTGCTCATCAATCACAGTGCTTGTTCTATAGAAAGAAGCCAAGGCTGGTTAGCCTGCCGGACGTTTGTCATTATTCCCTAAATTGTGAGGTCTTGAGGCTGTATAACTATCTGATTTTTCTAAGTAGCATGACCACTTAATAGGTGCTTGGCATATAAAAGCAGTGAACAATTGTTGAATTTTTATCAGCTTTGTCTAGAATTACTCATTCCTGCCACTTTGCAACCCTGTGCCCATAACTGTTTACTTTTAGAACAAGACCATCTCCTCTTTCCCCATCAAACCGACAAGGCTAGACTCAGATTTTATGCACAAGCTTTCTATGCCCTGTCCTCCAGCAAAATTAGTTTTTCTTACATGCTCCTGCTTTTTTTCATACATCCGTTATAGAAGTAGCTGTTATCAAATTGCATTGTATTTTGATTATTTTCCTGTCTGACGTCTTGCAAGAGCCCTCTTTAGGAGCAAAGTTTAGTATCCCTGTGCATAGCCTTAGTAAATAAGCCTTCAATAATTGGTAAATTGAATTGAAAGACCAAATACAAGATAAAAATCATTATGAATTCAGAGAGAATGACAGTTTTTTAGCAGTTTTGTCACATTCTTTCTTTTGGTTTATGTATTGCAGACTCAGCTGCTAGGAGAGTCTTTTCATGGTTTCACAAATGTGTGGCTTCTATGCCCTCATTTCCTTCTATTTGAAAAGCTGAACAGTTTAACAATTTCAGGCTCTTCTTACATTGGTTGTCAAAGTGTGGTCTGTGGACCAGAGACACCAGCATCACCTTGAGAACCTATTATAAATGCACATTCCTAGATCACATGTCAAGACCTATTGAATCAGAATCTCAGGGTTGGGCCTAGCAGCCTGTGTTTTTTTTTGTTTTTTTATTAAGGTATTATTGATATACACTCTTATGAACGTTTCACATGAAAAATAATGTGGTTACTACATTTACCCATATTTTCGAGTCCCCCCCATACCCCATTGCAGTCACTGTCCATCAGTATAGTAAGATGCCACACAGTCCCTACTTGTCTTCTCTATGCAATGTGCTACACTGTCTTCCCTGTGACCCCACACAGACCATGTGCACTAATCATCATACCCCACAATTCCCTTCTCCCTCCCTCCCTACCTGCCCTTCCCTACCCTTCTTCCCCTTTGGTAACCGCTAGTCCCTTCTTGGAGTTTGTGAGTCCACTGCTGTTTTGTTCCTTCAGTTTTCTAGCAGCCTGTGTTTTAAAAGATGATTCTGATGCATAATAAAGTCTAAGAAACAGTGCTCTAAAATTCTGCCATTTAAAAAGTTTTGTTAATATATAATAACAAGATTTCCAATGTGGTTTCCACTATAAGCTATTTATGCTTTGGAAATAATCAGCTGGGAACATTGGGACTATACTACCTAACATTCTGGGATATGATTCAAAGATTGAATTCCTATATGCAAAGTATTGGAGTGTTTTCTGGGAGTGGCTGTTTAGAAGAAGGTGGAGTAGAGGATTTATTACCTTTTTAAGTTCAAATGGCTTCTAGAACATATCCACAATATCTACATTGTCAGCTTGGACTACTTGTGTTCATTGTCATTCTCATGGGGATTTATGATGATGAAAGAATGAGGTGAAAATTGTATTATCCTCTGGAAGAATTAAATGAGTTGTGTTATCTTTAACATAAATCCTGATTTTTGGTAAATTTTCAGGGCAGAAAGTAAGCTTGTTACCAAATGTTATACTGAATCTACTGACAAATGAATTTCACAGAAAAAGTAATTAGTGGAGGTTAGCTTTTGATTAGTAATTACCCATGGCTTTTGAGAAAAGTTTATTTAACTGAAGTATTCAATCTTTCTAGCATATTGTTTTCATTTTGCCTTTAAACCTAACTGGAGGGTCAACTGAGGCGTACTCTTAAAATGCTCTGTAACTGTTTCCCTTCCTACCAGTGTTCGCCTCAGTGCTCCATTTAGCTATAGTTCTGGATTGGCCCCTAGCTATTTTTGACATGGGATAAGAGTGGTTTTATGAGCATTTGCTTAAATATGTAAGGGTTTCACTGTTTGAAACCAAACCTTTAAGAATGCTGTTTGAGATACAGCTGGTGTATGCATTTGTCTATTTCCTTTGGCTGACCTTCTTGGTTTTTAATGGCTAGCAAAACTAGCCTTTTCCCTTTGTGTAACAGCAGCTTGAGCACTGTTTGTAGAGTTAGGCAGTAGATTTCCTAAAGTTTGCTAAAAAGACTAGCTTGACTATAATTTGTGACTTTTGCATTTTTCCCTTTAGTTTTGCCATTTTGATGTCACAGTCAAAATGGAATCTGATCTATTATATTTAGCCTTACTTTCTTTGCTCGATATTAAATTTAAATGCCTCTTTCCTCTCCAGGGTGAGGAAGAAATGTTGTCAGTCTCAAAGAGTGTCTCTAATTATGAAACTTTTTACCTGAGGACTATAAAAGTGTAGACTAAGTGGCTAGGATTTTCTGATAATTAACATAAAAGCAGACCTCTTAATCTGTTAGAATCCATTCGAGGTTGTTATTCATGGGCAAGTGTTACTGAACATGTGACATGGGCATGAAGAAATGCAAGAGGGGGTCAGTTCTGAGCCGATTATTCTTTTTGCTATTACAAATTTCCAGTCCTTTCTATTTCTTAAATCTGGTGACAAGTTCTATTTTTATAAGACCCTTTTTTTTAAAAAGGAGAATTTATTCTCCTTTTTAAAATTAATTGCTACCAACCGTACCTTCTTATTTACTGTCACTCTCCATTTGAAACATACAAAATTCTTTGGGTCAGTGGTTTTCAGTGCTTTTTTCTTTTGAAAAAATTGAATTGAAAAATTCAGGAAAAGCCCAGTAGACAACTGCCTTCCACCATGAGTGAATTTTGAGCTCTGTTGCACCCCTCTGCCCCCAAACTGCTTTTGAGGTACCTCAACAGAACACCCAGGACAGGTTTAATTAAGTTACAGAGTAGGATACTTGCACAAAACAACCATTCATATATTACATTTATAGCTGTACAGATTGCAGAATAATTTTACATGCATTGTTCATGTGAACCTTGCCATTACCTTATGAAGAAGGAAGGAGTTATCCCCATTTTTCATGAGGAGACTGAGGTTGAAGAAGTTGAAGAACACAACCCAGATGTTGTAAACCATGGCTCATTTCCCTGTAAGGTGTGCTCTCAGTTTAATAGAGGGACCCTTATCTGTCCAATAGCAGTACAATCAAGACTCAGGGTGTTTAAGCTGGGGTCTGGGACACCCCTGTATTCTATGCAAAATTTTGCTTGTGTGCATTTATCAAACTTAAAACCTTGTTTTCTGTGTGTCACTGACTTTTAGATCCACTGATCTAAGTAGATCATCCTTGTTTATTCTGTCCATGGAAATTGACAACAGGACTGAATGAAAATCCTAGTTCAAGATCCAGTCATATCAGATACTTATCCCTTACTTGTCCTAAAGTAACATAACATTTGCGTAGAAATTTACAATTTACAGAACTCTTCTGCATATATTACATGACTTTCACGACTGTCCTTTAAAGATGGTGGGATGATTCCCATTTGAAGAAGCCACTCAAAGTTGAGGGAACTTAAGTTGGAGAGGTACTGTCTCAAAAGCTCAGCTCTTTGTTAGACTGAAATTAAGATAATCTGACAAGATCCAAAATTCTGTAACTGCCATCTTAATCCTACATTTTGTGAATTTACAGTTTGGCCAGTCCAATATCCAGTATTTTCCCACATACCATTGCAAGGAAGCTTCATTTATAATTGGTAGGTTTATTCTTTAGTTTTTTTTAAAAAGGAGAATCTCATACTGCCTTTTTTTTTCTCATTATTCTTGAATGTTCACATTGTTCATAATACCTCAGCTTTAATGGTTTATAACTGTTTAGTAATTTGCAAATTCCTCAAATCCACACTGCTGTAATCACTCTTCTCATTCTAGTTTGCTGTAAGGATAGGAAGAAATGAATAATTCCTTTCTTTTTAACTGCCTTCTACAATTGATATTTCCATTCTGATTCTCATTTTATTTTAAAGGTTAAGGTTAATTTTTTGTTGTTTCTTGAAGAAGTTGGATTCTAAGTTAGAACTCATCTTGGATGCGAAGTTTGCTGTGGAGCAGTGCTGAAGGCTACCTGTTCAGCATTATTTCTATGGAGACATAATAGTAGCTAATGTTATTGAGTGTTTATTACCATATTGTGTGCCACGCACCATTTTAAACTGTTACTTCATGTAATCCTCACAATAACCCTCTGAGGTTGCTACTATTATTAGCCTCCTTCTACAGATTAGGGAGAAGCTCTGAGAGGTTAGGTCACTTACCTAAAGTATAGTTAGTGATGGTGCCTCTAGGCAACGTGATTTTAGAGTTTGCTGTTTTTAATCACTAAGCCACATAGTGTCCTTTGAACTGGATTTCCCTATTTCTCCAGAGCAGAGGGTGGCTACAATATGCTGAGTAGATTACTTCAGCCATTTGGATGGTAAAATTTCAGAATAAAGGGTAGGCCCTGGCTTAGAAGCTATCATGGGAACCATCCAAACTTCCAAGCCTTTGTCATAGAGGTAGCTGTGAGAGGAACAGGTTTGAATTTAGAAAATGTTATGTAATTGCTGCCATCTCTACTTACAGATAGTACTGATCCATGAGATCAGACCCATACCTTCCTGCAGCAGAGAATGAGGTTACCCCATTTCCATCCACTCCCAGGACCTCAGGCCTCCCTTACCCTTGGTGGGTACACAGAGAGTGAGTGCGTATGTATTTATGACCTACCTTTGTTGTTAAGGAATAGCGATAATGATTCTTAAATTAACAGTAATGATAAACAGGGTATATATAGCCTGTATACAGAGCCTTATAACAGTTCAGGGTCTTTTAGACAGATTTGAAATACTGTACCTTTAACCACAGATAACAGTTTATCTTGCTCAGTGTTTCTTTTTGCAGTTCATGGTATGAGTTGTGTGTGTTTTTGGTTGGGGGGTGGTGGGCACAGGATGAAATGCTGTTGTGTCTTTCTTCGGCTGTCATTTCCTCTTTATTATGAGGCATGAAGGAGAGAACAGCATGAACCACCCACAGGGAATTAATAGTAGACAGGGCTTGAAGGAAACAGCTGTTTAAAAAAGTGACAAAAGCAGGCTAGATTTAAAGGTGTGGCCATGGCTGTAGTCAACTGCAAATTAGAGAAGTTAGTCTTTTTACCTGTTCAGTAATTTGCTCTTGGAAATAAATGAGAATTTCAGCTGTAATAATCATTGATGGTCTGTCCTGTGTGTGGCTAGGCTAGTATTTTTGTTACCTTAGGGCAAACGTAAAAACAGTTTTCTTGGGCTTGGGCTCAACTTACTCTTCTGTGTTCCGTTTTTCTTCTCACCTGCTGCTACATATCTACACATCCAGTTTTTCCTGCCAGAGAGCTCCTCCTTTCCTCCTGCTGCTAGGCCCAGCTGTCATCTTTGTTTCCCATCCCCCACCCCCGGTTATGCAGTTCTACAGTACACTTTTCCTGGTTTTACTGTCTCCATTTTTTATATTCTGCCTGCTACCCTTCATCAACCCCAGCTTCTAGTCCATTTGTCCCTGAAAGCCAGTGACCACTGTTCAGCTTCCGTCCTAATCACTGTTGAACTGAATGTACTGATACAGCACTTTCTCTAACCTGTGTGAGATCTGAGCCCAGTTACAGTAGGTGGGGATGATGAGAAAGGAGTGGAAGGACGTTTTCCTGAAATTTACAAAATACTGGATGATGAGCTTTGACCTGGAGATCAAACCAGATGCTTCTGCTGGCCTCCTAATTTTAGCAGTTGTGTGCTCTCATGTTGAGGGCCTATATTTGAAAGCCCTTGGTAATGAAAGGCAGGGCAGTGAGTCAGGCTTTGAGCTGCTTGCTGCCTGCTGCCTGCCTCTGCTGTTGTGAGCTGGTTCTTCTTGTCTCCTGAATTGGAGCTAATTTTGGATGGGTAATGAGGTAGATGGTTGTTAATAACTTTCCCTTGCTAATTGTAATTTCAAAGTATTGTGTAGAGAGGGTTTTTTTCCCTCTCTTACTGCTAAGAGGAGAAATAGATCTGTTTTCATGATTTTTGATGAGTGTTCAGCTGTCAAGGAATTCCCTACTTGGTTTGTTTAGAGGCAGTACAGTTTACTGGAAAGAATTGTAGGCTAAGAGTTGAAGACCTGCATTCTGATCTCAGCTTTTGCTTAGAATTAGCCAACTAAGCAATTTTAGGCAAATCACAAACCTGTCTCTGCACCTGCTCTTTGAACCTTGTGAAATTATGAGAATGAAATGAGATGTGAAGTGTGTGGAAACTCTTTGCAAACTGTTAAATTTTATAAGTATTTTTGGTGCTGCCGTTATCAATTTGGCCACTCACCACAACACCAAAGATAGGCACCTAATGTCTTTTAAACTCTCCTCCTGTGAAGCCAGCCTTCCCAAGGGCAGGGTGATGGAATCATCAGAACTAGGAGGCAGTCTTGCTTCTGAACCATATTTTCTTTTGTTTTCTCACGACTTTTCTCCTCTTCTCCCTCTATCCCAACACACATACACACACACACTTGCTTTATGCACTCTTTGATCCTTTGCTCCTCTATCTCTGTTCTTTAATAGGAGTATAATTTTTAAGGAGTTAGTGATCAAAGTGTGAGTTCCAGCTTTTTATAGTTAGAAATTGTTAACTAATTCATTAAATTTAAGTGGTGACAAAAAATATCTTTAACATTTAAATAATGACAAAAAGCTTTTCTTGCCTAATAAGACACATTGATTACAGTTGTGGAAAGCATTAGGCGACACTGCCATCCTTTGGCTTTGGACACACCTGAATTCCAGGCCAGACTCTTTTTGCTATTGGCTCTGTGGGCAAAGTACTTAACTTTTGGGGGCCTTAGTTCCCATACTTTTAAGGGGATTTTAATGGCATCTATCTTATAAGGCTATTGTGAGGATTAAATAAGATAATATAACGTGCTTAGCACATTGTCTAAAATATACTTAGAAAATGTTACTTGTTGATATACAGGCGTAATAACAAAACATGATAATAATAGCCTTCAAAGAGTACAGATAATGTCAGTATTTTAAGGAATTTTTAATCTTGTCTTTAGATAAGTTTGTTTAAATATACAATCTATAATTTAGTAATTCAAAAACATTTTTTACTTAGTCCCATTTTCTTGTATGCAGGTAGAAAATCAAATAAGATTATCAATCCTTCCTCCTTAGAAGTAAGTCTTGCCCAGGAGAGACAGGAGGCAGTGCCAGGTGGAATGAGTTGCTTGGTTCTGTGCAGTAGGAAATGTGTTCAAGCTGTGTCTCAGCTACCTTTGAATTGTGTGGTATTGGGATTTGAGATTACACTGGAATTGGATGGGTTCTTGGTGGTTTTGGACATGTGTGAAAGCATTGTTTTTATGTTAGTGTGGTCAGTAGATTGATAAAGAGGCTGAAATCCAAGCCTGCTTTGAAGTGCAATTCAGAAGGGGGAAAAATACAAAACAAATTCACTAGTAAATATCAGATTCAGGTCCTCAGCTTAGTATGGTTCAGCTTTACGGTGTGAAAGCAATACACATTCAACAGAAACTGTACTTTGAATTTTGATCTTTTCTGGACTAGTGATATGTGTGGTATCATCCTTTCTTGTGGTGCTGGGCAGTAGCGGTGAGCTTGGCTCACGGTTAGCCACATGATCGCAAGGGTAAACAGCCGATACACTTACACCATTCTGTTCTCATACAACTGTTCTGTTTTTCACTTTCAGTACAGTAGTCAACAAATTACATGAGATACTCAACACTTGGTATTATAAAATATGCTTTGTGTTAGATGATTTTGCCCAACTGTAGACTAATGTAAGTGTTCTGAACTTTAAAGTAGGCTAGGCTAAGCTGTGATGTTAAGTAGATTAGGTGTATTGAATGCATTTTCAACTAACGATATTTTCAACTTAACAATGGGTTTATTGGCACATAACCCCATCCATCATAAGGCAAGGAAGGTCTGTACATAATCACAGCACAGAGGACATAAACTCCCAGTTAACAGAGAATGTGAGAATAAGAGCATTTGTGATTTCCACTTAATGATCATGAATATGATTAAAACAGAACAATACTCTTTACTGCTCTGTAGGGATTTACTGATAGCCAGCTTTTTCTGGTGATTAAACCAGTACTAAAATGAACAAAACCAGCTTCTTTTACCTCTCCCTCTATATTAGTTGGCATTGGCTTCTGACAGGTGAGCAGGTGGTAGTTTGGTGAGACTAAGACATGGCTCCTTGGATACCACTTTATCTGGATGTGAGCTTAGCTTTTCATGCAGGGGCTTAGTGTCTCCTTTCTAGAATTCTAAAACTTCTGCATTTGAGAATGACATCTTTTTGGCTTCTTGAGGCCTCTGGGAGATAGTTCCTTAAGGGAACTGAAACTGGATCTGAAGAGGAAGTTTAGAATGGTATTTTCAGAGTAGAACGTTTAGTCTAAGGCTGTTAATTACTGCACTCCTGTCCTTCTCAGATTCTAAATATTTTATGAATCGGAAGACTTGTATGAACTTGGAGGTCTTGACCTGTAGTTGAGCAAGTATAATTCCTCTCTTAGGGT
Source organism: Smutsia gigantea (assembly GCA_032199065.1). Taxonomy (NCBI): domain Eukaryota; kingdom Metazoa; phylum Chordata; class Mammalia; order Pholidota; family Manidae; genus Smutsia; species Smutsia gigantea. The sequence continues at coordinate 50,880 of JAVSCE010018788.1, forward strand.
TCTGAGGTCCATGGGGTGGAGTTTATCTCCAAAGGCACATACTTCTATGGATATAAACAGAAAAACTTCGACTTAGCAACCTCCATTTTCAGCCAGCTCTATTACATCCTTGGCTTCTGGACTGTAGGAGAACTGTTCCCTTAAAGGAACTCTCCTCTGGAATAGTCTCAATCTGATATTGGGAGATCCAGGCCCTACTCTGCTGACTGCAGAAGGTCTGGTCTGGTTCCAAGAGAAATTGCCCAGCCACTCAGAGTACCCTCTTTTAGCTTCTTGGCCTGTACCTTAGGATGCTGCCAGAATTGGTAGAAAATGCTGAAAGAACCCTAGGTGGAGTAAGTGGCTAAGAGAGAGTATGCTTGCACTGTGATTTAGTTCCTGTGGACCCCTATTCCAAGTTCTTCAAATAAGTCTGGATTTTTTATTTTTATTTTTACTTTCTGCCATTGCCACCTTGTCTTATGGAAGTGTAACCTCAAGCAAATTATGGACAGTTTAGTTCTTGGGTGATGTGTCTGGCAATGTTGTTGAGCCCTAGGCTTCATCGTAGAGTTTAATTCATTATAGTACATTTCTTATTCTTTCTGAGTTGGCCTCTTGGAGCCATGAAACTAAACTATGTAGAGAGAGCCTGTCATGTACCATGGTTATTTTTAAGACTGACTTTTCAGGAAATTTTTGTAGTTGTATGAATTTATGAGATTACAGAAGGCAAAGTGCCACTGTAGACTGGAGAGGAGTTGGGTCACTGTTACGGCTGGTTCCACTGGTGAGCTGACCCCCACAGTAATTCTCACTCTGAAGGACTGTCTTGTTCTCCTTATGCCTGAGGGTCTGCATGCAGTTAGAGGCTGCCTAATCAGACACCTGGGTTGTTTGTTTGCCAAGGCCCAGGGAGAAATAGGATGTGGGGCAAGTCTAACCTGAACTCAGGATAGAGTCCTTCATGAGAGAGAAATTTGCTACTCTTTCAATTGAACTTTGTACTCCAGCTCCCAAGAAGGTGTCAACAGGTCAGTTAATACTTCTTGTTGAGGCACACAAAAGACATTGTGTCTCTAATGAAGTGTTCACCCATCCTAGAGAGAGATCCTGTCTTGGCATATAGACCTACAGCCCCTTCCAGTTACCTTTCATCGCTTGCCTGAATTTGAAAAGGTAACGGTTTGTGCTCTGAAGAAAGAGACTCTTTCCCAAGACCTGAGGCTTTCCCATTCCTACCAGCTGGGCCCATTGCTGAAATGCTTTCCAGTGTGCTTGCTTCTGCCTGGCCAGCACCTGGGCTGCCCCGGCTTATAATTAGCCTGCCTTTGCTTTGTAAGCTTCCCAGGGTGGTTCTTCTTCTGAAAGCTTGTATGAAATGCTATTTACTGTCTCTTTGTAGTTTAAAAATGAATCCTTTTTGTTCTTTGCAATTCATTTGCTTTTTTCTTTTCTTTTCTTTAAATTACTATTAACACCTGTTGATTCTTTTTTTTTCTGATTGGCCTGTCACTGCATTCCTGCTCCCCCTCCCTCTAGCTGGGTTTGTCAAGTCGCCCATGTCAGAAACTAAGCTCACTGGGGACGCCTTTGAGCTGTACTGTGACGTGGTCGGGAGCCCCACGCCAGAGATCCAGTGGTGGTACGCAGAAGTCAACCGGGCAGAGTCTTTCAGACAGCTGTGGGACGGTGCTCGGAAGCGCCGTGTCACCGTAAACACCGCCTACGGGTCAAACGGCGTGAGTGTGCTGAGAATAACCCGGCTCACCTTGGAGGACTCTGGGACTTACGAGTGCAGGGCCAGCAACGACCCCAAGAGGAATGACTTGAGGCAAAACCCCTCCATAACATGGATTCGAGCCCAGGCCACCATAAGCGTCCTTCAGAGTGAGTCCAGCACCCTACAGTAGTAGTACTGTAGTCATTAGAGGTGGCCCAATGACCCTTCCCTTCTGCTTCCTTTCCTTCTTCCCCAGTATGATCACTCACCCCACCCTATGTCTTTGTTTTTTTTCAAACCCACGACCCTTCTGGTTGTAGTGTATGAAAACATCTGTGGCAACTTTTGTTTTTCTTCTTTGCCGTCCTCTACCTCCTTTATCCCCCAACCCTACTCTGTGTCTTTCTCCTCAGGAACAAAGAACTTGGGGAAATCCGAGACTGTCCAAAATCATCTGCATTGGGAAGAGATGGGGAGGGAGAACTGGGGAGGCAAAACAAAACAAAAACAAAAGCCACTTAACAAAAGCAGGCAGTCCAAACCAGGACAGTGTTGATATTGTTCTTTCCCTTCCCCTTAATTTTGTATTAGGTTTCCTGTTATCCCTTTGCTGATTTATTCTCTGGTGCCTTTCTATTTTTGTTTCTCTCCCCACTCTAACTACTTTTTATTTCTTCTGTTTATCTGTTTGAAGCTCTCTGAGTAGCTGCCTTCACCTCTGTGGTTTTAAGTTTGTGTCTGCCCAGCCTCTTCCCTCACTGTGACTTGGTGTCATCCTGTTCTGTGATGGGAATGTTGCCATGGGTGCAGTATGGTGGTGTGTTTTGGTTGTTGGGTGGCATGTAAGCTTGGATATTTCCATAGTTCCAGCTCTTTTTCTTTTCTACAACAGTGGCATGTGCTTCTCTGATAACAGCCCTCCACTACAGCAGTACACTCCTCACTGGTTCTGCCCATCCAGTCTCCTGTTCTCTTAAAAGCAGCAGCTTGAGATTTCCTCCATAGGTCTTGCTATTAGGAACCAGGTGACACTAAGCTGCCAAGTATTTTTTTTAACTCTGTCGTGCTGTTTCAAAGTCAGAGTTGCAGCTGCTTCCTATTCACAGTTTGACTCTGATGACTGACTGTTGGCATAGTAATGCTCATCCCAGAGGCTGGCAACCCTAGAAGGAGTTTGGAAACCATTCACACTGTCCTTTTCTTGTGTCTAGAAAAGAGAGGAAACTGAATCCAACCCTGTTCCTCTGAGTGATGAGAGTGAACTGAGCAGCTGGCTCAGAATCCTTCCTTTCATGTGTTGTATCAGGTACAAGTAAGACATCAGGTACCGGAGCTTTTGTGGCCTCCTCTCTTTCTGGAAAGTGTCTTGCTACTTGTTTGGTGGCAAGGAGAGGGAGGGACCTCTCACAGAGCCAGTGCTCTGGGCCAGGAAGAGTTATTGCCCCATATCTGACCTGACGATAATTGAGGGAGCAATCTCTGTTTAGTGGACAGATCCCCTGAGGTTTTCACCTTCTTTCAGAGACTCAGTACGAGACTTA
>JAVSCE010018789.1:0-30186 GCA_032199065.1 Smutsia gigantea
ACCCCTAGTTAACTTTACTGGAGCAAAATAAGCCAACATAATTAAATGCTTCTATTAGTTACTGCATCTACAAAGTTAGGAAATTGGGTAGGGTGAATATAAGATACCATATATATGTCCTCTAATATTCCTTCAAGCACTAAATATCTATAACTCTGTTTAGATTTGGTTCCATAACAATAACACCTTACATCTGATAGCACTTTCTAATTTACTTACATGAGCTTAATTGATCCTTGCAATTACCCTATCATTTACATATTTACTGAGTTCCCGCTAAGTGTCTTCAGTGTTACTACGTTCTGAGAATATAAAGCTGAAGTACACAGTCCAGATAATTATCCCTATTTTAGAGAGGAGAATCAGAGACTCACAGAAAATAGTCGTTTAACAAAGTTGTGGAACTGGGACAGAATTGCAGTTTATTTTTATTTATTTATTTTTTATTTTTGGGGGGGGTAAAAGGGTTTATGCCCAACTTTATTCCCATGGTGGCAGGTCAATCACTAGAATCCCGTCCACTCAGAGCAACGTCTGCATGCAGCAAGCCGGTCTCTGCCTCTGGGCCGCTCAGCCCCCACAGCCCTCCTCTGGGCCTCTCTGCCCCATAGCTGTCTTAGTCTCTGTCCTCCGGGCTGCCACCACTCCAGTCTCTACTCCTCTGCAGCTGTGCAGCCATGCCACCGTGTCACCCAGAGGACTGAGCAGAGCTCTTTTTTTAGTTTATATTTATTTTTTTAATTTTGGTATCATTAATGTACAATTACATAAGCAACATTATGGTTACTAGATTCGCCCCATTATCAAGTCCCCACCACATACCCCACTACAGTCACTGTCCGTCAGCATAGGAAGATGCTGTAGAGTCACTACTTGTCTTCTCTGTGTTGTACTACCTTCACCATGACCCCCCCACATTATGTGTGCTAATCGTAATGCCCCTTTTTCCCCCTTATCCCTCCCTTCCCACCCATCCTCCCCAGTCCCTTTCTCTTTGGTAACTGTTAGTCCATTCTTGGTTCTGTGAGTCTGCTGCTGTTTTGTTCCTGCAGTTTTGCTTTGTTCTTATACTCCACACATGAGTGAAATCATGTGATACTTGTGTTTTTTCCTCCTGGCTTATTTCACTGAGCATAATACCCTCTAGCTCCATCCATGTTGTTGCAAATGGCAGGATTTGTTTTCTTCTTATGACTGAATAATATTCCATTGTGTATATGTACCACATCTTCTTTATCCATTCATCTACTGATGTACACTTAGGCTGCTTCCATTTCTTGGCTATTGTGAATAGCGCTGCAATAAACATAGGGGTGCATGTCTTTTCAAACTGGGCTGCTGCATTCTTAGGGTAAATTCCTAGGAGTGGAATTGCTGGGCCAAATAGTGTTTCTATTTTGAGTTTCATGAGGAACCTCCATACTGCTTTCTACAATGGTTGAACTAATTTGCATTCCCACCAGCAGTGTAGGAGGGTTTCCCTTTCTCCACATCCTCACCAACATTTGTTGTTATTTGTCTTTTGAATGGTGGCCATCCTAACTGGTGTGAGGTGATATTTCACTGTGGTTTTAATTTGCATATCTCTGAGAATAGCATTAAATAGACTCAGTTGCATAGCATAGTACTGACATAGCATATGATGATTAGCAATGTGGAGCATCTTTTCACGTGCCTGTTAGCCACCTGAATTTCTTCTTTGGAGAAGTGTCTGTTCAGATCCTCTGCTCATTTTTTAATTGAATTATTTGCTTTTTGTTTGCTCAGGTGTGTGAGCTCTTTATATATTTTGGATGTCAACCCCTTATCAGATATGTCATTTTTGAATATATTCTCCTATGCTGTAGGATAACTTTTTGTTCTGTTGATGGTGTCCTTTACTGTATAGAAGCTTTTCAGCTTGATATAGTCCCACTTGTTCATTTTAGCTTTTGTTTTCCTTGCCTGGGGAGATATGTTCATGAAGAAGTCGCTCATGTTTCTGTCCAAGAGATTTTTGCCTGTTTTTTTCTAAGGGTTTTATGGTTTCATAACTTACATTCAGGTCTTTGATCCATTTCAATTTTACTTTTGTGTATGGGGTTAGACAAAAATCCAGTTTCATTCTCTTATATGTAGCTGTCCAGTTTTTCCAACACCAGCTGCTGAAGAGCCTGTCATTTCCCCATTGTATATCCAAGGCTCCTTTATCTTATGTTAATTGACCATATATGTTTGGGTTAATATCTGGACTCTTTATTCTGTTCCAATGGTCTATGGGTCTGTTCTTGTGTCAGTACCAAATTGTCTTGATTACTGTGGCTTTGTACTAGAGCTTGAAGTTGGGAAGCGAGATACCCCCTGCTATATTCTTCCTTCCCAGGATTGCTGTGGCTATTCGGGGTCTTTTGCGGTTCCATATGAATTTTAGAACTATTTGTTCCAGTTTGTTGAAGAATGCTGTTGATATTTTGATAGGGATTGCACTGAATCTGTTGATTGCTTTAGACAGGACTGCCATTTTGACAATATTTATTCTACCTAGCCAAGAGCATGATATGAATTTCCATTTGTTAGTGTCCTCTTTAATTTCTCTTAAGAGTGTCTTGTAGTTTCCAGGTATAGGTCTTTCACTTCCTTGGTTAGGTTTACTCCTAGGTATTTTATTCCTTTTGATGTAATAGTGAATGGAATTGTTTTCCTGATTTCTCTTTCTCCTAGTTCATCATTAGTGTATAGGAAAGCAACAGATTTCTGTGTACTAATTTTGTATCCTGCAACTTTGCTGAATTCAGTTATTAGATCTAGTAGTTTTGGCATGGAGTCCTTAGGGTTTTCTTATGTAGAATATCATGTCATCTGCAAATAGTGACAGTTTGACTTCTTTTTTACCAATCTGGATGCCTTGTATTTCTTTTTGTCTGATTGCTGTGGCTAGGACCTCTAGAACTATGTTGAATAAAAGTGGGGAGAGTGGGCATCCCTGTCTTGTTCCTGATATTAGTTGAAAAGCTTTCAACTTCTTGCTGTTAAGTATGATGTTGGCTGTGGGTTTGTCATGTATGACCTTTATTAGGTTGAGGTACTTGCCCTCTATACCCATTTTGTTGAGAGTTTTTATCATGAATGGATGTTGAATTTTGTCAAATGCTTTTTCAGCATCTATGGAGATGATCATGTGGTTTTTGTCCTTCTTTTTGTTGATGTGGTGGATGATGTTGATGGATTTTTGAATGTTATACCATCCTTGCATCCCTGGGATGAATCCCACTTGGTCATGATGGATGATCTTTTTGATGTATTTTTGAATTCGGTTTGCTAATATTTTGTTGAGTATTTTCGTATCTATGTTCATCAGGGATATTGGTCTGTAGTTTTCTTTTTTTGTGGGGTCTTTGCCTAGTTTTGGTATTAGAGTAATGCTGGCTTCATAGAATGAGTTTGGAAGTATTCTCTCCTATTTTTTTGGAAAACTTTAATGAGAATGGGTATTATATCTTCTCTAAATGTCTGATAAAATTCAGTGGTGAATCCATCTGGACCAGAGGTTTTGTTCTTGGGTAGTGTTTTGATTACCAATTCAATTTCATTGCTGGTAATTGGTCTGTTTAGATATTCTGTTTCTTCCTTGGTCAGTCTTGGAAGGTTGTATTTTTCTAGAAAGTTGTCCTGTTCTTCTAGATTATCCAACTTGTTAGCATATAGATTTTCATAGTATTCTCTATTAATTCTTTGTATTTCTGTGGTGTCCATCATGATTTTTCCTTTCTCATTTCTGATTCTGTTTATGTGTGTAGATTCTCTTTTTCTCTTAAGAAGTCTTGCTAGGGTTTATCTATTTTGTATATTTGCTCAAAGAACCAGCTCTTGGTTTCATTGATTTTTTCTATTGTTTTATTCTTCTCAATTTTCTTTATTTCTTCTCTGATCTTTATTATATCCACCCTTCTGCTGACTTTAGGCCTCATTTGTTCTTCTTTTTTCAGTTTCAATAATTGTGACTTTAGACTATTCATTTGGGACTGTTCTTCCTTCTTTAAATAGGCCTGGATTGCTATATACTTTCCTCTTAATACTGCCTTCACTGTGTCCCACAGAAGTTGGGGCTTTGTGCTGTTCTTGTCATTTGTCTCCATATATTGCTTGATCTCTGTTTTATACCTTTGTGATCTGAGAAGTTGGTTGGTAGAATTTCAATCTTTTTTAATTTACTGAGGCTATTTTTCTGGCCTAGTATGTGGTCTATTCTGGAAAATGTTCCATGTGCACTTGAGAAGAATCTGTATCCTGCTGCTTTTGGGTGTAGAGTTCTGTAGATACCTATTAGGTCCTTCTGTTCTAATGTGTTGTTCAGTGCCTGTGTCTCCTTATTTATTTTCTCTCTGGTTGATCTGTCCTTTGTAGTGAGTGTTGTGTTGAAGTCTCCTAAAATGAATGCATTGCATTCTATTTCCTCCTTTAATTCTGTTAGTATTTGTTTCACATATGTTGGTGCTCCTCTGTTGGGTGCATAGATATTTATAATGGTTGTATCCTCTTGTTGGACTGCCCCTTTATCATTATGTAATGTCCTTTTTTATCTCTTGTTACTTTCTTTCTTTTGAAGTCTATTTTGTCTGATACAAGTACTGCAACACCTGCTTTTTTCTCCCTATTGTTTGCATGAAATATCTTTTTCCATCCCTTCACTTTTAGTCTGTGTATATCTTTGGGTTTGAGGTGAGTCTCTTGTAAGCAGCATATAGATGGGTCTTTTATCCATTTTATTACTCTGTGTCTTTTGATTGGTGCATTCAGTCCATTTACATTTACGGTGATTATCAATAGATATGTACCTATTGCCATTGCAGGCTTTGGATTCGTGGTTACCAAAGGTTCAAGGGTAGCTTCTTTACTATCTAACCATCTAACTTTAACTCACTTACTATGCTATTATAAACACAGTCTGATGATTCTTTATTTCTCTCCCTTCTTATTCTTCCTCCTTCACTCTTTATATGTTAGGTTTTTTATTCTGTACTCTTTTGTGTTTCCCTTGACTGTTTTTGTGGATAGCTGATTTTATTTTGTGCATAGCTGGTTTTATTTTTTGCTTTTAGTTAGTATTTGGTTGATCTGCTTTCTTTGCTGTGATTTTGATTTCTCTCATGACATCTATTTAGCCTTAGGGATATATCCATCTAGAGCAGTCCCTTTAAAATACACTGTAGAGGTGGTTTGTAGGAGATAAATTCCCTCAACTTTTGCTTATCTGGAAATTGTTTAATCCCTCATTCAGATTTAAGTGATACTGTTGCTGGATACAGTATTCTTGGTTCAAGGCCCTTCTGTTTCATTGCATTAAATATATCATGCCATTTTCTTCTGGCCTGTAAGGTTTCTGTTGAGAAGTCTGATGATAGCCTGGTGGGTTTTCCTTTGTAGCTGATCTTTTTTCTCTCTCTGGCTCCTTTCAATACCCTGTCCTTGTGTTTGATTTTTGCTATTTTAATAATTATATGTCTTGGTGTTGTCCTCCTTGGATCCCTTGTGTTGGGAGATCTGTGGGCTTCCATGGACTGCGAGACTATTTCCTTCCCCAGCATGGGGAAGATTTCAGCAATTATTTCTTCAAAGACACTTTCTATCTCTTTTTCTCTCTCTTCTTCCTCTGGTACACCTACAATGGGAATATTGTTCCATTTGGATTGGTCACACAGTTTTCTTAATATTCTTTCATTCCTAGAAATCCTTTTATCTCTCTCTGCCCAGCTTCTCTGTATTCCTGTTCTCTGATTTCCGTTCCATTAATAGTTTCTTGTACCTCATCCAGTCTGCTCTTAAATCGTTCCATTGTTTGTTTCATTTCTGTTATGTCCCTCTGGAATTCATCCCTTAGCTCTTGCATATTTCTCTGTAGCTCCATCAGCATGGTTTTGACTTATATTTTGAATTCTTTTTCAAGATGATTGGTTATATTGATCTCACCAAGCCCTCTCTCTAGCATTTGAGTGATTTTGGACTGGACCTGGTTCTTCTGCCTTTTCATGGTGATAGAAATGATAGCCGGTGAGTGGTGCATGTGTCAGCTGGGAGAACAAAGTCCCTTTCTGCTTGCTGGTCGCCTTGCCCTTCTCTGCTGCCTATGCCGGTTACCCACACACAGGGGGCAGCCTCTGGGTTAATCCCCTGAGCTCCCATGGGTGGGGCAGCCCTCAGGATAGCCTTGGGCACTGCCACGGGTTGCAGGCACGTGGCGTGTGTTCTCCTGTGAGAATCATGCCCCTTTGTGCCTTCCAGACTTTGCGCCAGCTTTCTCTGCCTGTGCTGTGCAGCTGCATGCAGGGAGCAGTCTCTGGGTCTGGCCCGTTAGCTGAATGCTGAGGGAAGACTCTGTGTGGTTGCTGTGTCTGGGGCTGCTCCCTGGCTGGTCCGCAGCAGTGGCGGGTCAGCCGATTTGCTTGCGGTGTCCACAGGGCAGAATGAACGGCAGGCTGCTTATCGCCGTGAGGGTCTTCGGAGCTGTGTTGCCACCCGCGGGGTTTGGGCTCTTGAAGTTCCTTAAAGTTCCCAGCCTTCTTCTGGGCTGAGTGTGCCTGGACGATTTTGTCCACCTGTTAAGCCCTTGTCCCTTTAAGACTTTTAAAGCACCTGCTTTTCTTTTGTCCCAGGGCAGCTTGCCATGGGGACCTGTTCGCAGTCTCAGTCTCAGATTTTACTTTTCCATTTCTCTATTATCCAGTACACCATGCAATGTGTGTCTGTGCTCCTGGTGCAGATTACTAGGGCTGGTTATTTAGCAGTCTTGTGCTTCCACTCCCTCTCCACTCTGATTCTTTTCCTCCCACCTGTGAGCTGGGGTGGTGGGAGTGCTCAGGTCCTGCCTGATCACAGCTTTGTATCTTACCCTTTTCATGAGATGCTGATTTCTCACAGATGTAGATGTAGCCTGGCTGTTGTACTGTATCTTCTGGTCTCTCTTTTAGGAATAGTTGTATTTGCTGTAGTTTCAAAATATGTATGGTTTTGGGAGGAGATTTCTGCCGCCTTACTCACGCTGCTGTCTTGAGGAAATCCTGCAGTTTATTTTTACTTAATCTCTTGATACTTCTGTTCTATCTCTTGTGTACAAATACATGGACCAACCTGAAATGCAAGTTAATGATATGTGTATTGCACCAAAAACATCATCCATAAAAGAAAATATTGAGAAATTGGACTTGATCAAAATTTAAAACTGCTTTATGAAAGACACTGCTAAAATAGTGAAAAGACAAGTCACTGAGGGGAGCAGATACTTGCAAATCACAATATATAATAAATTACTTGAATCCAGAATATATTTAAAAAACTCTCAAAACTCAATATTGAGAAAAAAACAGTTAAAAGTAGTTGAAGAGACTCTTAACCAAAATAGATTTACAGATGGCAAATAGTCACATGGAAAGATATTAAACATTATTAGTCATTAGGGGAGTGCAAATTAAAACCACACTGAGCTACCATTACATACCTATTAAAATAGCTATCATTAAAAAAAATACAATACCAAGTGTTAACAGGGATGTGGAGCAACTGGAACATTCATAGACTCCTGGTGGGAGTGGATGATGGTACAGTTACTCTGGAGGATGGCCTGGCAGTTTCTTATAAAGTTAAACATATATTTACCATATGACCCAACAATCTGAAAATGAAAATTTATGTTTGCACAAAAAATATGTACACAAGTATTTACAGCAGTATTTATACACAAGTATTTATGGCTTCTCATAATTGCCAAAAACTGGAAACAGCCCAAATGCCCTTCAACAAGTGAATGGATAAAGCAACTGTAGGGCATCCATACAATGAAATGGTATGACGCAATGAAAAGGAATGAACCACCAATACATGCAACAGTATGAATGAATCTCAAATGCATTACATATGGTGAAAGAAACCAGATGCAGAAAATTACATAATAATCCCATTTAGACAACATTCTTGAAAAGGCAAAACTATATGGAACAAAAGAGATAAGTGTTAACGAAGGGGTTAAGGATGAGGAAAGAGACTGACTTCAAAGGGGAGCACTAGGGAAATCTTTGGGGTGTTGTAACTGTTCTGTATCCTGTATATGGTGGTTATAATAGTCTATGCAAGTGTTAAAACTTATAGACTTGTACATGCAAAAATTTTAGTAACTATTATATATTAATCCTCAGTGTTAAAATTCACCCTACTCCAAATTTAAGTAAGGTTTGAATTCAGCACTACACACTTCTGTAATCTTATCAGCAACTCTTCTAGGAAACTTGTCTCTCCTCAGTTCCTTCTCTCAGCTTTCAGAATATGATCTGATGAATCAGTTCACACAAACATTCAAATGACTACTAACAGTTTCACATGTTTCCTCTAATGGGGTCATTTTCATTTGAGCAGGTCACCCTAGTATTAAAGTAATGCATTTCAGTGAGTGGGATTCCAAGCATTGACCTGTAAGAAAAGGAGCCTTTTTAGGAAGGATTATCCAGGGCAGCTTTCTATGCATTTTTGAAACTGAAGAAGATTTGCTTAGCTGCTCAAATATTACTTTGGAGGTTGTGTAAGAATATGGCATAGTCTATGTGATACTGTAGATGTGTGTATATATATATATGTATGTATGTATGTATATAGCCCTCCTTCCCAAATACTGAATACACTTAGACCAGGAAAGGAAATCACAGTTGAAATGAAAATAAATGTTTTGAAATCTTAAATTCTTAATAAAAGAAATCATTTAATTCATGATTTTCTTACATCAAAATTCTGAAACTATGTAAATTCATTATAAATACATACATATATATATATATATATATATATATATATATATACACACACACACACATTATTTTTATTTTCACAACCAAGTAATTACAGTTGCATGTAAATTGCTCTTAAGTTGTGTAATAGGACCCTTTTCAGAGTCCTAAAATACAGAATGTTTAAAATAAAGTCACCTGTAATTTATTTACTTTTTGAAGGTACATTCGTATGTCAGGTTTCCCTAAAGTGAGGTATACCTGTGCAAGAATTGGGAAGTTTTTAATGCTGCAGAATTTATTACTTACTTCCCTTTTCATTCTTATTGATACCAAATGTAGGTAAACTACTTTACAAGCCATGCAAACCTATAGTGAGTATCTGTATATCCATCATATAAATTCATGTTTATTAGACCTCAGTAAAAGTAATAAAATGACCTCAGCAACGTTGTGTGTCTGAAATTGGAATATTTTACTTATAATGATTTTCAATTTCTTGTCAAGTTTGAAAAATATTTCAGGTACACTTTGTGGGTACATTTGATCCCAGTTATACTTTTTGTTACTGTCCAAATCAGATGAGCTGGAAACACAAGAATTACTAAAAATATGATAGGGTGTTTGCCTTACCCATCTAGAGGCAGGTTCTAGCAATGGATTGTATCTATTGAACCTCAGTATCACTGCCAATGCCATTAAAAGCACTGAAAGCCAGAATATTTCTTGAGGATAAAAACAGTAAAACAGCAAACATTACAGTGGTTTAAGAAAACAGTCGAATGGTTGAATATTTACTCACATCCATTAACCTTGAATATGAATAAATTGGATTGAGGAAGAATGTTTTGTTTTCAGCATGACATGAGTAAATTATGGTTTGATCAAAGTTTCCTATGAGAGTTTTCAAGTATGAGTTGGATAGTATGGTATCAGAGAGCTCAGTAAAGTCACTGAAGAAATTATTTCAACCTAAGAAAGAGAAGAACTCATCAAAACTAAAAGCCACAGCTAGCTTAAATATTTGCATTTCATCAAAATAAAATGGCTCTGATTTACTGTTTAAATATTGGCTTATTGTTCTTCTAGGTATTCTAGGCCCTACCCCCCAACTTTAAGCTTCTTCCACCCTTCTTTCAGCCCCTCTAACTAGGGAAATGTCTAAGATTAAATGAAGATTTGAGCAATGCCAGAAAACTAGATTACTTGAAAAATACTGAACTAGTTAAGGACCAGATAAGGGGTATATGCCAGGGATTAAGGAGAGGCTTTAGCTAGAAACAAAGGAAAGACTGAGATGGTCTAAGACCTAAGACCTTAAGTGGCCAGCTCCAGATAAGGAGGTCAGAAATATTAAATCAGGAGAGAATTAGGGAAAAGAGGTAAAAGACAAAAGTTGGTAACCCAAGGTAACAACTATTGAAAACTCTGAGGGTGAATTTAGGAGTTTAAATAGGGATGGGGTGTCTGTGTGCATCAGAGGAAGTGGTGTGTTGGGAAAAATGAGTCATGAACGTGTAGAATCCTTTGTAGTGTCCATACCTTGGACTAAATTGACATTATTGCAGCTTTCACTGCTGTCAGATGGGCTGGTTTGTGGTGAACTCCAACAAAGTTGGCTTTACCTAAACTTGAGTCCTTCAACACATCAGAGAGGCAAGATTGCAGGGCAGTGCTGTGGCATCCTTCTTCTCCCATTGGTCCTCAAGACTCAAAAAAGACACATAACTGGGAATAAGGAAGTTATATACTCAGGTTCATGTAGAAAATGAGAATTCACTAGTGTCCTCTCTCTCATCAGTGACCCACCTTTCTGCTCTTACCCTGTTGCCATTTGTGAACTTGAACCCTACCTCTTCTGTGATATTACCTTAGCTACTGACTCAGTTTTGTATGTTTATGACCTTGCTTCCTTTTTGCTGCATCTGTTTTACTTCAGATCCTGATTAGATCTTATATTTCTGAGTCTAAAAGCCCAACCACAAGTCCAAATTGCCCCTTGCATGAATGTTTGGGGATTTTTACTTGGACTGTGCTATGATTCCTATGAATCCCACGGTAGTGGCTCAGCCAAAAGTGTCCAAGATCCTTCTCCTAGCAGGTATATCTTTGCTAAACAAGAAAAATGGGGTAAGGAGAAGGATAGAACTGAAATGATATTAAGGAGACAATAGGGTAGCTCAGAGATCCTACTTAATATTTTGTATTTTATTTCACAGGGAACAAGAACCATTTTTTCCTATAAAATGTTTATGAGTCAGAGAAAAACATACTGCACAGGCTGGGTAACTGCTCTGGCCCAGAGTAGTGTTATGCAGGTCTGGAAAAGAGCCAGGCCCAAGGAGGACAGAAAATATCCATGGGAATGGGATAGGAAATTGAAATCCAATATTAACATGCATGATAAAAAAAAATCTGGTGACCTTAGCTGACTATTAAATTAAACCTGACTTAAAAGGTGGCTTGGGGCTTTAGGAACAAGAGTCCTCAGGTATATTTTCCTTTTGACAACTCTTTATGACTGCAAAAATAAGTTGAGGAGTGCCAAGGTGAATGCCTTTACAGCTAAATTGAAACATATAGATTTATGTAGAGAAAGTCATAGAGGTTTACCTTTCAAAATAAACTCATATACCAAACCAGGAAACATCCCCCATAATGACAGTGTATGAAGGGTTATCCCCTTGGAAAAGGCATTCATTTCTGAGTTACTTATACTATAGACCTTGAAAGTCTTTTGTCACTGCGTCCAGTGAAAAATGAAGATGTTTGACTTAGTGATAGATGATTTGCTCAAGAGTGTTTTCTTCCTCCTATTGCTGCTTCAATTGTGTATTTAGTGAATTAGCTGTGATTGATGATAGCATTTTAGATGCTTGCTAGTTTTTCTGGTGAAAAGATGGCATATTTTAACTGTATTAATAGTTTCAGGTTTAAGTGTAGCACAATATATTTTTATAATCCTTCAATAGTGAAGCCATAATTTATACAAATAGATTCATTCTGTCTTTAGTCCAAGCAACTTTGACAAAAAGACATCATTTAAAGTAATGTTGCTCATCATTCTGTAAAATCTGAATGCTCAAAATCTGAAGGCTCCATTGCTTTGATAAGCAGTAAGTTTGTACTTTTGAATGCCTGACAAAATCCGTATATACCACTAACGGTATCTTAAGTAGTTTGTACAGCTGGAGCCAAACATGCTCCTGAGGGAAAAAATATCACCAACAGCTGTAATTTTAAAATAAATAATAGAGCTACAGGAATAGTTTTGCTCAAAAATGCCAACTTCTCTAAAACCTGGTTATGGAATATTCAAGCAATTTAAAGGTTTATTAATACAATTTATACAATGTAAAATGTTAATAATTACAGTAGACTGTAGGGCTGCTTTTTTACCTTAGGCAGTATTATTTGAAGTCTAGTGTATATTAGAATTAGGGTGAGTACCCTAAATCTTTAGAAGAAATTATATCAATTAAATATTATTTTTTACTTGGTCTATTCCTCAGTGAAAAATAATAGTTTATACTCTTAGTAAATATCACTATGAGGGAGAAAATACAGGGGCTTTCACATATTGACTCCTTTAGTATAACTATCCCATTGCAGTATTGTGCTCTTTGAATGCCAACAGCTAAGTTCTGTAAATGTAGAAGAAAGAGAATTTGTCAAGAAGTTTATCAAGATAAAGAGATGGGGTTATCTCTCTGTAGTGCCAGATAATGAAGTATTTACTTAAACCTCTAGGCCTTGAAGAGAACTCTCAGTATTTCTATTATTGAAAATGAACCTAGGCATGGAGGTTCGTATGTATTATGCTTGCAAGATTCAAGCCATTTTCTTATAATGACAGATAACATTGAAATGGGTATACTTAGTTTACATAAGTCAAACTAAAATAGGACAGGTTTCCAAAGAGATGTAAATATGTCTAATGAATGTGCTGGGAGCTAGATCGTATTTACAGGTAATAGCCTCCATTCTGTTTTAGATCTGGGGTGTATTTTTGAATGTGAAAGTATGTAGTTAATATATATATATAGGTATGTGAACGTATTCAGATTTTTTAGTATACATTTCTGTAGAGGCTTTAGGGAGTACCTAATCAAGTACAGGGAAATAATAGGGCACTCAGAAGTGAGAGACAGAGTTCCTTTCTAAGTGATGTATCATAGTACCTTGGTTGATCCATGCCGACATAGGCTTGGAGTACACTCTTAATGCTGTAACTGTTTTCCACACAAAGTATTTGACTTTCAGCGTTCATAAATGACAACTACAAAAATCGGCTCATTATTATGAATTAGGTTCTCATATGCCTGGGGTGCAAGAATGTGCAGTATTCTGGTCATAGGCCCAGGCAAACAAATTCATGTGGCACAAACTTTGTTTAATCATTCAGTATTACCCTCTACTGCTATCCAAAAATGTTAACTTCCTAATAGCCCCAAACTTGGCAGCATAATTAAAAGATATCTCTGGGGACTTAATAATGTGTGTAACTATTGAATCACTGTGTTGTATACTGAAACCAATATAATATTGTATATCAACTATACTTCAATAAAAAATATACTTAAATAAATAAATGTTTTTTAAAAAGCTGTCTCTGGCTTCTAATGACCCTGAATGATACCAGCTTCCCATCTACTGCATGATTATAGTTTTCGGTTCTGACAGAAGCATACATAAAGCTCTGCCTGCATTTCCATTATTAACACACCTACCTTTGTCGTATTTCCCCATCTGATCCTCCTAATAATGTGCAGCAGAAGCTCTATGCAGGCTGTTTAGGCATAAGTTCATATGCTGGGTCCCTTCTCCTTTAAGGGACAACAAAGAGTCTTCATTTCAAAGGGCAGATCAGAATCTATGAGCACTTCATATATAGTATCTTCATTGGATTGGCAATTTAAACCTATTCAGATGGTTTCTAATTCAGTCTAACAGCCAATCAGTAACCAGTTACATCTATAAATCAGTGGTAAAGTTAGACATTGCTTGTCTGAAGGCTAGCTTATCCTCAACTATCCTCATGGAGTACTTTATAAATAATGAAGACCTCTGAGAGCAAGAAGCAAAACTATTTGCACTAAAGTTTTGGTGTGTTTCTGGAGATTTTCCAAGAATGATGTGAGGAAAATCAACTTCAGATAATATGTAATACTAATCTCTTCTGTTTGAGTAAACCTTTCCAGAACACATTCACACATATCTATGTAGTTGATGTCAACAACAACCTTATGAGGAAAGTAGGACAGGCTTCGTGATTCCCACTTCACAGATAAGGAAATTTAACAAACTTTGTCAAGGATACATAGACATCAATGATTTAATCCTAAATCTCTGATTTTTTTGTACTTCCCTGTTAGAATTATGATAGTGTTTTGTTTTTGTTTTTTTTCTTAGTGAGATGGATTAATTAATGACATTGCTTATTTGTATCTCTGAGTCCTTTCCCAGTGTGTTCTCTTGCCTAGAATGTCTCCTCCCTCTTCTCCTATAGGCCTTGTTCAAATCCCACCTCCTCTGTGAAACCTTCTTTCATTATTCCTGAATCCCTTTCTTCTCAGAACTTCAACGGAACTTCTAGTTTATACTGTAAAACCTAGTATTTAATTTTTACTGTCTTATATTTTGTCCAAATTGCACTATGGGAATGAATCAGAAACTGCTCTCTTTTGTACCAATGGCCTTTAAACATCTACATCCCTTGACCTTTCCCCTCCCATGGGCTTTTCTGATGATCCCATGCCCAGAATTATCCTTTTACAGGGAAAGTGTCAGATGTATCTTTTTATTAGTCCTTTTGCCTGTCAGATGGAGATAATAACTACTATTTTACAGGACTGTGAGGGTTGAATGAGAATGAATGCAAAAGTGCCTGGCATTGTTTCTGGTACGTGGTAGCCACTAGTGTATAATGCAGGTATTAAAGTATTAAAAGGAGTGAGAGAAAGACAGTAAAGTTTTACGTCTAAGTCATTCTTAGCCTTCTTAGTGATTCCCCTTGGCTTTAGTCATGCCTTCATTTCCACCATTCCCTCTGTGAACATCTGTGCTTTGATTACGTAAACATTCTTGTTTCTCAGATTAGTCTATCCATAATAACATCTGTGAAAAGATGAGATATGTATGTAAGCATAATATCTATAAAGAGAGGTTTAAACCACTTCTGCATACATATTGTCTGTAGGTAACCATGTCATCCAGTCCAATTTAATGCTGCCTTTGTGTGTATGCAGAATGAAAGATACAAAAATATGTGCTGAATTACCCATTACCCACATTTAATAGAGAGATGGGTAGAGTTTTTCCCCACTGATATTCATGAACTTATAGACATTGTCTCCTGATTGCCCTGTGAAAAGTCCTCCAGTATATAATTACTAATCCAAATATAGTCATGTGGCCTTAAAAAAACCCTTTATAACACTTTTAGATGCTTCCTGAGGTTACATTTTCAATTGTACCTTTTGATATAAGAGGTACTTAAAACTATGTTTCATCCCTGGCAAAATCTCCAGTGTTGAATCTTTCCTGTTTTGATAAATAACACCATTCTGCATCATCTTGTGATGATCTGAACTTGATGTGTACATTAAAATAAGGAGTAGAAAAACCAGTTCACACACAAAAGAAAAAAACCCTGCAATTTTGGCCAATTTTAGAACCAAATTGAAACTTTCTCCTATTTTTGAGGCTGTTATTGATCTTTTTTAAAAACATACTTTTTCTAATGATAGGTAAAAACCTGAATACAGTTAGCAGAAATCATAGACTTCAGTTTCAAGAAAGTTTCAGAGGTGATTGTATCCATCTCTCTGCTCAAACTAGTGAATAAAGTTGCACAACTAACTGATGATTTAGGAACACTGCTTAAGGAAGCCTTAGTAAAATTCCTATGCAGAGAACTTTCTACTAATTAGCATTCCACTAAGAAATCTTATTTTGACCCTTTGTACACCAGAGCAATCATAAAAGGATCCTTGTGGGGGAGACCTGGCTTCACTGATATATCTGAAATCAATTTTGAGGGGCTCTCTCCTTATTGCTCCTGGGAGAGCACAAACTGTTTCTTTTCTCCTTTACATCCAATAGATATTAAAAGAAGTGTGGACTATCTTAAAGATTCTCAATATTATAAATAACGATTTTAAGCTCTCAAGCGACCAGAATTCTTCAATTTTTCCAGACTCGATGCTACATGTCATGTGTAGCTTGTATGCCCTGATTGTTCATCCCACTAAAGAATGAAAAATGAGAATCCTGACAAATTTGGTGTTGGATTTTAGACTTTAATAACCTTAGCTCTGCAATTGGGCATTTTTACTGGCATTTTGAAAATATTTTTTAAAACTTGTAAAACAGGAATTTGAAGTGACTTCACAAGGATTGTAACATAATGCATGGTGCACATTCTTTGCAGAAATACAAGTTGAACATTGTAGAAAGTCTTTAATTTGTTGATACCTGCTTTTGAGGAAGAACACTGGAATATTCAATGTACCCCACATCCACTGATAAGTAAAATAAGGTAATAGCCTAAATATGTTTTTAGGACCCTTCCATCCCACTCTCTATACCTGTTTTGTGAACTCGCATCAATCAAGTGTCTTATGTCTTCCCACTGATACAAGAGCACATACACAATCTTATACAGCTTGGACACAAGGTAAACACTTGATAAATACTGGCTAATAGTAAGTATGAAGGTCCCTTTGACTTTATTTTAGCCACTTTCCCTCACATGCAAGGCTGGCTTCATCAGGAGTTCTAAGTTCATGGTTCCAAAATAATTTAGGCTGTGTACACTCCCAGTCAAATCAGTCCATCTGAGTTCCATTCATTCTTTCTGACCATTGACATTGCATCCAATCCAAGCCACTTGTTCAGTTATATTTAATCATTAAATCACATGACCTAGCCAAAAAGGAGAGAGGACATTCTGTCACTTTCTTTTGTGCTATTGTTCTCCTTCACAATCTTTGTCTCTCTCTCATTCTCTCTCTCTACATGTGCCACTCCTCCACTGATTGCTCTGAAGTGAGATTATAGTGCCACGTCAACAGGGAAGAAACAAATGCCTAGAAAGTGAAAGTTGTTTAGGATACCATAACAGAAAATATCAAAAATACCCTATATTCATTATATTTTTAGCATGTGGAGTGGAACAGGTAAGCTGTGTTCCCATTTTTTTTTACAGTTATATTGCAACCATCTTAACTCTTACAGAAGGTTTAAAAAATTACCTACTGTATTTTGAAATAATTACAGATTCACATGTAGCTATAAGAAATAATTCAGAGAGATCCCATTTACTTTTTATCCAGTTTTCTCCAATGGTAAGCTCTTATAAAACTATAGTATAATATCACGAACTGGATATTGACATTGATTAGATCCACCAATTTTACTCAGCTATCCCAGTTTTACTTGTACTTGTTTGTGTATATGTGTGTATTTAGTTCTATGTAATTTTATTTTGTGTGTGGTATGGTGCAGCCATCACCCCAGCCAAAATGCTGAGCAATCCCATCACAAGTATCCCTCACATTGCCCTTTTTTAAGTATATTAACCTCCTCTTGCTCCCTGCCTCACTTTTATCAGTACTGAATCCTGGCAATCACTAATCTCTTCTCTATTTCTAAATTTTTGTCATTTTGTCATTTGAAAATGTTATATAAATTAAATCATATAGTATGTAACCCTTTGGGGTGGCTTCTTTTCTCTCAGAATGATTCCCTGGAGTTTCATCCTTTTCATTCCTTTTTACTGCTGAATGGTATTCCATGTTATAGGTGTACCACTGTTTAACCATTCACCTGTTGATGAGCATCTGAGCTCATTCGAGTTTTTGGCTATTGTGAATAAAGGTGCTGTAAACATTTGTGTGAGATGAATTTTCATTATTATGAGATAAATGCCCCAAACTGAAATTGCAGGTTATATGGTAGTAGAATATTTAGTTTTATAAGAAACTAACAAACTGTGTCCTATAATGGCTGTACCATTTTACATTCCTAACAGCAGTGTATGCATGATTCAGTTTCTACACATCCTTGCCAGCATTTGATAGTGCCAATATTGTTTCATTTTAGCCATTCTGATAACTGTGTAGTAACATTTAATCCTGGCTTTAATTTGCATTTCCCTGATGATTAATAATATTTAATATCTTTTCATGTGCTTATTTGACATCAGTATACATCTTTGGTGGAATGTCTCTTAGATCTGCTCATTTTCTAATTGAATTTTTTGGCTTTTTACTATTGTTTTTGAGTATTCTTATATATTCTATATGCTATTCCTTTGTCAGATATTTGGTTTGCAAATATTTCCTCCCAGTATGTTACTTGTCTTTTTCTCCTTTAAAAGGGTCTTTAATAGAGCAAATATTTTTAACTTGGTAATGTAAAATTTATTTATTTTTTCCATTTATGGATTATGTTTTTGTTGTCAAGTCTAAGAACTTCTTACCTAACCCTAGATTCTGAAGATATTCTGCTATGTTTTTTCTTTAAAATATAGTTTTAAGTGTTATATATAAGTCGATGATCCATTTTGAGTTAATTTCTGTACAAGGGTATGAGTTATAGGTTGAGGTTCATTTTTAGGGGGCTATGGATGTCCACTTCTGGCATCGTATTTTGAAAATAATATCCTTCCTCTATGGAATTGCTTGTCACCTTTGTCAAAAATCTATTTCACATGTTTCTGTGGGCCTATTTCTGAGTTTTACATCTTTTCCATTGATCTCTGTATCCCCCCACCAATACCACATTGTCTTGACAATTGTCGCCAATAATCCTTAATATCAGGTAGAGTGATTCTTCCCAATTAATTCTCCTGGGTCAAGATTGTGAGCCTGTGCCTTGTCATATAAATTTTAGAATAAACCTGTCTATGTCTGAAAAATGCCTTGCTAAGATTTTGAAAGGAATTGCATTATACTTAAAAATCCAATTGAGACGAATTAATATCTTTACTATTTTGAGTTTTCCAGTCTATGAGCATATTTTTTCTCTCCATTTATTTAGTTTTTTAAATTTTCTTCATCAATATTCTGTAACTTTCAAGATACAGATCCTGCGTATATTTTGTTGAGTGTATGCCTATTTCATTTTCTTTGAAGAGATTATAAATAGTATTATATTTTTTTAATTTTGGTTTCCACATGTTCATTATTAGTATATAGAGATACAGTTAAGTTTTTGATGCTAATCTTATGTCGTGTTACCTTGCTGAACTTATTAGTTCTAGTGGTTTTTTTTAGAGGTTCCCTGGGATTTTATATTTACACAATCAATTCATCTGCAGTGTTATTTCTTCCTTTGCAGTCTGTATGCTTCCTATTCCTTTTGACCCTTTTCTTGACTTACTATAAAGTAGCTCTAACTTCCAGTACTGTAGTAACAGTAGATATCCTTGCCTTCTTCCTGACATTTGAGTTGAAACATTTATTAATTTTTGACAATGTTAGCTTCAAGTTTTTGGCACATGCCTTTTATTGTTTTGAGATAATATCCTTCTATTAACTTGCTGACAGTTCTTAATCAAATTGGTGTTGGATTTTGTTAACTGCTTTTTCCTCATCCAACTGACATTACCTTACAATTTTTCTTCTTAGCCTATTAATATGGAAGGTTACACTGATTGCATTTAAAGTGTTGAACCATCACTGCATACTTGGTATAAATGCCACTTGGTCATGGTATATAATTCTTCTAATACATCATTAAATTCCATTTGTTGATTTTTTTTTTCTGAGGATTTTTGCATCTAAGCTTGTGAGAGACATTGCTCTGTAGTCTTCTTTTTTTGTAATTTTTTTCATTTGTTATTAGGGTAATTCTACCCTTAAATAATGATTTGGTAAGTGTTCCTACTTCTCTATATTTTGGAAGAGACTGTAAAGCTGGTG
The DNA here is from genome assembly GCA_032199065.1 of Smutsia gigantea. Lineage (NCBI taxonomy): Eukaryota > Metazoa > Chordata > Mammalia > Pholidota > Manidae > Smutsia > Smutsia gigantea. The sequence goes on from JAVSCE010018789.1 coordinate 19,676, forward strand.
TTTATTTTTCTTTAAATATTTGGCAGAATTCTCCAGTAAAGCCATCTGGACATGAAGATGTGTTCAGGAGATTTTAATCTCAAAATCAATTTATTTAATGTTCATAAGACTATTCAGATTATCTATTTTATCTTGCTTGGTTTTGATATTTTCAGAGAATTGATCCTTTTCATCTAAGTTATAGAATTTATGAGTGTAATGTTGCTCATAACATTCCCTTACTATTCGTAATATCCTTTATTTCATCCTTGGTATAGTCTTCTCTCAATTTTCATCTGTCCTGCTAGAACGTTACCAATTTTATTTTTTTTTAATATTAGCTTTTTGTTTCATGCATTTCTCCATTTCTTTTCCTGTTTCCAATTTTATTGATTTCTTCTGTTTATTCTTTCCTCCCTTCTTGCTTTGGATTTATTTTGCTCTTTTCTTTCTAGTTTCTTGAAGTAGGGCCTTAGACTATTGATTTCAGATCTTTCATGTTTCTATAAGAGCATTTAGGGCTATAAACTTCCCTCTCAGAACTTCTTTAAATGCATGTTATGTATTGATATGTCATATTTTTATTTACATTCCATTCTATGTATTCTTAAATTTCCCTTAGGACTTCCTCTTTGACCCATGAATTATTTAGAATTGTGTTATTTAATTTCTAAGTATTTTCATATTTTTCCTGTTGTCATTCTGTCAGTTGATTTCTAGTTTGATTTTACTACAATAAGATATCATAATTTGTTTGATTTCAATTATTTAAAATTTGTATTTTGTATTATGGTACAAGATACAGTCTATTTTGATGAATATTCTTTGGACACTTAAAAAATGTGTAGTCTGATATTGGATAGAATATCCTATTGATTTCAATGAGATCTTATTGGTTGTGTTTTCACTTCTACATAATTGTTGATTTTATGTCTGGTAGTTCTATCAGTTGCTGAAATGGGGGTGTTGAACTTTCCAACTATTATTTTTGATTTGCGTATTTTTCATGACAGCTTCCTCAGGTTTTGCTCTTTATATTTTGAGGTTCTGTTGTTTGGTGCATACATATTTTAGGGTCATTGTGGCTTGACCCTAAATGGATTGATTATTCTACCATTATGTAATGTACCTCTTTGTCTCTTCTTTCCTCTGGTCTACTTTCTCTGATATTAATATAAGCACTCCTGCTCTCTTTGGACTAACCATTGCATAGTGTATCTTTTTCCATCCTTTTACATAAAACATACCTATGCTGTTGAAATTCAAATGAGTTCTTGTAAACAGTATATATATACTGCTCTTTTATCCACTCTGCCAAATCTCGGTTGTTTGGTGCATTTACACCATTTTTATTTAAGATAATCATTGATTTTATTCTTTATATGGTTATTATTTTTTACTATTTTTTATTGTAAAATATACATAACATAATATTTATTATTTAAACGATTTGTAAATGTAAATTCAGTGGCATTAAATATGTTCATAATGTTGTGTATTTATCATTACTATCTAGACCCCAAATTTTTAATCTTCCTGAATATAAACTCTACCCATTAAACAATAACTCCCCCATTTCCCCCCAGATCCTCTGCTAACCTTTATTCTACTTTCTGTCTTTATGAATTTGTCTCTTCTAGGTTCTCTTTCTACTTCATATAAGTGGAATCATGCAATATTTGTCTTTATGTCTCTGGCTTACGTAGCATGATGTTTTCAAGGTCCATACAGGTTACAGCATATGTCATAATTTCATTCTTTTTTCTGGCTGAATAATATTCCATTGTATATATATACAACATTTTGTTTTTCCAATAATCTGTGGTTGAGAACTTGGGTTGTTTCTATCTTTTGGCTGCTGCAAACATTGGTGTAAAGATATACCTGCATCCCTGCTTTTAATTCTTTTCAGCATATACTTAAGAGTGGAGTTGCTGGGTCATGTGGTATTACTGTGTTTAAATTTTTGAGAAATGCACAATTTCCATTCCTACCACTAATACACAGACTTCCAATTTCTCTGCATCTTCACCAATGCTTGTTTTATGTTTTTTTCCCTTTTTCTTATTTACATAATAAACATCTTAATGGGTGTGAAGTGGTATCTCATTTTGGTTTTGATTTACATTTCCCTATTGACTGATGATGTTGAGCATCTTTTTATGTGCTTATTGGCCATTATCTTCTTTGGAGAAATGTCTTTTAAAGTTCTTCATCCATTTTTAATTGTTTTTGTTTTTGTTGTTGAGTTATAGTTTTTTAATATATTCTGAATATTAATCCCTTATAAGAGTTGCAAATACTTTCTCCCATTCTGTAGTTGTCTTTTCTTGTTCTTATTAATGTCTTTTGGTGTACAAAATTTCTTAATTTTACTGAAGTCCAATTTATATATATTTTTCTTTTGTTGCTTGTGCTTTTGGTGCCATTATCAAAGAAATCATTGTCAAATCCAATACCATAGAGATTTTCCCCAAAGTTTTCTTTTAAGGGTTTTATCATTTTAGCTCTTAAATTTATGACTGATCCATTTTGAGTTATTTTTTGTATGTGGTGTAAGGTAAGGTTCTACCTTCATTCTTTTGCCAATGGATAACCAGCAAAGTTTGTTGAAAAGATTGTCCTTTCCCCATTGAATGTTCCTGGCACCCTTATTGAAAAATCAACTGACCATATATGTGATGAGTAATTTATGGACTTTGTATTTTATTAAGTTAGTCTATATGTCTGTTCTTGATTTTATTATTTATTATTTAAAAAAATGTTTTCGGTTTGTTTCCTCTAGTTCTTGTTTCCTCTTTCTCTTTTCTTGCCTTCCTGTGGGTTACCTGAACATTTTTTAAGATTACTTCTTGATTTTTTATAGTGTTTTTCAGTGTATCCCTTTGTATAACTTTGATACTTGTTGCTTTGTATATTACCATATACCTATGTGACTTACGACAGTCTACTGGTATCAACATTTTACCACTTTGAGTGAGGTGTAGTAACCTCACCTCCATTTAGGTAACTTTACCTTCCCCGCTTTTAAGTATCATTGTTTTTAGTATCAAAAAACATTATAATTTTTTCCATCATCAAATATGATTTATAAAACTCATTGAATAATAGGATAGTCTGGTCTATTGTATGTACTCATATTTCTTCTCTTTCTGTTGTTCTTTCTTCCTTCCTGATGCTACAAGTCTTTCATTTACCAATTTCATTGTTTAAAGAACATTCTTTAACCCAGCTTTAAGGTTAAGGGTAGGTCTTCTTTTCGTTTTCTTTCATCTGAGAATGTCTGCATTTACCCTTCCTTATTAAAGAATATTTTTGCTGAGTAGAATTGAAAGTTTTCCTATTTGGGAAAAATTCAGCCATCATTTCTTTGAATACTATCTCAGCCCTGCCCTTTATCTCCTCTGATACAAATATCAGATCTTTTGTTGTTACCCCACAAGTCATTGATGTGCTGTTCATTATTATTCATTTTATTTGCTCTCTGTTGTTACATTGTATGAATTATATTACTCTGTCCTCAGGTTTGCTAATTCTATCAGCTGTTACCTCCACTCTACTATTGAATCTATCCATAGCTTTTATAATTTCTTTTATTATATTTTTAAGTTCTGTAATTTTCATTTTTAAATAATTTCTACTTGCTGGAATTTTATTATCTTTTCATTTGTTTCAGGAGAATCTGTAATTGATTGAGCATTTTTATGATGCCTGCTTTAAAATCCTTTTCAGATAATTCCAACATCCAGTTCATCTCAGTTCATTGCATTTTTTCATTCAAAGTGTGATTTCTCTGGTTCTTGGTATGATGGGTGATTTTTTTATTACTCCCTGGATATTATGTCTGTTATATTAGAATCTAAGGTCTATTTAAATCTTGTATTTCAATAGGCAGTCACCTATTGAGGTTTAGCACCTAAGTTCTGACCTACTTTTGCAGGCTGTTGTTCCAATAACTAATTTTTAAAGCCTTTATGGAGCAATTTCGGTCTGACTGGTTTATCTGGTACTGCTGAAGTGAAAGCATATGTCTACACAAAAACATTCAGGATAGCTAAAAGGTAGAAACAACCTAAATGTCTATCAGTTGATGAATAGATAAAGAAAACATAGTATAACAATAAAATGGAGTATTATTCAAGAAATAAAAAGGAATAAAGCACTAATGCCTAGATAAACCTTAAAACAATATGCTATTATGTACAAGGATTTGTGCAGTCATCACCACAATCAATTTTAGGAAACTTTCATCAACCCATAAAGAAACTCATGCCCATTAGCAGATTTTCTTAAGTCTTTCCTAAGATTGTGCACATTCTTGCTCATGTGTGATCTTCACACCTCTATGAATAATATCTCAGAGCTTTTCAAAGCACTCTATGAACATCTCTTTCCCTAATTTAACCTTTTTACATTTATTTTTTGGCCAGCCTCTTGTTAATTCCACCTGGTAATACCACCCCAGGCAGTTGTGTTAAGTAGTCGCCACTGATCATTTTTGATAAAGTCCCTATGGATAATACTATTTGTACACAGTGAGCTCTGTGTCTAGTGAAATAAATCAAGCCCTGAGGATGGAGGTTTTCATCAAGCTTCCAGACATGTCAAACAGTGAGAGTTATCTAGGAATAAGTCTTTTGGATTGCTTCAAAACTTTCTGCCTTCTCCATTCCAGTGGTTGCTAGCCAGCTAATTTTCGAGCTACTGTAATTGTGAGGCTTTTGGTTTTTGAGGCTACCATGAAGCTTGGGATTAGGGAAAGATAAAAATGCCACTAAGTTCATAGATTTTACAGAGATTCAATCATTATTCCTTAATAAAAACTCCTTGGATTGTTGCAAGCCTTTAATTTCTGGTGTTCTGAAAAGGCTGACTAACAATTTTTCCCACTGTTGTCATAAAATATAAAGGAGTGGATTTCTGAAGTCCTTATTCCACCATTCCAGAAGTGCTCCTCTTGGATAAATGGTTTTAAAATATTCAATTCAACATAGCATATGTGTGTGTGTGTGTGTGTGTGTGTGTGTGTGTGTGTGAGAGAGAGAATGTGTTCATCTATATGTATATTAATCTCTCATACATATATATATAATTTTTCTGTTTATCTATTTATGTGTACTTTCTGTCTTTGTGTTTGTTCTAGAATGTTTATTTAAAGATATGTTGTTTTGCAAACCTTCCTGGTTCTGCTTTAAAGGTCAGCCTCTTTTCCCTTATATTTTCATCCATACCTCTGTGTTTGGCCTTTAGCAGCAGTGCAATATTCAAGACTTTATCTTTTGAGCTTGGGCACATGAGTAGGACCTGAAGGATAAAAACACAATATGTCTTCAAAAGAGCAAGAAGGTTGCTGTGATAATAGAAAATCTATTTAAATATATTTGACATGTAGAAAGTAAAGAAAATCCAGCATAAATAACTTGAGTATTTTGGATATTTATGGATGGATGCTCTAAAAAATGAAACTTTATTATAAATGTCCTCTGAGGTTCTTTGTTTTCTATTTACTTGGTTATCCCAGCCAGGATCGTGATCGAAACCAAGCATCCAAATTCACATATATAAGCAAAAAGAAATAGACATTTATTAAATCCTCACAAAGAAAATTTAGTTGGCAAGAAATGATAGTAACCTAAGTGTGAATGTATCTAACTTACCAATATAATCCTGTACTTTAGTTATTTTGTCCATTCAGTTAAAGTGCCACTATCCCCCATTGGAATATTAAAGAATTCTCTGCTACATACTGACGAACAGCTAATCATATTTTCTAAGCACCTATTTTGACAAAAACATGAAGCAGGCGAAATTCTGTCTTTAGCATCCACAGAATTCCCAGATTCTGTTCCTTGTATTTCTTCTGACACAGTACGTGGACAAGCAGGTAACCCTTCTATAGGGCTGTCCAAGTGACCACACATTTTTCAAGAACAGGCATTTTCATTTAAGAAAGGGGACAAAAACTGCAAGAGCGAATACCTCCCCAACCCGAAGAATCGCCTCAACCTGAAGTATTTCCTTGTACAGTAAAGGCTGCCAGTACTCTAATGTCTCTTTTCCTCCCTCCCTTTCCTTTTCCCTCCACCCCCCATTTCCTTTTTTTCTCCTCCCCTACCTCCCTTCCTTTTTCTTCCCCATCTCCCCTCCCTCTTCTTTCTTTTCTCCCAGGCACAGGTGAAACACTTCTTTTCATATTGTGTTTCTCAAATATGGAGTATTAATCACATAAGAGCATAAATAATATCATACTGTTCATGTGGGATTTTTCCAAGTAGTGGAGGCTAGCAGTCATCCTTCTGTAACTCCTTCTCTTCCCTCATCCTGAAATGAAATCACAGGATCTGTGACTAGAATATTACTAAACAGACTAAAACTATTGTTTACTTACTGATGGGCAAGAAGAGTTTTCTTAATTTCTTTCAACTTCATTTAAAAAAAAAATTTCCTCTTAGAAAACCATCTGTATTCAGGAGATAAAGAACTTTTATACAGATGTGTGATAAAATCCAGTCACCTGTTAACCCAGATCAAATAGCAGGCAGCAATTCACTCATTTACCCAAAATAACGCCATGTCTGTGTGTGTACAAGTACAGTGTAGCTTAAAAATGAGTCATTTCATTTTGTTGTGGGACAAAGAACACTGAAAAAAGACAGACAGATGAGTCAGATAAACATAAGCTTAAATCTCTGTTCTGTTATACATTTGATAGGCTAGTTTCCTTTATATATAAAATATGAATTTCCCATGTCATATTGAGAGTTAAGATCTTTATGGTCAAGAGGATTAAATGAGAAAATCTGTGCAAATTTTCTAACACTGTGCCTGGTATATAGTAAACACTCAGTGATTATTGTCGGCTTCTGCTGATGTTCTAAAAGAGTTTTCAGGGCCCCAAATCCTGTGGATCACCAAATGAAGCCACACAATACTTAACAGATTTTTTTCTGTAGTGTTAGTTGTCTTTAGTGCCTTCTAACATAGTCCCCTTTAGCTTAACTCTATAAAAGGAGATTATTAGGGGCTGTCACAAGAATAGATAGTACTAATGACTTTTTCCCCCATGGGTATGTTCCTTTAAATCTTTTAATCATCAAAATCTATTTGAATTAGAATTTCTATTTTACTATATATTACCCTAGTAGTTTGAAAGGGTTAATGCCACATTCAATGGAGTATGTTAGGCCCTGAAAATAATCTCAACACAAATCTCTACACATTTGTGTGAATTAATCTCAGACTGCTTTTCTTTCCTCCTGAAGGCTCAGGCTGTCCAAAGAGTAAGCTTCTATATTCTCTTAAGCAATCTAAGTTTAAGAAAATCACTGAACATTCCTTCATTAGTAGTTTCTTTCATTGTGGAGAACAATCCTATCCTATCAGAAATCTACTGCAATAGAAATGACATGAATAATAATAGCAGAGAATAGTTTAATATCAAGAAAGGCTACTGAGATGAGCTTTAGGCAAGAGGTAGATGAATGCTTAATGCAAGATCAGAAGAAGGAAGCAATATCTAGGTATATGTGTGTTATATGTGTGTATAGAAGTGTTCGTGAATGTGTGTGAATATTAATGTGTGTGTGTATGTAATTTATAAAGTGCAGCTCTTTAGGAAATAACTGTCTTGTTAGAGGTGTTGCTCTTTTGGTTCCAAAACAAACAGGACACTAAAAAACATCCACCTTCAGCTATACTTTGTTTGCATAACCCTCCCTCCCTGCTACCCTCCCCCAATGCAAATTTTACGTATGGTATCACTAATTTCTCTTGTCTGGGGTTGGTGCCCAAGTTATCTCATTACTGGGTTGCTTAATGGTATCAAAAGTTGAATTATTAAGTAGCTGTGTGAGACCTTGTTTCCTGATAATGAAAGTGCAATGGCCATCTGAATGTAGATTAATATCTCACTTGGGGTTATGTAATATTTCCTTTATTCCATTTCAGTTGCAGTCCCCCTTCCTAATTTTTCAAAGTGCCACTGAAGCCCATTTTATGAAATTGCAAAGTAATCTGATAGTGATGAATCGCTTTTAGAAAAAGAAATTTTGCTGAAGCTATGGGTTTGCATTCCCCGAGCCATTTTAGTTAAAATGAGGAATGTTTGGAATTTATACACAACCAGTATTATATTTGGGCCCTTATTTATTAAAGAAGGCTCTTGAAAGAGTGGCTGGTTTTAATTATACTTTGTCATTGTGTGAAGAGAGAAAAAAACTGTCTTCTTGCATTTAGCTATTTGTTATCAGTTTAGGACTTTTAAAGAATAGTTTGTTAAAATACTATTGAAAAAAGTTAAGGTCAGAATGATTGCTCCCAGAGACAAATCTATGAATTATCTTTCTACCTGACAATTTATCACACCAGGGCCTCCGAGAAAGGCAGCAGTTCAGTAGTTTTAGCACCAATGCTTTCCCTCACTCTCTTCCCACCCCTTTTCCAATATAGTTCTTCAGTCCTGCCTCAAAATTAAGAGGTTAAATTCTCCTGCCCCAGCACACATGACTTTTTGCCCAACGGGCAGTTCATGCTACTCACCCTCAGTTTAAATCCCAAGAACACTCTCCTTATCTACCATATGTGTCCTTACCCACATTTTCTCTTCCCTCTGGTAGGTGTTAGAAAGATTGAGTTTTCTGTCTCATGAAACCCCTACCTTGAAATCACAGGTTACTCTGCTTAGCTGAATGGTTTACTCTGTGAAATGTGACTATTGGTTATAACAACAGGCAAGAATCTTGTTCACTTGATATGTTTGGGATAGCAGGAAGGATCACTAGCTTTTTCTTAAGCAAGTATACGTTTACCCTCCAAGGAATAGGCAAATCCGTAGATTTTTTTTTTTTTTCTAATGTTGGATCAAGCCACAATGTTTTCCCTTTACTAGATAAACATCTATTGAACACTTGATATGCTGTCCATTCAATGGATAGTAAAGGGTGGAGAGTGGGTGGAAGCAAAGTATATTGAAGATGGGGGTCCTACTCATAAAGACAAAAATAAGCTCTTGGCTTCCTTTGAAGGAACTGGGTTACTGATTTGATAATTCTTCCAGAGCCTAGAAAGGTACTAGACAATTCCAGCTCAAGGTTCTAATTCTGGCTTTGCTAAAAATAAGTATTTAGTGTTAGGAAAAATAATTTTACCTCTTTGGGTTCCTCTTTATATAAAATAGGGAATTAAGCTAAATGCTTAATCTCTTTATCATACACACACATACATATGAGCCCACATAGAACACATACAAATTAAGCAATCAGGAAAGAGAATAATGAATCAAAGAAAGCTCCTTCTAGAATATAAATCTTAAATTTTACTTTTTCTCTTAAGTATACAGAGTAGAGGCTGTGCTGAAAAACTTTTCCTTAACTAAAGTTTCAGTTTTATCTAAAATCTGTGAATAAACCACTCTTCAACACGACCTTAGTATCTGTCCTCTCATTTTAGTTCTGCATGCAGAAAGCAATCTAAGATAGTTTTAATATTTTAGTCCTGGGTATATCCTACTCATTATAGATTAAGCATTTCTAGCTTCTGCCAGAGACCATTTATAGCATTCTGCTGAAACTAGTTTACATGCTCCAAATTTGACTGTACATTCTTTGAAGGCAGGGGCAGTAAAATCTTTTTCTTTCTTTACAGTATTTAGCGCAATGTCAGGCACATAACAGATACTCAGTAAATACCTTCTGACACAGATATCCTTCGGAAGTGACATGGAGATATGGCACCAATGTTTGGGCATTCCTATTTGAATTTTGTAAATATTATAAATTGGACCAACAGAATATGACTGTGGTAATCAAAATCACATCAGCTCCAATTTATCAGTGCTTACTATGTCCCAGGCATTTCATCTATCTCATTTAATCCTTATAAGAACTTGCTTGTAGGGAAACTGAGGCATAGAGTGGTTACATTGTTTTTTATGAGGTTATATAGCTAACAAACGGTGGAGCTGTGATTCGAATCCATGTCTGGTTGTTAAGCCTTTAACCATGTTGTACTGACTACTTGCCATTAAAGATAAACCCTTTACCAGATGCCATTAACTAGCACTTACCTGATTCCATAGTCTTCAGTTCTCCTCCCATTTAGAAAGAAAATAACACAGCATTCACTTATTTTTCAAGCTTCAATCCTCAGAGACATCCATGTTTTCCCTCTTTAAAACTTACTCTACAAAAGGCTTTTTCCTGAGAAGTAAAGTTAGATTGGTATCAAGAATCTCTTTGAAGGGGAAGAAACATTCTAATTTTATACTATCAAGTCATAGAAATTAATAATAATGGAACCCGAGATCTCATTCTTATTTTAAAAGTAGATTATTAGTTGTATACTATTCTTGATGTATTTTCCTCTGTTATTACTTAAAGACAGATTTGCTTTTACATTAAAGATGTTAAACTAAATATACAAGGATGTTAATATTCTCAAAATTGAACTTTTTATGAAGATGGACCCCCTATTTGTAGACAACTAATCAGTCCATCCTGAAGAGGACTGCTTTACCTATCCCTGAATTTTAACCT